>OZ007556.1:132344404-132898651 GCA_963931855.1 Philhelius festivus | reverse complement strand
AAGGGGGTCGGTCACTGGGTGTCTTACCCTAGAAGTTTTTTTTTAACCTTTTATCAAGCCTCTCTAAACAAATATTATTAAAATCTGGCAAGACGATAGTGAGAAATTTAAAATTACAAAAAATAGTTGAATGCAGTAGGCACAGTCAGTAATATCTAATAATTTCAAAATTTTTATTGAATTATAGATCGTTAAAATTAATCGAAAGGAACAAAAATTATCAAAATTCTAGGTGAAGTTTTCGATAAAAATACAATTTGGAAAACCATTTCTTTACATTTTCAAAAAAAAAAAATGTTTGTCATATATCTTGTAGATTGTATTATAAAATTTTAAATTTTAAGCTTTCCAAAAATTAAGCATCGTCTTATTTTTACGAATAGATAACTTGCCATATGTCTATATCGCAAGTAAAAAGTCAATAGTTCAATTTATTTAAAAAAATATATTAAGTTTCATTCAAATTTCATATAAAATTTGAATCATGTTGTTTCTTAAGAAAAAAACTATTTTTTACGAATTATTTTAGCGACAGTGATTTGTATTGTCGATTGATTGACGAGACTTTTTTACTGTAACTGCAGTACACGACACATTTTTAACAGCTAGATTTTCGATGAAGAAGCTGAGAATAATCAATTTATCAATAAATTAATACTGGAACATATGCTAGGTATACCAGAACTCTAGCTTTTTTCACAGTTTATGCGAATTACGAAGCAATAAATATCGCTTCCTTCTAATATTTAAGTGCTAAAAGCACCTATAAAGGAAGCCTATGTGACTTTATTGGATTAAATTCATGATAAAAGTGATCCCAATTCAACGCTAGGTTTTACATATCCTAGTTTGGCCGTGCGGTTAGCGAGCAAGAGATTTGGTGCGAGAGGACCCGAGTTCGATTCCCACATTCTGCCTACACATGTAAGTAATTTTTAAATTAATTTTAAAAATAAAAGTAAAATTGAGATCATAAAAAATAATCAACTCTAAGATCTTTACAGAAATCATGCGGAAAAAGCCGAAAAACATGCAAGAAAAGCATCAAAATAAAAATGAAATCAAATAAGCACAAAAATAAATATTTTTTTTTTTATTTTCCACATACTCCTAAAAGTATTTTATTCTTGTGACAGTAAATCTTCTTTTCATTTCCACTATCGATGCAATTGCTGCAATAAAGCATAAATTACCTCTATAACATAACGATAAGTATGTTCTTCGGAGTAACACAATTTACTCCATAAAGGTGGAATAGGAGTTAAAAAAAGTCGCCCTTTTAACTCTTTGGAGTTTTATACAACCCTTAAATGTGTGCAAGAAATAGTAATAAGAAGCTTCTCTAGATGAATATAGAAGTAAAATTGTTAGTTGGGAGCTTGCGTTGTTGTCGCAAAAGAGGAATGCTGCGAAGCAAATGTGATGTCTACTGTTCTTAGACAAGTGCAACTGCTGACCAAATCCAACCCGGACACCTCCGTATGTGTTGGTTTCGACTTAAGCTGGAGCAACTGAACACCAAAATTAGTGATGAACGACGCTTCCGAACCGGAATCTAACAACGCTCGCAATGTCAACCACTCTCCCAATGATGGCTTGACTTTCACAAGGGATGTGGTCAATAAGACTTGTATATTTTTCGTCGGAGAACAGTGATGAGAGTGGTGGGATGTCACAATGCGGGTTAGTACTATTCATTTGTTATGCGTTGGTTTGAAAAGTATTGTTTTGGTTTTGTGTTAATCGTGAAGGTTGTTGGCTTGGCTGAAAAGGAGTATTAGCAACATGCAATAACGTGTGATGTGGTTGTTGACAATGATAACATCTGCGACTACTTTGACAGTAGTTTTCTGTTACATGATTATACCCTAGACAGTTTCGACACAAACGTAGCTTATTTATAACTTGACAACGATCATTAATACTCATTTTTAAAAATTTATTACATTTTCTGACACCATGTCTACTCTTCTGACAAATTTTGCAGGAAATCTTCGAGCATCAGGTTGAGCGTGAGCGATGAATGTCTGCTTGTTTGAAGAATTTCGCGATGTGTTGAATGAACTTTGATGGTGCTGCTGGTCGACTGCTTCAAGTGTGCGGAACCGAGTCTCCAAAAAAGATGTTAACTCTTTGAAAACTGACAACTCTTTCGTTGATATTCTCCTCCCACATTTGCTGCGTTCTAGCCTTTGAGTATATATAATATGGAGGGCTCGTTCCTATCCCTAATGCATTGTAGTACTTGAAGTTGTGATAGGGGTCGCTGTCTCACTTTCTGTAAGTTAAGGATACAGCCGTATCCTCCGATTTGTGCTTACCTTCTCCTCGCATATAGTTCTCCGTCACATGTGATATGAAGCACTCGGCAGTAACTTTGTTTTACACAAATTTGAGTTGCGCCCCCTATGATAGTCACGCATTTGGAATAGAAACGAGCCCTCCATATTATATATACTCAAAGGTTCTAGCAGGTAATTTTCGCACCAAAAGAAAAATTAGTACGGGTTCTAAATGTTCTACCTTTAGCCCTAGATTCGACAAACTGTGAACTACTTGGGTCGAAGTGTATAGGAGGTCTTTAATCGACTCCGCCTGCTCCTGATTCAATGAGGTAAATTGAATAGGGCGTTCAACTGGATGTTGACAAGAACGCGAGGGTGATCATACCGATCCTTCAAAATCGACCATGCCTTAGAGTAGTTGTCACAATTGACCAAATGTAAACGTTTTTATTCAGCAGGCAAGCAAAAGAAAAACTGAACTAATAAATTATAGTTTATAGGAAACTTTTTTAATACATAAGTAATTTATATATTGTTTTTCACAAATTTAATGCCCGCTAAAAAACTTCGTCTGGTTGGCGGTTGGTTCGAAAATCAAATCCAAGAAAATTCTTCAAACCTTTGGGGCCTTTTAGTCTCGTTCGTTTGTAGCTTGGCTTGTTAATTTAATTTGGCATATCCGCTTCTAGATGTCGTTGTCGGCGACACTCCCCGCTGGTTAGACGGTTGGAATCGACTTACCATCTTGAACGTCGAGAACGGCAATCTTTACTGCTGGTCGAACAAAAATCCCATCTCTGGTTTGAACTGTCACTTTTCTTACCTGCCCATCACTATCAGGACTGCATTTTATAACGCGGCCTTTTGGCCACAAATTGCGAAGATTTTTATCATCAACAATAATCACAACGTCTCCGATAGCGATAGGTTTTGCTGGTGCCCACCACTTTCCTCTTCGGGTGATTGTAGGAAGATACTCTTTCAGCCATCGTTTCCAGAATCTGTTGGCGAATTGGTGCGACATCATCTAATGTTTTCTCAAGACTCGGTCCCCAGTAAAGATGCTATCTGGTTTGTGTCCGTCCGATGATCCCAACAGGAAATGATTCGGAGTCAACGCTTCATCTTCTTCAGTATCAAGTGGTAAGTATGTAAGTGGATGGCAATTAATAGTTTTTTCCACTTCCAGTAGCATACTATAAAGCAACTCATCCGAAGGATTGTGAACTGGAGCTATTTCTTTGAGAACTTTTTTGACTGTTTGTATCATCCGCTCCCAAGTGCCTCCCATATGAGGTGATGATGGTGGATTGAATATCCATTTTGTCCTTGGTGATGAAAATTTCTTGGCTACATCTGGCTGCTGTTTAAAAACATCTCGAAGCTCATTTTTCGCCCCATGGAAATTTGTTCCATTGTCGCAATGGAATTCAATGGGAATACCACGACGTGCTATGAAACGTTTTATAGCTAAGATGCAGGAGTCACTAGATAAGCTTGAAGCCACTTCGATATGTACTGCTCGTGTTGTCATGCATGTAATCAAAACACCCCATCTCTTCTCCGATCTTCTTCCTATGGCCACGTTCATAGGGCCAAAATATTCTATGCCGGAATACGAAAAAGGGTGATGATACGTGGCGAGTCTGGCTGGTGGAAGTTTTCCCATCATTGGCGCCTGCGGAACTGCTTTTCGATTCTTACAGTACTGGCAATTCTTGAGTTCTTGTTTTACAGAAACTGATGTGAGGAATCCGAAATCTCTGTCGCAATTCATTGACGACTGTTTCGTTATGCAAATGATGAAACTGTGCATGTGTATGCTGAAATATAAGATTTGTAATGATGTAATTTCTCGGAAGTATTATTGGTCGCTTAACATCACGGTTCACTTGAGCAACAGCATCTATTCGTCCATAAGAACGGAGTACTCCATTACGGTCCAGATATGGAGAAAGCTTGTAGATAGAACTAGTTTTATCCACACTCCTTAGATGTTTCAACTTTGGTTTTTGTTTTGTCAGCATCAGGAACTCATTGAAGTAAACATCGAGTTGAGCTGAGCGAAATAGGTATGCTTCAGCATGTTGGTATTCCTCTTTTGATAATTCACCTGACCGTATAGGTACCTCGTTCTTTTTGTGCCGGATGTTGTGGATGAATCGAAACATAAAGGCCGTGCTTCTCAACAATCGCATCCACCTCGAAAAACGCGTTGGATCAATTAGGATTTTTGATTCATATTTGTTTATGAACAGATGTGGTTTGATTTCTTCTTCCGTCGTAGGAATCACTAGAATGCTTTTTGTTGGCCATTCAGATTCAGGAAGTGACAGAAAAGGTGGCCCTGTATACCAGCGTCCATTGGATTCAAATGAAGGTTGCTTCTTCGGTCACTTTGTCCCTTCGTCTGCCACGTTGAGTTTAGTTGGCACATATTTCCATTCCTCGACTTTAGTTGATTCCAAGATCTCAGATACTCTGAAGGCCACGAACTGTCGATATTTACGATGATCAGCGCGAATCCAACTCAGTACTGTATTAGAGTCTGACCAGAATACCTTTCTTGAGATGGTGACAGAATGCTCATTTGCGATGGAGATGGCCAAACGGACTCCGAGTTTTGCGGCTTCTAATTCCAGACGTGGAATTGAGATCAATTTCAAAGGCGCTACTCTCGTCTTAGCAGTCTACATTCAACATGGTCTCCTCGGATGCATCGAAAATATGCCAAGGCAGCATAAGCGCTGCTGTTGGCGTCCACAAAGACATGTAGCTCGGTTTTAACCTCATTATCGAATTGAATGTCGGAGAGATAACATCTTGGAATTCTAAGTTTTTCGATGCTTTCTAGCTTGCGGATCCACTGGCACCATCGCTCGAATTGTTCTTCATTAGTTGGTCATCCCAGTCTATTGAACTTCTCCAGATATCTTGTAGTAGTATCTTGAGGAATACCAGAAAATGTGCAATTAATCCTAGTGAATCGTAAATCGTCATCAGAATGCGTAGGACTTCCCTTTTCGTTGGCTTTTGAGTTCCTCGTAGAATACTGTTGTTGCTTCCGTTCTTGGTAACGACGAACGTGAAACAATCTGTAGATGTACACCACCACATGCCAAGAACGTTGTTTAGCGTGTGCTTCTCCTAATTCGCTGACCAGTTTTGATGAATTGGAGATCCATTTTCCAATTTCGAAACCACCGTGCCGATGAATCCGTATTACATCATGGCAAAGTTGGGTGGCCTCCGCTTCAGTGTCCACGCTGTCTAAAAGGTCTTCTACGTAGTGGTTTTCTAGAATACATCTTACTGCTCTGGGGTATTCATCGATAAAGGTAAGGGCATTTTTGTTTTTGACGAATTGTGCGCAGCTGGGGGAACATGTGGCGCCAAACGTCATGACTTGACTTACATAGACACCGGGATCTTTCTTTGACTCATCAAGTTGCCAAAGGAAACGTTGAACGTGTTGGTCATCTTCATTAATTCGAACTTGGTGATACATTTCTCGAATATCCCCGCAGATCGCAATCTTCCTTTCCCTGAATCGATGTAATACACCCGAAATCTCTGTCGCAATTCATTGACGACTGTTTCGTTATGCAAATGATGAAACTGTGCATGTGTATGCTGAAATATAAGATTTGTAATGATGTAATTTCTCGGAAGTATTATTGGTCGCTTAACATCACGGTTCACTTGAGCAACAGCATCTATTCGTCCATAAGAACGGAGTACTCCATTACGGTCCAGATATGGAGAAAGCTTGTAGATAGAACTAGTTTTATCCACACTCCTTAGATGTTTCAACTTTGGTTTTTGTTTTGTCAGCATCAGGAACTCATTGAAGTAAACATCGAGTTGAGCTGAGCGAAATAGGTATGCTTCAGCATGTTGGTATTCCTCTTTTGATAATTCACCTGACCGTATAGGTACCTCGTTCTTTTTGTGCCGGATGTTGTGGATGAATCGAAACATAAAGGCCGTGCTTCTCAACAATCGCATCCACCTCGAAAAACGCGTTGGATCAATTAGGATTTTTGATTCATATTTGTTTATGAACAGATGTGGTTTGATTTCTTCTTCCGTCGTAGGAATCACTAGAATGCTTTTTGTTGGCCATTCAGATTCAGGAAGTGACAGAAAAGGTGGCCCTGTATACCAGCGTCCATTGGATTCAAATGAAGGTTGCTTCTTCGGTCACTTTGTCCCTTCGTCTGCCACGTTGAGTTTAGTTGGCACATATTTCCATTCCTCGACTTTAGTTGATTCCAAGATCTCAGATACTCTGAAGGCCACGAACTGTCGATATTTACGATGATCAGCGCGAATCCAACTCAGTACTGTATTAGAGTCTGACCAGAATACCTTTCTTGAGATGGTGACAGAATGCTCATTTGCGATGGAGATGGCCAAACGGACTCCGAGTTTTGCGGCTTCTAATTCCAGACGTGGAATTGAGATCAATTTCAAAGGCGCTACTCTCGTCTTAGCAGTCTACATTCAACATGGTCTCCTCGGATGCATCGAAAATATGCCAAGGCAGCATAAGCGCTGCTGTTGGCGTCCACAAAGACATGTAGCTCGGTTTTAACCTCATTATCGAATTGAATGTCGGAGAGATAACATCTTGGAATTCTAAGTTTTTCGATGCTTTCTAGCTTGCGGATCCACTGGCACCATCGCTCGAATTGTTCTTCATTAGTTGGTCATCCCAGTCTATTGAACTTCTCCAGATATCTTGTAGTAGTATCTTGAGGAATACCAGAAAATGTGCAATTAATCCTAGTGAATCGTAAATCGTCATCAGAATGCGTAGGACTTCCCTTTTCGTTGGCTTTTGAGTTCCTCGTAGAATACTGTTGTTGCTTCCGTTCTTGGTAACGACGAACGTGAAACAATCTGTAGATGTACACCACCACATGCCAAGAACGTTGTTTAGCGTGTGCTTCTCCTAATTCGCTGACCAGTTTTGATGAATTGGAGATCCATTTTCCAATTTCGAAACCACCGTGCCGATGAATCCGTATTACATCATGGCAAAGTTGGGTGGCCTCCGCTTCAGTGTCCACGCTGTCTAAAAGGTCTTCTACGTAGTGGTTTTCTAGAATACATCTTACTGCTCTGGGGTATTCATCGATAAAGGTAAGGGCATTTTTGTTTTTGACGAATTGTGCGCAGCTGGGGGAACATGTGGCGCCAAACGTCATGACTTGACTTACATAGACACCGGGATCTTTCTTTGACTCATCAAGTTGCCAAAGGAAACGTTGAACGTGTTGGTCATCTTCATTAATTCGAACTTGGTGATACATTTCTCGAATATCCCCGCAGATCGCAATCTTCCTTTCCCTGAATCGATGTAATACACCCAGCAGTGACGTCAGCTGATCGGGTCCTTTTAGTAGTAGGGAGTTCAAAGAGATTCTTCTCACCTTAGCGGCAGCATCCCAGACGATGCGTATCTTTTGAGGTTTCTTCGGATTCATTACGGGAAAAATTGGTAGGTACCAGGTTCGGCGATGATTTTGTTCCAGCTCTTCTTTGGAAAGTTTACGAATATAGCCCTTTCTTATATATTCGGCTATCTGATGGTTGTCTTTCAGTTCTGAATTCTGATCCAATTTATCTTGTAGGCAGCGAAAACGTCGAGCAGCCATAGGAAAGCTGTCGGGAATTTCGACTTCATCGTATTTCCAAAGCAATCCTGTCTCATATCGACCATCATCATCAGTTCGAACTGTTTTGGACTCCATTATTTCAAGAGCACGCTGGTCATCAGGTGAGAATATTTCGATGTTGGCGAAAACACCTAGGCTGTCAAGCGTAAAATATTGTTTCATCATATCGTGAAGATTATCGTCTGATGGTTGCGTGCATTCGCAATGATGGAAACTATGATGAACGTGAATTGCTGAAATAGTTTCTTGAGGTTGACATACTCCATGAATCGTCCAGCCCAAACGTGTCTTGGATGCAATCGGTTGATTTATGGCTCCTTCTCTATATTTTAGCTGAGTACCCAAATGCCACTTATTAAGACCAATCAATATACGCGGAGTCGATGAGCTATATGAACTAATTGGAAGTCCCTTTAGGTAGGAATAGCTTGACTGTAAGTTCTTCATGCATATTGACTGCGTTGGTAGTTTTAGTGCTGATACTGTTCGAACATCGGAGATTGTATATTTTCTGTTTGTGTTTTCGGAAGATATTTGGACTGAAACGACTTTTGAATTTTGTTCCATCCGATGGGTGTCTGCAGTCCACTTAAGGCACAAAGCTTCTTGTGGTCCTTGTAACTCAAGTTTGTCAGCTAGGGAGGCGTCCATTAAGGAGAGCGACGACCCTTCGTCGAAAAAGACGAATACTTTTACAGGACCTCGTTTACCATGGATTATAACTGGAAGAATTCGAAACAGTACGCCCATTTTGTTGTCGATATGGGTGTTGATTCGGGCAGTTGCAATGGCATCTTCTTCGTAGTTATGTAGTAGACGGTGGTGCTTATATGTACACCCGTTGATTCCGCAAGCTGCAGTCACTCGACATCGGGAACGTAAGTGAGAAAAGAGGCACAATCGACACAGCCTTTTTTCTTTGGCGATATTCCATCTTTGGGTGGTGTTGAAGTTGTTGAAGCCGGAGCAGTTTTCAACCTTGGGGCAGTTTTGATCGCATATGCAGCATCTTTTACGGCTTGATGGACGTGAGTCAGAATTGGTATTATGTACGGCAACCTGACCTCTCGCAGTAGATTTCTCGCATCGTGTTTGGATTTGCGGAATGTTGTAAGTTACGCTGCTCACAGTTCCAGCTAGCTGCATCAGCCAAGTACCCAAAGTACCAAGGTTCACTTCGATGTTCGATGAATATGTTGCCCAGTTTAACTTAATTTGGGCTGGTAGTTTCTCAATAAGTTCCTGTAAGAGAACGGGGTTATTTAAGTGATTTGACATACCACATGCTTCCATGGTAGAACACATGTTATCGACTGCGAGTGCAAATGGAATAATGGTTTCCAATTTTTCTGATTTTGGATTAGATTCTGCACGAACCTTCTGCAACAATGAATGGATGATTGTTTCTGGTCGTTCAAAAATAATTTTCAGCGTCTTAATTATAATGGGAACGTTTTGAGGAAACAGAAGTCGGCTTCGGACTGCTTCCAATGCCGGACCCTTCAAGCATTTTTGGAGTCGGTGAATATTCTCCATATGGGGTATTCCACACTCTGCAGTGGTTCCCTCGAAGCAACTTATAAAGATAGGCCATTCATCTGGCTTACCACTGAATATAGGCAGATCGTTTGGTAGAGCTTGTCTTGCTGCCAGTTGACTTTGTGTGAATAGTGGTGGCGAGACAACAAATTCTGGCAGTCGTGGCGCTGAAATTCCATATCTTGGAAAAGCAGCAGGAGGAGATGAAATATTTACTTTTTCAATGCCTGGTCGCAGAGGAGGAGCACATGGACGTCTTGGCTCCAACATCTTTTCAGGTTGTGCTTTGTAGACAGTGCGACTTGCCTGAATAGATTGTGCTTCTATCCACTTGTCCACTTGGTTTTGGTTTGGACAAACAGTTTCTTCATTCAATTCGGGTTCTTGTTCGTCCGAATCATCCTGCAGTAACAGATTGAAACGTGCGTCCACGTACGCCTGGTCCTCCTTGAGCTGTTGGACCTTTCTTTTCTCCGGCAGTGCTTTTTCTTCCTCCAGCCGTTGTAATTGAAGCTTGATGCGCCGTGATCGTGTTGAGCGTACAGTGCTGGTTACAGATTTTATTTGGGAGTGCGCTGATGCAGTTTCTGCAGCAGAGTTAGTGCAGTCCTCATTCGTCCACAGCAACGCATGTGAAATGAAACCATGCATCGCATGAGTCACATTGTACTATCTGCGCGCTGTTCTCAAATTTGCACAGTTTGCAGCTAAAGGTAGCTAATTTGCCACTTCTCGTAAGGCGACCCCTGCTCACTGGGGTAGCTACGTGCTTTTCTGCCATTTTGCAGGTACAATTATATGTTAGTTCGGATGCAAAGGAATTTTCGTTGTGACCAGAAGTTTTTTAGAATGTCACAATTGACCAAATGTAAACGTTTTTATTCAGCAGGCAAGCAAAAGAAAAACTGAACTAATAAATTATAGTTTATAGGAAACTTTATCAATAAGTAATTTATGTATTGTTTTTCACAAATTTAATGCCAGCTAAAAAACTTCGTCTGGTTGGCGGTTGGTTCGAAAATCAAATCCAAGAAAATTCTTCAAACCTTTGGGGCCTTTTAGTCTCGTTCGTTTGTAGCTTGGCTTGTTAATTTAATTTGGCATATCCGCTTCTAGATGTCATTGTCGGCAACAGTAGTTTTGGCTCTGAATCTTTAAGGACAATAGAAGCTTCTCTGTGTCACCTGTTAAACTAGTCTTCAGGTAATGCATTTTCTGAATGTCTGAAAGCGGTATGATGTACTGTTGAAGGTAAATGAAGCTCCTCGGTTTTAACCACACTTTTATTTTCAGCGACTTCTTTGGATTGCTGCTTGCTGCTGCCACCCAAATTTTCGAGCGAATCCAGAAGCCTGGCCTGAAACACACAATACTTTTCTCTGATCTGATCGTAAATGGAATCAGCTTCTGGTTATTTTTTGGCAAATTCATCACTTTTAGTTAAAAATTCTTCATAAATATTGTCAACCGATGTCCACAACTCCTTCAACAAAGTGAGCCTCGTTTGGACATAAGCAAGGCTAATCGCTTTTCCTTTTTTCCCAAAATTTTCAACATCTTTTTTTAATTGCGTGAGTTTTGTTTGCAAACTTCTTGTTGCCATTATTTATAAATTTGTAATAAAAAAGATGTTAGTAAAAAATACACTCATTCAGAGATTTTAGGAAATGGCGTCAACATTTTCCTTTGGATTTTCCCACGTTGCACACACAACACAATTTTAATCGTCGATTATTTTGTTGCCATTATTTATAAATTTGTAATAAAAAAGATGTTAGTAAAAAATACACTCATTCAGAGATTTTAGGAAATGGCGTCTAAATTTTCCTTTGGATTTTCCCACGTTGCACACACAACACAATTTTAATCGTCGATTATTTTGGTAATCGTCGATTATTTTGGTAATCGTTTAAAAGTTTTTATATTTGTTTTTAAGGCTCGAAGGACCAATGTTTGTGGCGTTTGCCTTTTTATTACTTTTGTAAATTTTATTAAATTTCAATAAATTAAAATGAAAAATTTAAACACCACTTGCCTTTAAAAATGAAACTTCTTTATTTGGCACACACTAGCCGTGTTTTTTTGGAAAAGTTATCCGTAGTACAGTAGGATTTTTATATGAATAACAACATCCGCAGTAGGATCACTGCAGATAAAAAGAGAAGTGAAATCTTGCTGCGGATAGAGATTTGACGTTTGTTCGAGTATCGGCAGTGATCCTACTGCGGATGTTGTATTTGTTTTTCATATAAAATCCTACTGTACTACGGATAACTTGTCCAAAAAAACATGGCTACTATATGAAGTTTTATTAGAGTAGAATCGAATTGAAATCCGTCAGACATCCATTTGACGTTTTACAAGTTTTGACGGTGGTTGCGTTCATTATGTATAGATCAGGATTTCCTCTGGTTGCGTTCTTTATTTTTAGCTCATAATTTCAGCTAATAGCTTTCAACAATCGCAGAGTGGAATATTTGTCTTAAAATTAATAATTACCTATTTAATTAAAAATAAAACAAGCATAAAACTCCTAAATTCACAACAAACAACTAACAATGTTTTTCTGTGCCATTATTTTTCTATGTATTCTCTTTTTTATCACGAATAGCACTAATAATTTTTTCTTTCGATTTCACGGTTGATAACGTGAATGAGAAGTAATATTTGTATACTCCGTCCAATAAAAATATGCAGTACACCGTACACGTCTTATTTGAGAGCTTTTTCAAAATCAGTAGCGTTCTATATTTTTGCACCATACTAAATTGAAAGAACTCCTCCATAAAAAAGTGTTTATGTGCCCATAAATTTTCGATTGCATCTGACGCAGGCCCGACGTCCTATTGACTGCACATCTGAGTGTGTACTGAATTGCTGTGGCCTATGGCTGTTGGTGCTATTCAATTTCAACCCCTATCAAATATTGATGTGCGTTCCCTCTCTTAAATTCCATCGCATCTATTAAGAAATTTATTAAGAGATCCATTCTATATTGCACGTTGCCTTGTCAACCAATCCTCCATAACAAAAACAATAAAAACCAAGAAACAAAAACCAAGAACCTTGGCCAACTCAAATCGCAAAATAAATTTCCAAGTCATTAGAGAAAAATTATCCTGTCAACAATCTTGTTTAGCTGAACAGGAGAGCCAAGTCGAAGACCATCCAACCATCGTCACCGTGTGTTGGGCACTCGGACACAAACACATAGCTTTTAAATAATATAATACAAAGATTATCCTGTCGGTCGACCTTGGAAGATAAATGGTTTTTCATTGGGATTTGACGGACCCCACTTTGTGTGTGCGTGTGTGGTCCCCAAAAAATTATGACTGATAGTGTTTTTATTTTTTGTATGCGTGGCGATGATGTTCATTTCGTAACTTGTTCAGTTTTTTTTCCTTGGGTTTCTGTTGAAGTGCTTTTGATTTTAGAGCTTAAAAAAAGGGTCCATTTAAAATCAACACTACGATAACCCTGCGAGAGCTTTAATGAAGGATAGATTTATGCAATTCACTGTAGCCAAAATGCGAGGCAAACGTCCTATCTTGCCCACACTGCATATTTTTATTGGACAGAGTATAGTACTTTATTGATATTTTGTTTTTCTTTTTTTTTCAGTTTACAAAACTTAATAACAAAATGTTAATACACTCAATAACTAAAACAAAAATGTTTGCCAACTTGGACTTGTTCTGGCTACATGGAATGTATATTTTGATTTGTATGATTGTCCAGTATGACAAAATATGTAAAGAAAATTGCATTAATGTAAATTCGGCGCAAGAATTAAAATGGTCTACTCAAATAAATCAACCATGACCGTGATTGAGAATCAATCAACAAATTTATCAATTCAATCATACCGAACAGTTTCTTCTTTTTTTTTAAAGTATTTGTTGTTGTTTTCTTGTGAATTGTAAACACTTTTTGGAGACAAAGTACACAGGATTAATTATGTTTTTTTTATATATTTTCCACCTGATTTAGAAATAAACTCATATTATTATTCTCCTATAATCATCATATTATTGATATAATATTAATTAGTAAAATTAATGTTTTTCGAGCCCCTTTTTGTTTTTTTCTTATGAGAAATACATTGGACGATAAATAGAAAAAAATTCTATCTTCAATTGTCAGTACACGCACTGACTTTCAGGTGGTGTGGAAAGCAACTTACCAGGTGCCAATAGGTTGAACGTATCTATCGTTCAGCTTTAGCTACTTGTTCTTTGTGAAATACTTGCAGATACATATATGTATTTGCATAATTTTCGAGAATAAATTACTAAGTTTATATGCAGTATCGAAAGATCGAGTTGGATTAGGGTCGGATTTTCGACCCAGGTTTTTCGTCATTTGAGTTAATACTACCATTGTATATATATATACAATGATACTACGTTTATATGGAGAATTGAATCGGAATTGAATCAGGATTTAGCTCCATGTATACCTGGATCGTATTGAAATAGGATTTCTCGATCCGATCCCACTAAACGAGCTGAATCGAATCGAAAATACATATGCTTGTATACCAGAATCGAGGAATCGAAGAATCGAGTGTAGTACAAAACCATATTGTCATTTCGATCCCATTTCAATTCGATCTCTCGATCCAGTGCCACCATATACCTGGATCGAAATCTCAATTCGGATTCGATTCGATTCCTCAATCTTCTCTTGTAACCGGGGTATAAGAGCTCGATATGGAGTTGAGTTGAAATGGTGTTGAGCGATTCTGAAACAATTTGTTAAGCCAACTCCTCCACCCAGGTTTTTCGTCTCGACTCGAATTTCGACTCGACAGTCGACACCGCTGAGCGAGTGGGATCGAGTCGAACGAAGCTCATTTCAACTCAATACAGGTATACAAATGGTCGAAGCGAGCTTCAAGCTCGCTTCAACATCTCATATAAACGTAGTAATAAACGTAGTAAATAATAAAGAAGGAAATTCAAACAAAAAATTCAGTTTCAGTCTCATTTATATACTATTAGCAACGAAAAATCCCTAAGTTTAATAACATTGAAAATGGCGATACATTTAGATATTCATGGAAAACAACTGAACGAGCTTGTAGAACTTCATTATTTACCAGCTGAAATTAAATCTAATGTAGAAGCTGAAGTGAACGAGTACTTTAATATCTACACAAGTAGTGATAATGCACATCTAACTAATTCAATGCGTGGTTTCCCACTTGATGGGAATAAATTTCAAGTGCCATCAAATTTACAAGGAATAGTCTTTCAGGATACTCCATATACATCAGATGCGGGTTTTTGTAGACTCCTCAGAGTAAACGGAATGTTCAAAAACCTCACATATTGGAACTATGATAAAGTACCTTCAGCTGCAGATGCCATACGCCAAGCCTTGAAAGTTTTGTTGGTTGTTGATGAACTTTCTAAACCTGTTTCTGCAGAAGAAATTGCACATGAAACAGATTTGAAGTTGGAATCTGATATGTAGATCTTTAAAGATTAATATATTTCATCTTAGGCCCATACCCAAATAGTAAAATATACCTTTTTATAAAAACAAAGACTATTTCAATCTTAAAAACGTACATAATGTTTGCACTGCTTTTAGTATAAATGATTAAAGGTTTTTTGGCATATAGGTAGTATAAAGAACTTTGTTTTCTTTCCCAGTTGCTAAGGATGAGGAATATGCCTGGCGAAAAAGAAAAAAATTGGAGAAAGGTGTGTGTAAGATGTGGGTAAACTAGAATACAAAACGAAGTTCCAAACAAAAGTCTGCATTAAAAACAATTTGCCTGTGACGTTACGTAAATTATTAATTAACTGAAAATGGTCAATGTAGCTAAAAATGGCCAAAATAAACAAACAAAACGCAGAACAATTATTTCATCAGATTTATTGGAGCATATGTTCTATATGTACATATATTATACAGATCACATGTTATTTTGAAATTATTAAAAACAAAAAAAAAATCACAAAGTACCTAATGTACATACATAAAAATAAAACATAAATATTAGCTTAGAGCTATTTGAGACAATCACAATTGCACAAAATTGTAGTTGAATTAGTACGAAGTTGAAGCTATTTTAGTATGAAACTAAGTAAAAACCAATTTTTCAAATTTCAATCGAATTTAGCATCATACTATCCTTTTATTAAAGTAAAAATCATCGAATACCTATTTTATTTTTTTAGTATAGTGCTAACTTTATATATCGCACCCCCGGTGGAACAACGACGTAAGTGCAAATTTTAAATTTTCTGAGTTAAGTATGCCATAGTTCTAAAAAAAGGTATTTCCGTCCGATGAAACAAAGACCCAATTGAAAATGTACTATTTGCATCCAGGGGGCAGAAATTTCTTTGGACCATTTCATTATTTTCAAACTAATATATCGCGAATACATAGCCTTAAATGTCACTTGTGTTTCAAATATCTAACAAACAACACTTTTATTAGTCAGTCAACGACGTATTTGCTATGTTTAATTTTCCTTTAGTAAAAAGTTTGTTCAATAAAAAAAAAAAAATGTATGCTTTTTTTAGTCAAAAACGTCTTCAAAATGTTAAATCGCGTTTTCTGAAGAATCGAGATTTTTGCACTTACGTCGTTGTACCACCGGAGGTGCGATATGATTCTTTGACATTTCCAAACATCAAAACCGGTCTATATACTTATAGCCATATTTATAAACTCATTATATATACAGCCCTTATAATGCCTCTAAACGCACAGCCTTATTAACTAACTAGTTTTAGCGACGGAGTAAAGTTACTTCGACTTTACAACGACTAATCCTGAAAAGCTTATTTATAATGAAAATGCACGAGGAATAGCGGTGGAATAAGCTAAAACTGTTTCATAGGAGGTTTAAGGCCGTTTTAGTATCTAAATTTCATTTTGAGATGACATCTTGTGAAATTTACAAAAAGGAGTGTAAGCAATTTTTTTTCGTTTGTTACTAAGACAAAAAGGATAGATATTTTGCATTAATAAATTATTTATATTTTTCAGATGCTCTAACAGTTGTACGGTATTGGGGACGCAATGTGGTTGATACATTCATTTATTGGATTTGAACATTATACAATCCAATTTTAAATGTATTCCATTAATCATATGTATACAATTATAATCAGCCCTATCACGAATTCCACCGTAATCCTAATTTTTTACGAATCCCGAAAAAAGTGATTAGCAAATCCGTTCGTAATGTCAATTTGTATGAGATTTTCCACTACGATGGATTTTGTGATAGTTTTTTTCGGGACTCGTAACAAGTTTCCGATTACGATGGAATTCGTGGTAGGGCTGAATAAAATGAATAATAATGGAAATCAGCTGGGGCTTGCTTACGTGTATATTAACCAGCATAAGTCAAAACACAAAGTTTTTAGAAGAGCTTTTGTATGGTTACATACATGCAGTGTGCCTGCGAAGCTTCATATATTTATGAATTTTTGAATATTACAACAACTTGAATGAACTACCACCAAGGGGGTTCTTATTTGGCTGGAGTTATAGCTATTTCACGGTTGCCAAGCCGATCATCAGACTCCTTAATTAGTGGTGCTAAGCCTTTGTACTATAAAGTTTAATCGAAAAACTTTTTACCTTGACTGAGATTTGAACCCAGACCTAGCGTCGTCAGAAGCTAATATTAATTAAGGCTTGGCAACCGTGAAATAGCTATAACTCCAGCCAAATAAGAACCCCCTTGGTGGTAGTTCATTCAAGTTGTTGTTGTAATATTCAAAAATTCACAAACTTTTTAGTTGCTCGAACCAAGCGGTTGCGAAACTAAAAATTGAATGTGCGCGCCTAGCCTAGTGTTGCAATTTTTATTTTGGATTATTGAATTTTATCCTCAATAACTTGTCTGAGGAATATTTCCATCAGCTACAGTGACTCTCATTAATATTTGGTTTTTGACTTACATATTGTATTTGTATTGGATTGTAACCATTTATTTTTAGTTTGAATCTGTGTTTTATTGTATAATTTCCATGGGTTGGTTTTAGAAATTCTGTACCATAAAGAACCCGAAAAACTAAGAAAAATATTCGGTTTTTTTTTTAAACTTTTAGGTACGCTTTTTTCTGTTTTTAATCGATTCTTATGTCGTCTTTATTTGGCAATCCGGAATCTCTCTCCAGTCCGGAATCCCAACTGTTGTGAAGGGTTGGCATCACAGAACTTGGCACGAAAGGAACGAATCCTGCGATTGTTACCGAATGTATGTCTGTCTCACTCCTCACCAAAGTAGCAAGAATTTGAATGTCGCCACGCTCAAAAACCGTCATTATCATTTCGTATTTTGTTAGAAGCAGACAGCCAAAAATACTAAAATTAAACAACATAAACGCACACCACAAACTTTGAATTAATCAAAACTTTATTTTCACGCCTTAAGTGCTTATTGTGCCTACCTTATATTTATAATATAAGAAAATAAAGAAAAGTTAAATTAAAGCTGTTTAATTTCCCGCTGTCTTTGTTACTGATGTCGCCTTCGTAACAAATTTTAATTTTATAAAAATCATTGTCGCCGCTTGCCTAAGGAATAAAGTTTCATTTCAATCTTGCCGTTAGCCGAAAATATAAACTTTATTCCTTCAAAATACGAAATGATTATATTTCCTTGTGTGAAATAAAATATTACACACCATTGCCGTCGAAAGATACAATTTTGTGGATTCTGTTGCGAGGCAAGAGGAGCGGAGGAGTGTCGGTATCGGGGTTAGGTAGGAAAAAGGAAAGGTTAGGAAACTGGAATAGGAATAGGTTAGAAAAGGGTAGAATGTCAAGTCCCGGGGACGCGGCCTGCTTGCATATGCACGGCGTCAGCTCGTCGGACGGGGGGGGGGGATCTTGCCCCCGGAAACTTAACCTCGCCTGCAGCCAAAAACACAAATCAGGCCTGAGGGAACTAGGGAAAAAAAAAAAGAAACGGACTAGCTAGGACCACGGACGGACTATTGCCACATCAGGGCACTGCAGATGTTGTCGCAGTGTGGCCATTACCCACCCAACCATAGGAATTCGTGGCCATTTTTGAATTCCCCCAAAATGGCGGATAGTCGGTTTCGAGTCAAACCATCTTCACCGAAAACTCAGCTACCCTTGGCACCCCTAAAAAAAAGTTGCTTCAACCCAACATGATTTCACTTAGGTGAAATAAGAAAACCAGGAATATTTTTCTTTTTTATGGGCGTTAACTTGAAGTTTTATTTACATCACCAAAGCAAAAATTTTTAAACATTAAAAGGAAAGAAAGTTAATCCAATTATAAAAAAACAAAACAATCGATAAATTCAAAAATTTGCAAAAAAAGGAACTAATAAACAAAACAACTAAAAATCGGACCTCACAGCGCCGGACCAAATTGGTACCCTTTGTGGTCAATTTATTTTTCTATGAAGGAGAAAAAAAAACGCAGCCCTGGTTCCCTACCCCTAGAGAGCTCTTTGGAGGTAGCTTATTTCAAAGGACAAACAGAATAGGTCTATAGCTTTAGCTCGCGGCGGCACTTGAAACGGATTTTTAGTTTCACACTTAATAAATAAAAAGAACAGAAACTTAAAGAAAAATCCAATGAGATTCAAAAAAAACCAACTGAAACTTCAACGCCAATTAACAAATATGATTAATATGAATAAATAAGAGACAAACACGAACACATAAATAGGGCTATAAATCTTTCCTTTTCTCTTTCTTTTTTGTTTGTTGTTTTTTTCTTTTTAGTGGCAATTAAATTCGTATAAAAGGTTTTAAATGGTATTTGTTTTCTTCTTCTTTTTCTTCTAGGACTCACTCTGACCGGGGATTGGATTTTTAGTCATTTCGTCTTATTTCGGCAGCGGAGCCTCAACGAATCTGGGCGACTGGTGGTAGAATCTTCTTCATGAGCCCGAAGGTGGCGGAATTCCAAGTCTTCTTCTTCGTAAACAATCTCCAGCAGACCACTTCAAAAAAAGGTTCGGGAGAAACTTCGAACAAAAAAAACACCTGCGGCGACCCCGTACTGGGAACTTCTTAGGGCCGCCGAAAAATTATCTAAAATTTTGTTACAATTATACCACCAATCAATACAACCTTTTTTTTCTTATAACTCACCACTTTGATTTTTATTTAATAAAAAAAATTTTTTTCTTTATTTAAAAATAACACGATAGGCGGGTTTTGGGCGGCACTCCCGTAAATGAATGGCTAAAGGAAATTGTGGAAGATATTGCAACTTTACTTTTAAAACATAATGGCAAAAACAACGCACCGTATAAACTTTATTATTCTTCTTTTCGTTTTGTATTTTGATTGATTTAATATATTAGTTTTAACTATTTTTAAGTTTGACTTCTTTTTTCTTATTTCTCCGGAATCTCTAGGGTTTGCTGATGTCCAATCGTTTTAATAAGCCTTTAATGAGTGCTGCTACCAACTGTCAAAACAAACCCAATACTCAATACACGAACACTCGAGGTTTTTTTTTTTTTCTCTCTTTTAATATTAGTGTGCAAAAACGGGCAAAAACTATTCAAAAAAAATTCTCGGATGATTTTTCCCTAAAGCCTAGTATACAGTTCTTCTAAAAAAAAAAACCAATGCATTTCTTATGGGAGAGTTTTTTCCCGAAAAAAAACTTTTCATTTCACCAAACTGTAAACCAAAATCGAAAAAAAAAATTTATACTCACCACGATTTTTTTTCACGCAAAACAATGTGCATCCCATTGTTTTGACGGAAAAAACTTACAGAAATTTTTTCATGAGAACAAAATTTTTTTTCACCACTCATTTTTTTTTTCTTTCAAATAGAACTGTATACTAGGCTTAACTGAATAACATCATCCGATTCACATCTCTATGGTGCGCATACATAAACAAATATGTTAAATGAGAAACACGTTGATCGGTTAATGCCTCGGTATGGGTGAGAAAACCTGAACTTGACATGACTTTATTGCTCCCTATCGAACCTCGATTCTCGATGGATATGTTCATGAACAAGGTGACACGTGAAACTTGCTTGATACCAATCCTTGTCGACAGATGGGGCTGTACAAGTTTCAACTTATAATTTAAATTAGATTTTTATACATCCATTGAAAACTTGTTATAGAAGCCTAAAAGCCTAATTTCAAACAAGAAACAAGAAGTAACAATCGTATTTGACTGTATTATCACTAACCAAAAAGTAGCCGTCACGACATAAAAACAGAAATAAACACATAGCTTTAGTGAATAAAAAAATTGCCTAGTGTAAACGAACACTCATGACGACTGCCACTAGAAGATAAATCAAAAATATTGTATCGCTGTGTATATTTATTCAAAAATAGTCGAATATTTATTATTTTTCATATTCAGCAGGAATTAGCCTTAAGGAGAATTTGCCGCAACTTTTGCCCCATATTTAAGGTAGGCGCGCACATTCAACTTTCTGCTGCACAACTGCTTGATTCGAGCAACTAAAAAGTTTGGGCTCTGACACAAACTAACCGATTGCCTAAAATGAGTTCGCTGTTTTATGTAACATATAATTATATGCACCTGCGCGGACATTCAACCAAATAGTTCATCTGTTTTCTCTAAGTAACCAAACAGTTGCACAACCAAAAATTGAATGTGCGCGCCTTCAACAGCTGGGCTACATCCAACTCGGCGGTCGTAACAATTCGCCATTGACAAGAAAGTTCGTCCGCCATTTTGTCAATGCCTTTGCAAATTTAATTGCAGATCTGCCGAACAACTACTAGACTGGTCCCGTTAAGTTGTCTTCAGTTGGTAAGTCGTTTAACTCCTTCGTTGCTGAACAAATCGCTGCCTAATACTTCTTATGTCCAGGCGAAGCGAACGTGGAAATAAAGGAAAACTACCGAATTACCTTAAGGATTTTGTCGTGAACATGTCAGGTTCATCTACACCAACAAAGAACACCGAGGTAGCGGACGACGTTGAGTCAGATGAGTCTAAGGCTAGCCGCGCACTAGCAATTTTTAGTTGCGAAACTGCTTGGTTCGAGCAACTAAAAAGTTTGTGTTTTGACACAAACTAAACGATTGCCTAAAATAAGTTCGCCATTTTATTGAACATATAATTATCTGCAAATTCACCGACATTCAACCAAACAGTTCATCTGTTTTCTATAAGTAACCAAACAGTTTCGCAACTAAAAATTGCTAGTGCGCGGCTAGCCTAACGCTACTATAATCCAAAGCCAGACCACTTCAGATGATTCTACAGTAGGGTGTGTCAAAGTGCTCAACTATGGCATTATCAAATGTAATAGCTTTTAAAATTTGCATTGCTTATCAAAATTAAATCCTGCGTTTACAATTTTCATTTTAATTAATATCTTTGGCTCGCTCAAAAATAGGATAAAATCCAAAAAAAATTTATTTTTCGAAATTTTTGAAATATGTGTTGTTTTAAATTGCACCGTGTGGATACAAAAAAATTATATAAAATATTTTTAGGCTTTCAAGTCAAAGATAATTGCAAGGAAACACTTTTAAGCTTATATTTGTTTAAATTGAACACTTGATAAAGAAGCTATGAAATAATAAAAGAAGGAAGAAAAATCATTTTTTTATGTAAAATCGTTTTTTTTACAAAAAAAAAATTCTAAAAATCAACGGAACCACCTTCAATATCGCGGTATATCTTTTTGTAAACACAAAAATTCTTTCTGTATTTTGTTCAGTTTTTTTTTAGTATACGTAAAAAAAAAATTTACTGTAAATTAAATGTTTTTTCAACTTCAAGCGATTTGAGCGGGCCAAAGACGAACGATATCTTATTTTTTTACATGTTCTTAAACCTCAGACCCTAATACAAATTTTGAGCACTAATCAAAAAACTAATGGATCGTCTGAGAGTGCTTGAAGAGAATTGCCAGCTGACATAGCAACAGTTAGTCGCCAGCGAACAGAAAAGAGCTCAACTATAAGTGGAATTAACATCAAAAATTGCCACTTGCACTGCCGCCTCCGTCAACATTGCCAACTCCACAAACACCATCGCCTCAGCCACCGTCGTTGCTTCAGCAACACCTTCACATCCAACCGTCAACCAGCTAAATGCACCATTGGTGACCGATGTCTCGCTGCGAATATCTACAGCCGGTGCCAATGGCAACTCGTTACGATTTCCATCAGTCAGTACCAACGTACACGATCAGCGGGCCAGCAACATATCCGTATGTAGCGTCTACACGAGCAACTTATATTACACTACATCCTTGCCTAATATTCTTGCTTCTTACTGTACAAAAAACTAAATGCCGCCAGCCATTGACGTATTATATATGGACTGCTAGTCGCATTGACGTATTATATATGGCATTGACGTATTATATATGGACTGCTAGTTGCATTGACTTATTATATATGGACTGCTAGTTGTGTATAATTCTCATACAAAATTTGCAACCAAAATGGTCCAACGGATACAATCGAAACTAGCCCTCGTGCCGACACTATTGGCAAAAATAAACAACATATTTAACGCCATCTCTTGTTCTACTAGTGCCAACAGAAATGTTTACTCATAGAAACTAAGGACATCTATTGACATTGCTTTGAAGAAACGGTGCTAGTCTATGGTTAGAGAGATAATCGGCTGAGAATAGTGCTAAGGGATCTCGAAAAAAAATCCCCTTTAAAATATTTTATGAATCATTTTGGTTTACTTAATGATTTTATGTCCGCACAGGTGCATATAATTATGTTACACAAAATAGCGAACTCATTTTAGGCAATCGTTTAGTTTGTGTCAAAACTCATTTTAGGCAATCGTTTAGTTTGTGTCAAACTTTTTAGTTGCTCGAACCAAGCAGTTGAGAAACTAAAAATTGAATGTGCGCGCCTAGCCTTACAGTTCTAGTTTAAGATAAGGTGCGTTTTATTATTCACAAATCTATCTGGATCCGGATCTGGATTAAGTTTTAACATGTATTACAAAAACAATTTGGGATCCTGTTTTCTATCGGGATCTATTTCAAAGATCCAAAAATCAGTTATTACACTGGCGAGTAGATGGCTTTTTATGGCAAGGTAGTGTAAGCTATAATGTAAAGAAAAAAAAACAAGACATAATTTAAAATTTACAAACCCAAGGATAAAAAGAGACGGACTTATAACACTGCTGTCACTAAGATCCGTATCGTTTTATTTTCAAAGATCCAGATCCGGATCCAGATAGATTTGTGAATAATAAAATGCACCTAAAGAAAGTTTTTTGTAAATTGGATACAAATTGTAGGATTGGTTTTTCTCTAAAGTGGGTTGTTAATTTAAATCAAAATTAGGATTTATTTCCATAACTAATTTTTTTGCAAATATTTTCGCTCTAGCCAAAAAGATCTTAGCTTATCTCTTGATTTCTAGTATAAAAATTAAAATTATTTGTAAAAGTGAAACTAATTGCTTTAATAAAAGTATTTTTACAAACAATAATAATATTTGTTAATAGATAATACAAGTAAATGCAACGAAAACTGTGTTGCAGTATATATTTATACCATTGACTTATTATACATGGACTGCCAGAGCCCAACTTCACGATGGTTCATCCTGTACAACTAAGCGTTACTAGCTCTGTTGGTGCAAACGCGGAAAACATGGTGTAACTTTTGACAATTTGATTTGTTGCTTGTCTTGTTTTGTTGTTTACGTAAAATAGATTTTCTTCATTAAATTTTAATTGTACGTTTGATTCACGCTAATTCTAGTTTTAAAAGTAAAATATTTAATCTTATAGTATAATAATCTTGAAAATAGTTTTGTTCTTTTTAAGACGCAGCGAAAAGACGCACACGAATTACAGAGTTCAGCACTGGAACTTATAAATGGTCTGATATAAGTCAAGAAGCCATTCAAGTACTAATAGCTCTACATTCGCCATTAAAGACTGAAGTCTGGAACACAGAATTACCAATTTTAAGACGTAATCTCCCAGGACAAAATCCAATCCAATGTCTATTGAATTCCTTCAATAAATCGTAATGCTTTGTTGGCGAGGTCCAAAAAGACAATGGTAATAAAACAATACCTCACCCTTGTGAAGTGGGATGATTTGGATTATTGGATTATCAAGGTATCTATTAAATATGATACAATTGTGTTTTAATTCTGACTAATTTTGCCACTCTAGATAATCCAATAAACACAAATGTTATGGTACGCATGAACAAAATCAAATGTGATGGAGCAATTACTAGAATGTGATGCAGGAACTATTGCCACTACACCTTAACGAGTTGCCTTGGACGATGAGAAATAACAAACGACAAACATTAATATTCTTGGAATTATTGAAAACATGATCGGGTAGGTTGGATATAGCATGCTTATTAATTTGATCTATCTATTTTTTTTTATTTAAGATTGATTGATTTTGATATTTTGAAGATATGTCGTCGCCTGTGTGGTGTCTGCCTGCCCACTCAAAAAATTAGGTTTCATCAAATTATAAATAAAATCATGAAGCTAAACTTTAAAAATTCGTTTTAAAATATGAAGTTAACTTCTCAACTCCAAAATGGCAAGCATCTATTCATACACTAGAGAAGCTCTCCGTGTTAAAGTCAAGAAATGTGAACCAAATCTTCCACCCGAATGGAGAAAGTTCAGCGTCGACCCACAAATCACATCACTCGATGTGCTGTACAGCATTCTAGCCAAAGCGTTTGATATCATGTCTGACTTCTCTGTCAAATATAAAGCCTTCGACCCGGCTGGCAAGGAAATCTATTTGGCAGTATTGTCCGATTGGGATTTGGATGCAGCGTTCCTTCGTATCCAAAATCTATCCATTCAGACCGCGACGGAACCATGTCTGATTCTGCAGATCGATATAAAACCCTTTACCGAAGTGCGCGACTGGGAGGCCGAGACGCCTCCAGCTACTTTCGGATCGGGGCGCGAGAGATAATGCAACCTATTCAGCAATCTATTGGTATGAGCCAGAAGTACGTTCAGAACATGCAGACCAAGTTGCCGGGGTTGATAATGAATCAAATGGAAAAGACGTTTTCGATTGTGCAGAAGGCATTCAACATGAACGAAGAATCGTTGTCTCAGCTTTCACCTCGTCCTCCACTTTCCGACAGCGAGTTTCGAATGTTTCTCGACCCGGTCGGTCAGATTCTCCGTCAGGATGAGTTGCGTAAAGTTATTGTTTTGGGCGGCATCGACCCTAGTCTGAGACGTGTCGTCTGGAAGCACATCCTGAATGTGTATCCAAACGAGTTGCGAGACACCTGAAAGACTGCGATAAAGCGATGCTGCATCGACAGTGAACTGTCGTACGTCACAAGCATGGTCAAGAAGGATGTTCTTCGATCAGACCAGTTGCATCCCTTCTACGCTGGCAGCGATGATAACCAGAACATAGCATCGCTCTTCAACATTCTGACCACTTACGCCCTTAATCACCCGTCGGTGAGCTATTGCCAGGGAATGTCGGACATCGCATCCCCTATGTTGGTTACTATGAACGATGAGGCCCAAGCGTACATCTGCTTCTGCGCCATCATGTCGCGAGTGAGGGTGAATTTCATGCTTGATGGCATTGCAATGACGCAGAAGTTCGCTCATCTTACAGAGGCTTTGAATTTCTATGATCCAGAATTCTATGAGTATCTGAAGCTGCAACAGGTAGACGATTTGCTCTTCTGCTATCGTTGGCTGCTGTTAGAACTGAAACGTGAGTTTCCATTCGAAGATGCTTAGCGTATGCTTGAGGTTCAACAGAGCTCCCTGAAATACGAGTCGTTGACCGGAGAATTGGCGCTCTGTGAGAAGGAATTCGAACCGGTTTTGCCAGAGGAACCGCCACCTTCTAGTCCATCGTATATTATTGCAAAACCTAGAAAAAACCCGTACACAAAAATTTGCGCCTTGCGTCTTCAGAGTTCGTCTGTGTCGCTTAGCGCAACTTGCTCGTCGCAGAATCTCTCGACTTCGCATACGAATTCTCCTGGCAGATTGTTGGGCGGTACAAAGCGCCTAAACCAAAGCATGGACGACAACATTTCATCGAGGAGTTCACGTAAGAATCGTAACGTTTCCAAAGCTCATCAGAGTTTGAACACAAACTTCCTCCGGCTGAGTTTAGGAACTTTGATGAATTCAGAGAAACGTCTGTGGAATCTGAGGAGGTGGCAGCTATAATTGTTGATGATGTTCATGGTGAATGTGAAGATTAAGAAGACTTTGTTTTTCATCTGATAAATCCGTTTAAGGAGGACGCTGTGAAGCAGAACGAAAATGAAGATGTATTTGCTACACCAGTTGTTGCTTTCGGTTCTACAAATGCCTTTCTTGATGGTCCCGACACAGCCAGTGATGACGACAATAGTGAAGAGAAGCGTAGGTTTCCTAACAGCATCATGAAACTGCACAATAAAAATATTTTCTCCAACTACAATGCTGTTAGCAATATCATTGCAAAGCAGTTAACGAGTGCCAGTGGGGGAGGACAGGGAGGAAAGAGAGTTGGTGGTGGTCATTTTAAGGAACCAAAGGAAAAAATTGTCGCTAATAAGAGGGCCGGAGTTGGAGGTTCTCACAAACTCGAAAGATCCAAGTCGACAGCTCGTCGGCTCAGAATTACAAGGTTCTAACAGCCATTTTTACGAAAAATGAGTTATGGATGTCGTTGGATTCGTATTTTCAAGCGCTTTCGAATGAATTCATAAACATGCACCTTAATTCACCCTATAAAGCGTAAACCGCAAAAAACAAAGGTTCTAAAAACCAAAATGAAGTTAATTTAAGAATTACAACGTTCTATGTAGCAAAATTGGCGGATAGAACTTTATAATTCTCTCTTTGACCAATAAAAAAATTACACATCTGCTTATTGACATAGAACCTTGTATTCCTTAATTTTGTACATAGAACCTTATAATTCTTATCGGATTGCCGAAAACGCAACAAAGTTCTATGTTGATCAATTTACCTTTGGTTTTTTCTTCGTGTTTTTGATATTGTTTACAAAAAGCTTGTGAAAAACTAGCAACAAGCAGTATCTCAAACCAAGTCTAACAATTTCAGAAATGTTTCATATGTATTAAGAGAACACAGGA
Source organism: Philhelius festivus (assembly GCA_963931855.1). Taxonomy (NCBI): domain Eukaryota; kingdom Metazoa; phylum Arthropoda; class Insecta; order Diptera; family Syrphidae; genus Philhelius; species Philhelius festivus. The sequence goes on along the minus strand of OZ007556.1, from coordinate 132,871,053 downwards.
TCTGACGAAACTGTTAAATTTAATGCATATCGACAAGTTTTCAACACTCAATTTAACTTGGCTTTTCCTAATCCAAAGAAAGATAGATGTGATTTTTTTTATATTTTAAATGATTGATCACAGTGCGAGCGTTTAGGAAAGTGGGAGGGGATTTAAAAGGAGATACCGATGCACATTGGTTTTGAATGTCTGAATATCACAATGGGAAGGAAATATAGAGTCGGGTAAGGCATTCCACATTCGTGTAGTGCGGCTAAAGAATGAATCTCTGAAGTTGGGCTCAAGGGTAAACTGATGAGCATTCCCCGAAGCGCGAGTGTTACGGTTAAATTGTTTAAGGGGAGGAATGCAACTGGCTATTTCACTAGAACAATGTTTGTAAAAATAACGGTAATATAATGAAAGACAAGAAACATTGCGACGGTGCTCGAGAGATTCAATTGTTTCTGTTTTAGTCCTATCACCTATCAATTATTGTAAAGCTCATTTTTGGATTCTATCCAAAAGACTCAAGTGGGTTATTGGAGCACCTACCCAAATATGGGAATTATACTCGAGTTTAGGACGAATATAGGCTTTATAGATTACAGCCAGATCAGAAAGGGTAAAAAATTTCTTGCATCGTCGAAGGAAACCTAAACACTTAGCAGCGTTTTTGGCAACGTCGAATATGTGGTCATTCCACACAAGGTCGTCTGTGATGCACATACCGAGAACTGAGATCTGTTCGGTTTCCTCAATGCAAGGGTCACTTATGGATAGCGGCATGGGGGTGGATTCCGCTTCAGCGACAGGAGGCAGCATTGAGTTTTTGAAGCATTAAATCTATGCGAGGAGCATAAAATAGCAGTTGAAAACAACACTGTATCTGATGAGCTGGTTTTGAAATATAATGCGCATTTTCAGGAAAAGGAAGAGGCATACAAGCAAAGACAAGTTGACAGAGAAAATACAGTTCCAGTTTTGTGCTTTGACATGCAAAATGTACTTACACAAGTAGCACAGAATTACTTAACGAAGTCTTTAAGAATTCTAAATCGGTATCTGACATCTTCTATAAGACGGATTTAAGTTCCTATTAAGTAGAGAAAAGGCGCAAGTGGGCGGTCCGATAGAAGGAAATAAGAAGATAAATTGAGTCTTAAAATGGTCTTAAATGGGGATATCATTCTTCTTAAATACTTCATTACTCCTTCTTAAATAGTTCCTTACATCTTCTTAAATACTACTTAACTCCTTCTTAAAGAGCTACGGCAATTCTTAAAAAAATTATTAGAAACAATAAAAATAAATTTTTTATTATCTGTTTGTTTTTTTATTATTGTTGATTATATTCTAGTCTTTAAGTGAATTTTTGCTGGAATGAAAGAATTTTAAAAGTTAGTTTTTTTAATTTACCTTTGTGCTTCCACTGAGATTCGAACCCGAGTCCTCTCACTTGCCGTGCTTGTGCTCTACCTATTGTGCCACTGTGACACTCAAAATATCTTGTCTCAAAGTGCTACTCAAATAACTCTCTCGTGTTTTTAATATTATACTCTTTAAGAAGACTTAAATACGTATTAAAGAATTTGAAAAATACCGATTTAATACCAAAATAAAAAAGGAATGTTTTTAGAAGGATTAAAGAAGGAATTAAGTAACAAAAACAACCGATTTAAGAAATGCCCATTTAAGAAGTATTTAAGAATGCTTTAAGTAGAAGTAAACACACCATGTTAAGTTCTGTAAAGCAATACCTAAAAAAGACGAAATTAAGACGGAATTAAGTAGCCATAAATTAACACACCTACCCAATAAAGAAGGAATAAAGTATGAATTAAGTATGGACATTTTGTCAGTTACATAAACGGATGTCATCAAAAAAGTCACATTTTAAATAAATGTGAAGTTAACAATCAAACAGAGGCTAAAAAAAATGAACATGAAAACGCGCAAAAGCGCGGAAAACTATAATTCCTAAAATATTTAAGTTAATTCAATGCAGTAAATTTTGTAAAATTTGTAGAAGTCTTTTTTATTAGATTGACCAAACAAAATACTAAAGCGACCTTTTATTTTCGTCCTTTAGTGAAATGTTTTTTTTTTTAGGCAGTTTTGTTTGTTAAAAATATATTTAGCGCGTTTTGAAAATAAGTTTCTTAAATTTTGATTCTCAAATGCCTGTAAAATTAAAAAACAAGAGAACATTTAAGTAAGGAAAAGTGCTTTTTATTGGAATTCATCAAAACTTATTTAACAATGATAACAAAGAATACGATAGGTAAACTAAAGATCCTTTTATAAGGGTCAACAATTTTAGCGCCCAAAATTATTTAGCTCCTTTTTAAAAACAATCCTATCTATTTGATTTCATTTAGAGAAAAATAGAGCTGTTTTGAAAATTACAAGCATTGTATGAAAAATAGCTTGTTAAAAAATAACAAATAGCCTCGTTTTTATCCTTAACTCAACATTAAAATAGTAATAACTTCTAAACTAGACCGTTTTAAAATACAATTTTTCCACCATTCTATAGCTCTCTTTGATACGCAAATTTTGGTATACCACACTCCATATTTTGAAAAAAGTGCCTTTAGCACCGTTTTGATTGTGAACTTCACAAATGCTATTTTAATTGTTGTTTGTCTTCAATAATGAAACAATCTCTTTTTTTTTAAAGATTTAATAAATTCGGTTTACACATTTTGTTTTCCATCTAAAACTAAAAGTACGAAAACGGCGTTATAAATCATACTGTTTCAGAAGACTTAAATACGTATTAAAGAATCTGAAAAATACCGATTTAATACCAAAATAAAAAAGGAATGTTTTTAGAAGGATTAAAGAAGGAATTAAGTAACAAAAAAAACCGATTTAAGAAATGCCCATTTAAGAAGTATTTAAGAATGCTTTAAGTAGGAGTAAACGCTCCAAGTTAAGTTCTTTAAAACAATACCTAATAAAGATCATATTAAGATGGAATTAAGTAGGCATAAATGTACATACCTAATAAAGAAGGAATAAAGTATGAATTAAGAAATGTGATACCGAAATTATACCATTTTGTGCTACTTGTGTACCTGTCCAAAAGCTGATGTAAGCTCATTTTTTTACCACTCAAAGTTAAATGTGCATAACTTTACAGGACATTTTTCGCTTAATAATAACGTCTATTGCTGCTTGTGTGATGAAAGCACAATGGGAAGAACAGGAAATGATATTGCTAGTGCTTTGCTGAAGATTCTAAACCGTGTTATGTCAAAACCGGCACTTGTTGGTAAACTTCATATTAATTGATTTTCATAAGCATCAGCCAGACATCCAACATATACATTTTAAATTCTCTACTCCAGGACATTCTACAATTTAGGAAATAGGTAATACCCATAGCTGCATTCAACGCGTCTTACGAATCGCGATTTTCATTCACCCTTGTCATTCAAAAAACAAAATCTTACAGTTTTGCAAATGCAACCGTTAGATTTTAAAAATGTTTACGAGTGTTGTAAGATTTTAAATATTAAATTAATACCATTTTCGAAAGTTGTCCAACTTCAACTTACACAGAACCTTACCGAGGTGTTTTTTAAGACTTCCCATCTTGAAAAATCTCTTAAAAGTGTAGACTTAGTGTTCAAAAACCTTAAGAAATAAGAATATGTGGTCTTTTCAATGGCCAAATTTAAAAGAGGTACAATTAAAAAATGACCTTGCAACAAGAAAAATCAAACCATTTAAAGCAATGCTTAAATACATGCCTGCAATTTATTGATAAAGAAATTTCGAAAATATAATGAAAACAAGAACAAATATCCAATATGATTAATTAAAATTCTTGTTTGTTTAATTAATTTATAATATTCTATAATTTTCTTAAATGTATTCACATATTTACTTGAACTGTAAGATATATATAAAATATACTATGAAAATTAAAATTTTAGTTTGTTTAATCAAATTACTATTTATTTTCTTATTTATTTAAATGTTGTACCTTTAATTCATTCAATCAATAATTAAAATATTAGTTTTATTATATTTATTATTTATTCTAATTATTTTCTTATTTACGTAAACGAACTGTTAAATATATGAAGTTAATTATATAGTGTACTAGGTGCTACATGCATTAAAAATACTATATAATATTTTCCTATAATAAAAATGTAAAAATCACATTATTGTTTTATATTTAGTTGGAGAATCATTTCAGATACTCTATTTTGCTGCTTTTATACTATGAATACCATAGTTTTTTTCAACGACTAAACTAAATGTTAGAAATCTTCATATGATTAAATAACAATTACAAGGTTCTATGTGGTACATAGAACCTTCACCGAAATTTGAACTACATGGAATTGGCTTATAGAACTTTGTGCAAAAAATTTAATTTGCAATTAAAAGGAAATTCCTCAACACATAAACAAATAAATTATATTTTTATTAGTTATTATCAATAATCTATCGTTTGTTATCATTCGAATGTAAATCAATAGCCATTTAATACGAAATCTGAGCATCAAAAACTTAAAAGTTGAATAACTCGAAATGGGGGTCGGTCGACATAGAACCCTGTAATTCTCAGCCGACGAGCGCTATAAATGAAAATGAGACTGACAAACCTAATCGAGGGCAGCAAAAACTGATAAAGAATTTTAATGAATTCTTAAATTTATCATCGATTAATCGAAGTCGCATGATGTCGGAAAAGCATTCACCAATTAATCCAATTGATCAACAAGCTGCGATACGAAACGATAATTCGTCTATAAATCCGCTCTTAAAGCTAACTAGAGAAATTTCCTCTGTAGAGGATTCCGATTCTTCTACAGCAGAAACCTGGAGTGATCCGGCTGCTCATAATTCTTCCGTTTCGCCGGCATCTTCTGCAGTTAAATTGCAACTCGATTTAAAAAGCGATTTTCAAGAATTTCCACATCGTATAACTCGATAGGGATTCGATGGATTTGGTTGAGGATCTTAAAGAGGATGAAATAATAACATGTCCCGATATAAACGAGTTGATTGTATGACGTAGAGAACGTGATGTCCGAAATTTGGATGCTGCTAAGCGCATTAGCACATTAAAATCCAAAACACAAACAGCAGCTTACCTGAAAAACCCAGCAGCAGTAGCAGTAGTAATATTAATTCGACGAAGTCTTAAAAACAAGAAAGCACAGATTTAAAAAAAAAATTGTTATTCAACAACAGCTAGCTAGCCTGTACACATTTTTCCCTTCCAATTCTAACTACAAACAAAAAAACACACTAAACACACCATCACCATTATGCATTTAAATGGAAAGAGAATAATATATTTAAATCAGATTGAAGTCTGATCGCTTGTTATATTTTTCAAAAGAGCAAACATTAAAAATAAAAAATGAAAATACAAAAAAATACAAAGTAATAAGCGAATTTTGTCAATGTATTTAGTTTCCTTAATTATATGCTTCTAGCAAAAGTCGTTCCTACAAGAAGTGCTTCAAGGAAAATCAGCTTTGAACTTTTATACGAATACGGCAATAGTTTTCCGTATTTCGCTTTATTTACATTTGATTAAATAAATTTTAATCAAACAAATCTAAAGCTAAATATGCAAGCATGTTGAAATGTATCCAGATCATATAAGAAAATATCAAAACACGAATAATAGCAGCAAACAATATTGTTTATTCTAATGCGAATACTATTAGACCGAGAGCCCACAGCAATTTTTGGGTGTGATTGATAACAAAGAATAATTAGCATAATAAGATAGGCCTTTTAAAGTTATTTATAAATGTGAACGTCTTGCATACTCTAGTGGGCGCAATAGTGCATTATAGTGCATTAAGTATGCAGTTCTTTCCAAAATCTAAAAAATTGGGATACAAAATTTGCCATAACTTCAAAATAAAAAGCTAAGTGTCCTGATTGCAAATATCGAGGTCCAAGACGTTTTGAAGGTGGCCTTCTTAGCGCAAGAAGTAGCCTCTTCTTATCGCGTCTGGCAGGCAGAAGGCTGTCTGTAAAACGTCTTGGACCTCGATATTTTCAATCAAGGGGCTTAACTCTACATTTTGTCAAAGTTTTTATCACAATTATTTGGACTTGGAAAGAACTGCATACTCGATGCACTATTGCTCCCACTAGAGTATGCGAGACTTTCACATTTGTAAATAACTATAAAAGGCCTATCTAATTGTGCTAATTATTTTTTGTTATCAATCACACCCAAAAATTACTGTGGGCTCTTAGTCTATATACGTTTCATAATAGCCTTGAAGTCAAATTCACGAAAACCATTTATATGTACATATACAAAAATTTCCTTCGCAATTGAAAAAACCATGAAATAGATTTAAAAGTATTGTTTATTTAAGGTTTTAATAATTCGAATGAAAAAAATATACATTGTATCCTCAAATATACATATTAATGTCCTGAGAGCTTCTATAGCTCTCCGATTCAGCTCCAACTGCATTAAAGTGTAAATAAACTTTTCCTGCCCTTCTTTGCACATAATACATATCCGTTTGCTTTGTCAATTACTTTATTGAGTCTCAATAAATAATTACAAAAATTCTTAAATGCAGATAGTATGTATATCAAGATAAAAAAAAAACGTTTATGGGGTTTTTCGAAATATTGAGTTTTCAAAAAAAAATTCAATTATTTTTAAATCCCAAAATATTTTTTGAAGATTATTTGAATACAAAATACTATATAAACCTTAAAGAGTCTTAGCATATACAAAATATAAAAATCCGTTGTAATCAACATTCAAACTTTCATTATTGTTTCCTTTATTGATGAAGAAGGATAGTTTACAATTATTTCGAGCATACAACCACAAAACAGATATTTTAATACTAAAGTTCTTAAAATATAAAATTATAAAAACAAAATAAACTAATAAGATTCAACCTACGATTTTACCTTACATCGCATTAGGTGCTTAAAACTAAGTTAAATGATCACACGTTCATAAGAATTTGTGATAATGTACAAGGCCACAATCCAAGTTTTATTTTTTTTTAGCGTCTTTATTTAGGAAGTGCAAAATGAAAAAGTAAATTTATTTAACTTAAAAGAAGTTGAAATAAAGTAATAAGAATTTTAGGCAAACCTTTCTATCACAATATTCAGATCCAGTTCAGTTTATTTCTTTGTAACTTCTTGTGTTGTTAGTTATTCCACAAGGCTTATAAAATGTTAATTTTTCAAATAGCAGAGAGCCCTTGTCACTTGTTGATTAACCTTCAAAACGAATAAACAAAACAAAAATAAAACCTAAAAGCTGAAAGCTGAAAGGATTAATTACTTGATTCTCGTAAAGTCATCTAAAATTTGGAGTCATCTTTTCGTGAATCATAAACATGCACTTTTGTTCCATTGATTTTAACCCTTGTAGTTGAGATAATTATGCTGACGCTGAGTCCAGAGAAGTTCTATGTCGTACTGTCTAAGATGTTGACATCGTAATGGAGGAGTTTTCGGTTATATTCGACCAGTTCAAGGTTTGTCATGGCGCTCTTGCAAGCGTTCCTGTCCAATGAACGCACTCGAAGCGAACCATTCGCTGCCACCAAAATATAATGGACGGTAACAACTTCAGCTTCTTAGAGTCCGGTTGTTTCTACGATTCCATTACGAATCGCGCTGGACTCCAAAACCCGCATAATGTAGAGGCGGCCTAGAACCAATTATATACAAGTAGCAAGATTAAAGCTCGACATTCTACATTAAATTTGGAAACGACTGCGGCGGCTAAATTGGAAGAATGTAGGATCCGTGATAATAATTTAATAATTCTCACATTGAAACTGTTTTTTTTTTTTTGGAACTCAAGCAATATTTCGTATGAATGTGTTCACCAACTGCTAGGACCGACATATGAGCAGATAGATTTGGTTTGAAATCCGAAAGCATTTGCCACAAGACGATCTTTCGAAATTTTTTGGAAGACCGGCACCCACATGAATTCGGCACTTTAAGACTCTGCATCCGGCATGCATTATGACCCCTTTGGCCAATGAATATGCTTCCTCTTTGCCACGCACAAAACACTTCAAACCCAATGTTTCTCTCGCCACTCTATATAATATTTCACGATTTTTTGTAATTTTATGAAAATGTTTTTTTTTTTTTTTCTAAATTAGAAACAACAATGGAACACAAACGTCAAAATATAAATTTGAATTTAAGCAGATGGCTCTGTTTGTTATAAGTAATAATAATAGATGTCCATAGTTTCTATGGCAAATAACCCGAGTTCAACGCAATTGACAAGAGATGGCTTTGAGAATAGTTATTTACTTTTGCCACTTTTGCACCAAGAGCTATACTATCGATAAGGAGTGGTTGAACCACTTTCATTGTAACTTTTGTATGGAAATATTATACGACTAGCAGTCCATATATAATATGTCAATGATATCTAGTAAGTCAATGGTATAAATCATTGACATATTATATATGGACTGCTAGTCGTATAATATTTCCATACAAAAGTTACAATGAAAGTGGTTCAACCACTCCTTATCGATAGTATAGCTCTTGGTGCAAAAGTGGCAAAAGTAAATAACTATTCTCAAAGCCATCTCTTGTCAATTGCGTTGAACTCGGGTTATTTGCCATAGAAACTATGGACATCTATTATTATTACTTATAACAAACAGAGCCATCTGCTTAAATTCAAATTTATATTTTGACGTTTGTGTTCCATTGTTGTTTCTAATTTAGAAAAAAAAAAAACATTTTCATAAAATTACAAAAAATCGTGAAATATTATATAGAGTGGCGAGAGAAACATTGGGTTTGAAGTGTTTTGTGCGTGGCAAAGAGGAAGCATATTCATTGGCCAAAGGGGTCATAATGCATGCCGGATGCAGAGTCTTAAAGTGCCGAATTCATGTGGGTGCCGGTCTTCCAAAAAATTTCGAAAGATCGTCTTGTGGCAAATGCTTTCGGATTTCAAACCAAATCTATCTGCTCATATGTCGGTCCTAGCAGTTGGTGAACACATTCATACGAAATATTGCTTGAGTTCCAAAAAAAAAAAACAGTTTCAATGTGAGAATTATTAAATTATTATCACGGATCCTACATTCTTCCAATTTAGCCGCCGCAGTCGTTTCCAAATTTAATGTAGAATGTCGAGCTTTAATCTTGCTACTTGTATATAATTGGTTCTAGGCCGCCTCTACATTATGCGGGTTTTGGAGTCCAGCGCGATTCGTAATGGAATCGTAGAAACAACCGGACTCTAAGAAGCTGAAGTTGTTACCGTCCATTATATTTTGGTGGCAGCGAATGGTTCGCTTCGAGTGCGTTCATTGGACAGGAACGCTTGCAAGAGCGCCATGACAAACCTTGAACTGGTCGAATATAACCGAAAACTCCTCCATTACGATGTCAACATCTTAGACAGTACGACATAGAACTTCTCTGGACTCAGCGTCAGCATAATTATCTCAACTACAAGGGTTAAAATCAATGGAACAAAAGTGCATGTTTATGATTCACGAAAAGATGACTCCAAATTTTAGATGACTTTACGAGAATCAAGTAATTAATCCTTTCAGCTTTCAGCTTTTAGGTTTTATTTTTGTTTTGTTTATTCGTTTTGAAGGTTAATCAACAAGTGACAAGGGCTCTCTGCTATTTGAAAAATTAACATTTTATAAGCCTTGTGGAATAACTAACAACACAAGAAGTTACAAAGAAATAAACTGAACTGGATCTGAATATTGTGATAGAAAGGTTTGCCTAAAATTCTTATTACTTTATTTCAACTTCTTTTAAGTTAAATAAATTTACTTTTTCATTTTGCACTTCCTAAATAAAGACGCTAAAAAAAAATAAAACTTGGATTGTGGCCTTGTACATTATCACAAATTCTTATGAACGTGTGATCATTTAACTTAGTTTTAAGCACCTAATGCGATGTAAGGTAAAATCGTAGGTTGAATCTTATTAGTTTATTTTGTTTTTATAATTTTATATTTTAAGAACTTTAGTATTAAAATATCTGTTTTGTGCTTGTATGCTCGAAATAATTGTAAACTATCCTTCTTCATCAATAAAGGAAACAATAATGAAAGTTTGAATGTTGATTACAACGGATTTTTATATTTTGTATATGCTAAGACTCTTTAAGGTTTATATAGTATTTTGTATTCAAATAATCTTCAAAAAATATTTTGGGATTTAAAAATAATTGAATTTTTTTTTGAAAACTCAATATTTCGAAAAACCCCATAAACGTTTTTTTTTATCTTGATATACATACTATCTGCATTTAAGAATTTTTGTAATTATTTATTGAGACTCAATAAAGTAATTGACAAAGCAAACGGATATGTATTATGTGCAAAGAAGGGCAGGAAAAGTTTATTTACACTTTAATGCAGTTGGAGCTGAATCGGAGAGCTATAGAAGCTCTCAGGACATTAATATGTATATTTGAGGATACAATGTATATTTTTTTCATTCGAATTATTAAAACCTTAAATAAACAATACTTTTAAATCTATTTCATGGTTTTTTCAATTGCGAAGGAAGTTTTTGTATATGTACATATAAATGGTTTTCGTGAATTTGACTTCAAGGCTATTATGAAACGTATATAGACTAAGAGCCCACAGTAATTTTTGGGTGTGATTGATAACAAAAAATAATTAGCACAATTAGATAGGCCTTTTATAGTTATTTACAAATGTGAAAGTCTCGCATACTCTAGTGGGAGCAATAGTGCATCGAGTATGCAGTTCTTTCCAAGTCCAAATAATTGTGATAAAAACTTTGACAAAATGTAGAGTTAAGCCCCTTGATTGAAAATATCGAGGTCCAAGACGTTTTACAGACAGCCTTCTGCCTGCCAGACGCGATAAGAAGAGGCTACTTCTTGCGCTAAGAAGGCCACCTTCAAAACGTCTTGGACCTCGATATTTGCAATCAGGACACTTAGCTTTTTATTTTGAAGTTATGGCAAATTTTGTATCCCAATTTTTTAGATTTTGGAAAGAACTGCATACTTAATGCACTATAATGCACTATTGCGCCCACTAGAGTATGCAAGACGTTCACATTTATAAATAACTTTAAAAGGCCTATCTTATTATGCTAATTATTCTTTGTTATCAATCACACCCAAAAATTGCTGTGGGCTCTCGGTCTAATAGTATTCGCATTAGAATAAACAATATTGTTTGCTGCTATTATTCGTGTTTTGATATTTTCTTATATGATCTGGATACATTTCAACATGCTTGCATATTTAGCTTTAGATTTGTTTGATTAAAATTTATTTAATCAAATGTAAATAAAGCGAAATACGGAAAACTATTGCCGTATTCGTATAAAAGTTCAAAGCTGATTTTCCTTGAAACACTTCTTGTAGGAACGACTTTTGCTAGAAGCATATAATTAAGGAAACTAAATACATTGACAAAATTCGCTTATTACTTTGTATTTTTTTGTATTTTCATTTTTTATTTTTAATGTTTGCTCTTTTGAAAAATATAACAAGCGATCAGACTTCAATCTGATTTAAATATATTATTCTCTTTCCATTTAAATGCATAATGGTGATGGTGTGTTTAGTGTGTTTTTTTGTTTGTAGTTAGAATTGGAAGGGAAAAATGTGTACAGGCTAGCTAGCTGTTGTTGAATAACAATTTTTTTTTTAAATCTGTGCTTTCTTGTTTTTAAGACTTCGTCGAATTAATATTACTACTGCTACTGCTGCTGGGTTTTTCAGGTAAGCTGCTGTTTGTGTTTTGGATTTTAATGTGCTAATGCGCTTAGCAGCATCCAAATTTCGGACATCACGTTCTCTACGTCATACAATCAACTCGTTTATATCGGGACATGTTATTATTTCATCCTCTTTAAGATCCTCAACCAAATCCATCGAATCCCTATCGAGTTATACGATGTGGAAATTCTTGAAAATCGCTTTTTAAATCGAGTTGCAATTTAACTGCAGAAGATGCCGGCGAAACGGAAGAATTATGAGCAGCCGGATCACTCCAGGTTTCTGCTGTAGAAGAATCGGAATCCTCTACAGAGGAAATTTCTCTAGTTAGCTTTAAGAGCGGATTTATAGACGAATTATCGTTTCGTATCGCAGCTTGTTGATCAATTGGATTAATTGGTGAATGCTTTTCCGACATCATGCGACTTCGATTAATCGATGATAAATTTAAGAATTCATTAAAATTCTTTATCAGTTTTTGCTGCCCTCGATTAGGTTTGTCAGTCTCATTTTCATTTATAGCGCTCGTCGGCTGAGAATTACAGGGTTCTATGTCGACCGACCCCCATTTCGAGTTATTCAACTTTTAAGTTTTTGATGCTCAGATTTCGTATTAAATGGCTATTGATTTACATTCGAATGATAACAAACGATAGATTATTGATAATAACTAATAAAAATATAATTTATTTGTTTATGTGTTGAGGAATTTCCTTTTAATTGCAAATTAAATTTTTTGCACAAAGTTCTATAAGCCAATTCCATGTAGTTCAAATTTCGGTGAAGGTTCTATGTACCACATAGAACCTTGTAATTGTTATTTAATCATATGAAGATTTCTAACATTTAGTTTAGTCGTTGAAAAAAACTATGGTATTCATAGTATAAAAGCAGCAAAATAGAGTATCTGAAATGATTCTCCAACTAAATATAAAACAATAATCTGATTTTTACATTTTTATTATAGGAAAATATTATATAGTATTTTTAATGCATGTAGCACCTAGTACACTATATAATTAACTTCATATATTTAACAGTTCGTTTACGTAAATAAGAAAATAATGAGAATAAATAATAAATATAATAAAACTAATATTTTAATTATTGATTGAATGAATTAAAGGTACAACATTTAAATAAATAAGAAAATAAATAGTAATTTGATTAAACAAACTAAAATTTTAATTTTCATAGTATATTTTATATATATCTTACAGTTCAAGTAAATATGTGAATACATTTAAGAAAATTATAGAATATTATAAATTAATTAAACAAACAAGAATTTTAATTAATCATATTGGATATTTGTTCTTGTTTTCATTATATTTTCGAAATTTCTTTATCAATAAATTGCAGGCATGTATTTAAGCATTGCTTTAAATGGTTTGATTTTTCTTGTTGCAAGGTCATTTTTTAATTGTACCTCTTTTAAATTTGGCCATTGAAAAGACCACATATTCTTATTTCTTAAGGTTTTTGAACACTAAGTCTACACTTTTAAGAGATTTTTCAAGATGGGAAGTCTTAAAAAACACCTCGGTAAGGTTCTGTGTAAGTTGAAGTTGGACAACTTTCGAAAATGGTATTAATTTAATATTTAAAATCTTACAACACTCGTAAACATTTTTAAAATCTAACGGTTGCATTTGCAAAACTGTAAGATTTTGTTTTTTGAATGACAAGGGTGAATGAAAATCGCGATTCGTAAGACGCGTTGAATGCAGCTATGGGTATTACCTATTTCCTAAATTGTAGAATGTCCTGGAGTAGAGAATTTAAAATGTATATGTTGGATGTCTGGCTGATGCTTATGAAAATCAATTAATATGAAGTTTACCAACAAGTGCCGGTTTTGACATAACACGGTTTAGAATCTTCAGCAAAGCACTAGCAATATCATTTCCTGTTCTTCCCATTGTGCTTTCATCACACAAGCAGCAATAGACGTTATTATTAAGCGAAAAATGTCCTGTAAAGTTATGCACATTTAACTTTGAGTGGTAAAAAAATGAGCTTACATCAGCTTTTGGACAGGTACACAAGTAGCACAAAATGGTATAATTTCGGTATCACATTTCTTAATTCATACTTTATTCCTTCTTTATTAGGTATGTACATTTATGCCTACTTAATTCCATCTTAATATGATCTTTATTAGGTATTGTTTTAAAGAACTTAACTTGGAGCGTTTACTCCTACTTAAAGCATTCTTAAATACTTCTTAAATGGGCATTTCTTAAATCGGTTTTTTTTGTTACTTAATTCCTTCTTTAATCCTTCTAAAAACATTCCTTTTTTATTTTGGTATTAAATCGGTATTTTTCAGATTCTTTAATACGTATTTAAGTTTTCTGAAACAGTATGATTTATAACGCCGTTTTCGTACTTTTAGTTTTAGATGGAAAACAAAATGTGTAAACCGAATTTATTAAATCTTTAAAAAAAAAGAGATTGTTTCATTATTGAAGACAAACAACAATTAAAATAGCATTTGTGAAGTTCACAATCAAAACGGTGCTAAAGGCACTTTTTTCAAAATATGGAGTGTGGTATACCAAAATTTGCGTATCAAAGAGAGCTATAGAATGGTGGAAAAATTGTATTTTAAAACGGTCTAGTTTAGAAGTTATTACTATTTTAATGTTGAGTTAAGGATAAAAACGAGGCTATTTGTTATTTTTTAACAAGCTATTTTTCATACAATGCTTGTAATTTTCAAAACAGCTCTATTTTTCTCTAAATGAAATCAAATAGATAGGATTGTTTTTAAAAAGGAGCTAAATAATTTTGGGCGCTAAAATTGTTGACCCTTATAAAAGGATCTTTAGTTTACCTATCGTATTCTTTGTTATCATTGTTAAATAAGTTTTGATGAATTCCAATAAAAAGCACTTTTCCTTACTTAAATGTTCTCTTGTTTTTTAATTTTACAGGCATTTGAGAATCAAAATTTAAGAAACTTATTTTCAAAACGCGCTAAATATATTTTTAACAAACAAAACTGCCTAAAAAAAAAAACATTTCACTAAAGGACGAAAATAAAAGGTCGCTTTAGTATTTTGTTTGGTCAATCTAATAAAAAAGACTTCTACAAATTTTACAAAATTTACTGCATTGAATTAACTTAAATATTTTAGGAATTATAGTTTTCCGCGCTTTTGCGCGTTTTCATGTTCATTTTTTTTAGCCTCTGTTTGATTGTTAACTTCACATTTATTTAAAATGTGACTTTTTTGATGACATCCGTTTATGTAACTGACAAAATGTCCATACTTAATTCATACTTTATTCCTTCTTTATTGGGTAGGTGTGTTAATTTATGGCTACTTAATTCCGTCTTAATTTCGTCTTTTTTAGGTATTGCTTTACAGAACTTAACATGGTGTGTTTACTTCTACTTAAAGCATTCTTAAATACTTCTTAAATGGGCATTTCTTAAATCGGTTGTTTTTGTTACTTAATTCCTTCTTTAATCCTTCTAAAAACATTCCTTTTTTATTTTGGTATTAAATCGGTATTTTTCAAATTCTTTAATACGTATTTAAGTCTTCTTAAAGAGTATAATATTAAAAACACGAGAGAGTTATTTGAGTAGCACTTTGAGACAAGATATTTTGAGTGTCACAGTGGCACAATAGGTAGAGCACAAGCACGGCAAGTGAGAGGACTCGGGTTCGAATCTCAGTGGAAGCACAAAGGTAAATTAAAAAAACTAACTTTTAAAATTCTTTCATTCCAGCAAAAATTCACTTAAAGACTAGAATATAATCAACAATAATAAAAAAACAAACAGATAATAAAAAATTTATTTTTATTGTTTCTAATAATTTTTTTAAGAATTGCCGTAGCTCTTTAAGAAGGAGTTAAGTAGTATTTAAGAAGATGTAAGGAACTATTTAAGAAGGAGTAATGAAGTATTTAAGAAGAATGATATCCCCATTTAAGACCATTTTAAGACTCAATTTATCTTCTTATTTCCTTCTATCGGACCGCCCACTTGCGCCTTTTCTCTACTTAATAGGAACTTAAATCCGTCTTATAGAAGATGTCAGATACCGATTTAGAATTCTTAAAGACTTCGTTAAGTAATTCTGTGCTACTTGTGTAAGTACATTTTGCATGTCAAAGCACAAAACTGGAACTGTATTTTCTCTGTCAACTTGTCTTTGCTTGTATGCCTCTTCCTTTTCCTGAAAATGCGCATTATATTTCAAAACCAGCTCATCAGATACAGTGTTGTTTTCAACTGCTATTTTATGCTCCTCGCATAGATTTAATGCTTCAAAAACTCAATGCTGCCTCCTGTCGCTGAAGCGGAATCCACCCCCATGCCGCTATCCATAAGTGACCCTTGCATTGAGGAAACCGAACAGATCTCAGTTCTCGGTATGTGCATCACAGACGACCTTGTGTGGAATGACCACATATTCGACGTTGCCAAAAACGCTGCTAAGTGTTTAGGTTTCCTTCGACGATGCAAGAAATTTTTTACCCTTTCTGATCTGGCTGTAATCTATAAAGCCTATATTCGTCCTAAACTCGAGTATAATTCCCATATTTGGGTAGGTGCTCCAATAACCCACTTGAGTCTTTTGGATAGAATCCAAAAATGAGCTTTACAATAATTGATAGGTGATAGGACTAAAACAGAAACAATTGAATCTCTCGAGCACCGTCGCAATGTTTCTTGTCTTTCATTATATTACCGTTATTTTTACAAACATTGTTCTAGTGAAATAGCCAGTTGCATTCCTCCCCTTAAACAATTATTAAACAGTTTACCCTTGAGCCCAACTTCAGAGATTCATTCTTTAGCCGCACTACACGAATGTGGAATGCCTTACCCGACTCTATATTTCCTTCCCATTGTGATATTCAGACATTCAAAACCAATGTGCATCGGTATCTCCTTTTAAATCCCCTCCCACTTTCCTAAACGCTCGCACTGTGATCAATCATTTAAAATATAAAAAAAATCACATCTATCTTTCTTTGGATTATGAAAAGCCAAGTTAAATTGAGTGTTGAAAACTTGTCGATATGCATTAAATTTAACAGTTTCGTCAGATCCTGTGTTCTCTTAATACATATGAAACATTTCTGAAATTGTTAGACTTGGTTTGAGATACTGCTTGTTGCTAGTTTTTCACAAGCTTTTTGTAAACAATATCAAAAACACGAAGAAAAAACCAAAGGTAAATTGATCAACATAGAACTTTGTTGCGTTTTCGGCAATCCGATAAGAATTATAAGGTTCTATGTACAAAATTAAGGAATACAAGGTTCTATGTCAATAAGCAGATGTGTAATTTTTTTATTGGTCAAAGAGAGAATTATAAAGTTCTATCCGCCAATTTTGCTACATAGAACGTTGTAATTCTTAAATTAACTTCATTTTGGTTTTTAGAACCTTTGTTTTTTGCGGTTTACGCTTTATAGGGTGAATTAAGGTGCATGTTTATGAATTCATTCGAAAGCGCTTGAAAATACGAATCCAACGACATCCATAACTCATTTTTCGTAAAAATGGCTGTTAGAACCTTGTAATTCTGAGCCGACGAGCTGTCGACTTGGATCTTTCGAGTTTGTGAGAACCTCCAACTCCGGCCCTCTTATTAGCGACAATTTTTTCCTTTGGTTCCTTAAAATGACCACCACCAACTCTCTTTCCTCCCTGTCCTCCCCCACTGGCACTCGTTAACTGCTTTGCAATGATATTGCTAACAGCATTGTAGTTGGAGAAAATATTTTTATTGTGCAGTTTCATGATGCTGTTAGGAAACCTACGCTTCTCTTCACTATTGTCGTCATCACTGGCTGTGTCGGGACCATCAAGAAAGGCATTTGTAGAACCGAAAGCAACAACTGGTGTAGCAAATACATCTTCATTTTCGTTCTGCTTCACAGCGTCCTCCTTAAACGGATTTATCAGATGAAAAACAAAGTCTTCTTAATCTTCACATTCACCATGAACATCATCAACAATTATAGCTGCCACCTCCTCAGATTCCACAGACGTTTCTCTGAATTCATCAAAGTTCCTAAACTCAGCCGGAGGAAGTTTGTGTTCATTTTCATTCATGTGCTCCATTAACATAATCATTTTCGACTCGTCCAAACTCTGATGAGCTTTGGAAACGTTACGATTCTTACGTGAACTCCTCGATGAAATGTTGTCGTCCATGCTTTGGTTTAGGCGCTTTGTACCGCCCAACAATCTGCCAGGAGAATTCGTATGCGAAGTCGAGAGATTCTGCGACGAGCAAGATGCGCTAAGCGACACAGACGAACTCTGAAGACGCAAGGCGCAAATTTTTGTGTACGGGGTTTTTCTAGGTTTTGCAATAATATACGATGGACTAGAAGGTGGCGGTTCCTCTGGCAAAACCGGTTCGAATTCCTTCTCACAGAGCGCCAATTCTCCGGTCAACGACTCGTATTTCAGGGAGCTCTGTTGAACCTCAAGCATACGCTAAGCATCTTCGAATGGAAACTCACGTTTCAGTTCTAACAGCAGCCAACGATAGCAGAAGAGCAAATCGTCTACCTGTTGCAGCTTCAGATACTCATAGAATTCTGGATCATAGAAATTCAAAGCCTCTGTAAGATGAGCGAACTTCTGCGTCATTGCAATGCCATCAAGCATGAAATTCACCCTCACTCGCGACATGATGGCGCAGAAGCAGATGTACGCTTGGGCCTCATCGTTCATAGTAACCAACATAGGGGATGCGATGTCCGACATTCCCTGGCAATAGCTCACCGACGGGTGATTAAGGGCGTAAGTGGTCAGAATGTTGAAGAGCGATGCTATGTTCTGGTTATCATCGCTGCCAGCGTAGAAGGGATGCAACTGGTCTGATCGAAGAACATCCTTCTTGACCATGCTTGTGACGTACGACAGTTCACTGTCGATGCAGCATCGCTTTATCGCAGTCTTTCAGGTGTCTCGCAACTCGTTTGGATACACATTCAGGATGTGCTTCCAGACGACACGTCTCAGACTAGGGTCGATGCCGCCCAAAACAATAACTTTACGCAACTCATCCTGACGGAGAATCTGACCGACCGGGTCGAGAAACATTCGAAACTCGCTGTCGGAAAGTGGAGGACGAGGTGAAAGCTGAGACAACGATTCTTCGTTCATGTTGAATGCCTTCTGCACAATCGAAAACGTCTTTTCCATTTGATTCATTATCAACCCCGGCAACTTGGTCTGCATGTTCTGAACGTACTTCTGGCTCATACCAATAGATTGCTGAATAGGTTGCATTATCTCAAACGCTTTGGCTAGAATGCTGTACAGCACATCGAGTGATGTGATTTGTGGGTCGACGCTGAACTTTCTCCATTCGGGTGGAAGATTTGGTTCACATTTCTTGACTTTAACACGGAGAGCTTCTCTAGTGTATGAATAGATGCTTGCCATTTTGGAGTTGAGAAGTTAACTTCATATTTTAAAACGAATTTTTAAAGTTTAGCTTCATGTTTTTATTTATAATTTGATGAAACCTAATTTTTTGAGTGGGTAGGCAGACACCACACAGGCGACGACATATCTTCAAAATATCAAAATCAATCAATCTTAAATAAAAAAAAATAGATAGATCAAATTAATAAGCATGCTATATCCAACCTACCCGATCATGTTTTCAATAATTCCAAGAATATTAATGTTTGTCGTTTGTTATTTCTCATCGTCCAAGGCAACTCGTTAAGGTGTAGTGGCAATAGTTCCTGCATCACATTCTAGTAATTGCTCCATCACATTTGATTTTGTTCATGCGTACCATAACATTTGTGTTTATTGGATTATCTAGAGTGGCAAAATTAGTCAGAATTAAAACACAATTGTATCATATTTAATAGATACCTTGATAATCCAATAATCCAAATCATCCCACTTCACAAGGGTGAGGTATTGTTTTATTACCATTGTCTTTTTGGACCTCGCCAACAAAGCATTACGATTTATTGAAGGAATTCAATAGACATTGGATTGGATTTTGTCCTGGGAGATTACGTCTTAAAATTGGTAATTCTGTGTTCCAGACTTCAGTCTTTAATGGCGAATGTAGAGCTATTAGTACTTGAATGGCTTCTTGACTTATATCAGACCATTTATAAGTTCCAGTGCTGAACTCTGTAATTCGTGTGCGTCTTTTCGCTGCGTCTTAAAAAGAACAAAACTATTTTCAAGATTATTATACTATAAGATTAAATATTTTACTTTTAAAACTAGAATTAGCGTGAATCAAACGTACAATTAAAATTTAATGAAGAAAATCTATTTTACGTAAACAACAAAACAAGACAAGCAACAAATCAAATTGTCAAAAGTTACACCATGTTTTCCGCGTTTGCACCAACAGAGCTAGTAACGCTTAGTTGTACAGGATGAACCATCGTGAAGTTGGGCTCTGGCAGTCCATGTATAATAAGTCAATGCTAGATATGGACTGCCCATTGACTTATTATATATGGACTGCTAGTTGTGTATAATTCTCATACAAAATTTGCAACAAAAATGGTCCAACGGATACAATCGAAACTAGCCCTCGTGCCGACACTAGTGACAAAAATAAACAACATATTTAACGCCATCTCTTGTTCTACTAGTGCCAACAGAAATGTTTACTCATGGAAACTAAGGACATCTATTGACATTGCTTTGAAGAAACGGTGCTAGTCTATGGTTAGAGAGATAATCGGCTGAGAATAGTGCTAAGGGATCTCGAAAAAAAATCCCCTTTAAAATATTTTATGAATCATTTTGGTTTACTTAATGATTTTATGTCCGCGCAGGTGCATATAATTATATGTTACACAAAATAGCGAACTCATTTTAGGCAATCGTTTAGTTTGTGTCAAAACACAAACTTTTTAGTTGCTCGAACCAAGCAGTTGAGAAACTAAAAATTGAATGTGCGCGCTTAGCCTTACAGTTCTAGTTTAAGATAAGGTGCGTTTTATTATTCACAAATCTATCTGGATCCGGATCTGGATTAAGTTTTAACATGTATTACAAAAACAATTTGGGATCCTGTTTTCTATCGGGATCTATTTCAAAGATCCAAAAATCAGTTATTACACTGGCGAGTAGATGGCTAAAAAGATGGATAAAAAGAGACGGACTTATAACACTGTTGTCACTAAGATCCGTATCGTTTTATTTTCAAAGGAAGATCCAGATCTGGATCCAGATAGATTTGCGAATAATAAAAAGCACCTAAAGAAAGTTTTTTGTAAATTTGATACAAATTGTAGGATTGGTTTTTCTCTAAAGTGAGTTTTTAATTTAAATCAAAATTAGGATTTATTTGCATAACTAATTTTTTGCAAATATTTTCGCTCTAGCCAAAAAGATCTTAGCTTATCTCTTGATTTCTAGTATAAAAATTAAAATTATTTGTAAAAGTGAAACTAATTGCTTTAATAAAAGTATTTTTACAAACAATAATAATTGTTAATAGATAATACAAGTAAATGCAACGAAAACTGTGTTGCAGTATATATATTTATACGTTGAAAACAAAAATGAAAAAGGGAAAATTAAAAAGGGAAATTTTCAGATTTGGCAATTGGACTATTTGCACATTAGCCCCTTTAGCACTGGTTCCATTTCATAGTACTCAAATTTTCCGTCAGTGTCGGCACGAGGGCTAGTGTCGTTTGGTAATCCGTTGGACCATTCTGTAATCAGCTACTAGCAGTCCATATCTAGTATGTCAATGGGACTGCCAGTAGCCAACTTCACGATGGTTCCACTTTTAAGCTTTCTTCCTAGTGACAATGCGCGATCAAAAGATGTCACTTAAAAAAAGGAACTAATTTTTGACAATTCAACCCCACCGGTTGTTGACAAATCAAAATGAACTGTCATTAGTTTTCTTTTAATTTTGCAATTGCAATCAATTTGCAAATTTTATCAGATTAAATGGTAAGAAAGATGGGTGCAAATCAATCAACGGGCGAAACTCGCAGTGTTTCTATAAATAATCCGACACCAGCAGGTGTAATAGATGTATCCGACGAAGTTGTGCAACGACTCAAGTTGGGAATTAGCAGAGTGAAACACGAAGAGAAGCAAGAAACGAAAAAACCAGAAACTATGCGAGCCATCCAAGTTAGCTACGACAGAAGGGTAGGCTGAGTTCGTAATTGCAAAACTGCCGCAGTCCTGCAAAAATTGCGTTCATAATAGTAAACAAACAGCATCATCTCTGCATGAGTATGGCAACATTTGTGTTCATAAAAGTAAACTTACAGTCAACATGCGGTCAATTTGGCATGTGTTTTTTTAATGTTGCTGAATTTGCAGGAAAATGGCAGAGGATCTAATGTGAGTAATTTTTTTTTTTTTAATTAATTTATAATCGTACAAATATTGATTTGTACCTTTGATAAGAAATTAATAACTATCCATCCACAGGATTGAATACGAGGCCAACGTCTGGTCCGATGCTGATATCGAACTATTTTGGCAATTATGAACTCATTTTTAACAAAGTATGATGACTGTACACATGCTGTTCTAATTGTGTTCATAAATGTATTCGAAGCATGTTTTAGGCAGGGCAGGGGCAACAAACATTGCAATTACGAACTCAGCCGTATTCAGGGCATCACAGTCATGCCAATGAATCAACTGAAACAGGAATACAGCACCTTTGATCAGAGGAGGCGGCTAGGTGCCAGCTATGAGCACTACTTGTGCGAAGGGCGTACAATGGGTCATGTCGGCAAGCTGATCGGAAACGTAAGTTCTTCAAAAAAAAACATGAATCCCCGTATTAAGTCTGATTTCTCTTAAAGTTGGGCCAAAAGACGAGGAACACCTTCCACCCTGTGAACCTCAATGAGGACAAGGATATCAAGGCTGAGTTCGAGAAGTCGCTGAAAAAGACTGCTATGCGGCAGTTGACCAAATGCTCATTGCAGAGTATTCCTGTGGGAACGCATAAGTCCACTGCAGAACAACTGGCCGACAATATCGAACTGATAGTGGCTCAGCTGAAGAAAATCTATCCGGGTGGATTGGGAAACATCCGTAACCTTCATCTGAAGATTGGCCTTACCGGAACGTCGCTGCTACATGAGCATGGCGTAGGCCCCAGAAGAGTCGCCGATGGTGCTTGGCCAACGAGAAGAGAGGATGATCAAATTGAAACGGGAAGCCAACGAGGTCCTCTGTAAGTTCTCCATGACAAAGGAGGGTAAGTTGATAAAGTTGACACAGGGCGTTTTCCTAAATGCAGTGTTGCAGCGCATCGTGAATTTTGATGCTTTTTTTTTATTAAATTACTTCAATAAAATAACGTTATTTAAAACGAATTCTAAATTTTAGAGGTTTTTTAAGGATTTGTAAAAGTAAATATTGAATTTTAGAGTAAAGATAAACGTTGCGAGGGCATCAAAATCCACGATGCACTGCAACACTGCATTTTGGAAAACGCTCAAAGTCTGGGTGTGATAAGAAAGCAAAGAAAGCCAAAAAGGACAGCTCCGAGGACGGAAAAAAGAAGAAGGTCGAGAAATCAAAGGAACTTGACCTGCCAGAAAATGAAGAAGAAGATGATGATGAAGAAGAGGATGTTATTCAGCTGGGACAAGGTTCTGATGATGATGAAACAGAAGACGATGAGATGGCAAATCTGGATGAGGAAGACACAGAAAGTAGAGCAGAGATTTTGGAAAGTGGATTTGTCGGCGAAGATGATGAAGAAAGTGAAGAAGACGATGAACAAGAGGTGAATCAGAGTGATGAAGATGATAATGACGATGATGAAGACGAAGATGATGATGAGGAGGAGACCGATTAGGTTAGAAAAATAAATTTTTGAAGAATAACGCAGTTAAGGATTTATAAATAAATATTTTACAATTGAGTGAACTGTAAGACTAACGTGCCTTGGCTTTTTTCTTCTTTTGTTCTAAATTTACAACAGAAGATTGATTTAAAAATTCAATGAGAGTTTCAGCAACTAAAACCAAGTCTAACTACTACTGCGTTCGCGAAGATTGGCCTTTATTGGTCCTAGGCTTTTGAAAAACTCTGTTTATGAAATCTATTAAGACCATCAAAAATAAATAAAAAATAAAATGCACGACTGGGTCGCACGAACTTGCTCCTATGTAATAGACTAGGAATTTTAAAAACGAATGTTATTAGAGAAAACTGTTCATAAGGATAAAATTAATTTTTAAATTCTTTTAGTAGTAAGAGACAAAAACAGAATGCTATCCAATTATGAATTTATGCAAGAACAAAAATTATAAGTCGTTGTAGTGGTTTCTTAAAAAAAAAGCTTTTATATACAAACTTTTTAAAAGCTTTTTAAGAAATTTACAACAAAAATATTGAGCCGTTTCTGAGATATCGAATTTTCAAAAAAAAAGGAAAAAATAGATTTTTTTTTTCAAAAATTCAAAAAAATATTTATTTTAAGGTTTTGAAATGCAATGTGTTTTAGACTTTTTAGAAGCTTCTCTATGAAAATTTTCATTAAGATCCGTTATGTGGATAATGAGTAATGCTGTAATATCTTAATTTCAATTTTTTTTTTATTAAATTAAAGATCGTAAGAATTAATTGAAAGAAAAAAAATTTATCAAAATTCTAGGCGCCGTTTTCGAGAAAAATACGATTTTTGAAAACCGGTGTAAAATAATACTTTTTGAAAAGAGCTATAACAATTTTGATACGTTTTTGGTATATAACCATAGTATGGTTTTTGGAAAAATTATATGAAAGTTTCACAGAGCGGTTTTTGTATTTTTCTACTTTTGTATATATGTAAACTTATTTAAGTAAAATAAAAATCAAATAAAATTTTTGAAAAACTTCAATACGTATTACAATTTCTGTTCCTTGAAATTACCTAAAAACCTTAAATCCAAAGTTTGAAAGAGATGGCTTCAATGGATCAATAACTAAGAATAAAGAACCTATCGTGAGTAAAATAATAAAGTAATTTGAAAGAAAAATGCGAACAATATTTCGGAACAATATTTCGCAGCGAAAAGCTAAATAATGTTGACATTTTTGCTTTAAAATGATATTTTACAAATGTAGATAAACTGATTATCTCTATCTTTTTTAAACGGAGAATTCCTTGGAAATATAAAAAGTTCAAATGTATTGCATGTTCTTGCTGATAGTTTCCACATATACAAACAAAAATTTATTTAAATAAAAAGCTATACCAAACCAAATTATCTAAATTTTAAAATAAATTTGATAAGGTCATTGACTTGACTACTGCTATCATAACGTCTTGACAATTCTTGTGAATAATTTTGTATTCACTTTACATATTATTTTGATGAATTACTTCAAGACTGGAATTGCCCTTTTGCTTACTTCTTGTAGAATATCATTCTAATAAAGGAATAGTTGTGTCACATAGTAAAGAATATATGTATCTATTATACATATGTACATATATGTATAAATATAAATGGTATAATTTTGCCGCTCCTTCCTAAACCAAACTTTCATTTTCATGAAAACAACAAAAATCACGAAAACGAAACCGTATTTTCCTTTCCTTCGTCTACTAGCCGACATTACAATTCCGACGGTCGGCGACAAATTGTCAACACAACTATATTTTCCAGACCATGCGGGTTTTCCTTTCATAACATTAGAGAGAACATCAAGGAACATGCATTAAAGCATAAATACATTTAAAATAACTTTGCGTGTCGGTCATCTTCATAAGTTGGAGTAGATAGGTTGGGTTGGGTAGGAGGGTTGGAGTTTTGATTTATCAACCGTAGTACCTATGTACAATTAACCTGTCCATGTCCATTCCCTACCTTAACTTATTTTTCAGGAGACCAAGAAACACAAAACTTACAAAAACAAATAGGTAATAAACCAGACATCGATGATATCACCCTCAGGTGGCAGTAGATAATCCAATTTTATAAGAAAACCAAAGCCAGTTAGTAAGAGTAAGTAGGTACCTTATAGAAAAAGTTTCTCAAACCTACCGACAAACTAAAGGAATAAACGGAATCGATTGCTTTATTGTTGGTCTTATATTCTGATTCCTCTTCTCCGGATAGACAGAGGTTGAAAGCCAGCTTTAAGCCATATTTTGGAATAGCTGTCACTTCGTTCTTTAGATCGTCATTAGCCCCACTTTCGATATCCATTGTTCAGTGGCGTAGCGTAGGGGGGGCGGGGGGGGGGCGGTCCGCCCCGGGCGGCAGGCCTAGGGGGGCGGCAAAATGTCGCCGGTGATGCAGGTAGAGTAGAAATCATATGTTTCATGACATATCGTTTGACAAGTCAACAAACAACAATGATGTAAATTTGAAATTTGCCACCCTATCTGTGGTTCGTCGTTGACCGCTTTCGTGAATTCGTAGACGGTGAGTAGGGCCGTAAGAGTGCATTCCGTATTGTCGCGCTGATCGCGAAACTAAAAAAAGAGGCTGGGTGCGACCCACACTGATAACTTCCCATTTGTGGTCTTGAAAACTTTATATTAAGTTTCAACTGGAACTTTCTTCGTTTTTTTCGTTTCCTGAACAATTTTAGAAATGTCGCTTAATATACATTCTTACGGGAAGGTATCGATGTATAAAAAAACATACTTTAGAAGGCACTATCGGTGTTCATTCCCAAGAAATTCGACTTGAAATACAATTTCAACTAGTTTTCACTAGAATTTTTAAGTTTTTTTATTTAAAAAAAAACTATTAATTCAATATTTGTCAACATTTTACTAATTGTACAAAATTATACTATGCATAAAATAAACTAAATTAGAAGTCAATATCACTACTATAGTTCTCGAGAAATTTGAGTCTTAAAACAATTTGTACCAATTTTCAATAGAATTTTATATAGTTTTTTATTTTTTGTAAAAAAACTGTAAACTGATTTTTTTGGAAATTTCCACCAGTTGTCAAACACATTATTTTTCGTAAAATAAAATTATTTTGAGTTTCAAATTGTTTTTCGTTCTTAGAATATCTGGGTTATGAAATTTTTTTTTCAGTTTTTTTTTTATTTAAAAAAATAACGGTATGTTCATTTTTTTCCAAATTCATACCAAATCTGTATGACCTTATAATGAGTACATTAAATTTTATTTGAAATCAATAGCATTATTTTTTCGTGAGATATTTGAAACTAACCAAAATTTTTACTTTTTTTTAAACCGTTATAGTGAAAGAACTACTCACTGAATATTAATAAACGCCTTTTCAGCCTCTTTCGAAGTTATTATCTATTAAACAAAATTTATTTGAAGTCGATGTCTTTACCCGTTCTTGAGATATCGACGACGAAAAATGGTACCAGAACGTACGGACGTACGAACGTACGAACGTACGTACACACACAGACATCTCTCTAAAAATGATTGATATTGCCTCTAGGGACCTTGAAACGTCGAGAAATGTCAATTTGACAAATCGGACCGATTACAATAACTCCCTATGGGAAGTTAACAAAACGTTCCGAAACTCTCGCGAAACTGAAAGGGAGTGTTCCGAAACATATGATATGCATATGCGAGATATGATAAGATAACTAGGATTCGACGGAAACGATATTCTAGTCTCAGCCAGCTCAATGTTTTTGCTCCCTCCCGCATCACAGAAAGTTATTTCGATTGTGTTGTTTATAGTTTAAATACTGTTGAATCTTCTAAAACTAAGCACTTAGTACTTCACTCAACCTTTGAACTAGTTTTTGAAAATGAAAAGAGTTAAAGGAAGCGGCGCGGAATACCGCAAGAAAAAGGCTAAGAAAGAAGAAGATGCGAAGACGCGAAATATTTCAGTTATAGTTCTGGTTCAAAAGCTACGTTAACGTCTTCGGCGGCATCCAGCAGCAGCGGAAGTGATTCCAATGTAAGTAAGATTCCTCCATCTACAATCGTGAGTGGCCTAGAATTGTCCTCCGGCCAATATTCATGGGAATGCATAACTTATTTTACGGGCAGAAGAAGAAGACGTGCCTGTCGTCGAAGTTGGAAGTCGTTCTGGTCGCACCACAGAGCAGGGTCAAGACGAAGTCGAATCACCAGAAGTATCTCAAGCATCTTCACAAGCCTGCAGAAAAAGTGAACCTCGTGAAGCTGTAAAGACGCTTAAAAATAAGTTTGTGGAAGTTCTTCAGGTACTGGAAGAATTGACGGATCGGTAGCTAGTCTTCTTCTGACAGTCATGCAGTCATTCAACTTCCTCACTTTTCTTGGCTTTTGAGCTGCAGAGCTACCTGAAGAAGATGACGCACAGATTTACCTGCAGCAATGTGGACTGACTGTGGATAAGTGTGCTCAGAAACTCTGCATTTTAAAAGCTCTCCTAGAGGAGAGCAGAGACCGTTTCGTCCAAGCCGCAATCGACTTTTCTAAGACTTTTTGTAAAAAACTCGGAATCGATCTCAAAACGAGTACAATTCGCAGGAAAAAACACATGCATGGAGATGAATCCGCAGATGCAGCTTTGTCTCACGAGCCTCATTCGTAAGGCTCGTAAAATCCGTTTATGAAACCTCTAATTCTATTTTACTTTCAATAAAAGATACTTCATTGCCTGTTAAATGATGTCTCGAAATTTAATTTTAATTTAGTATTGAATGGGGCGGCAAAATGGGTCTCCCGCCCCGGGCGCCGAGATGGTACGCTACGCCACTGCCATTGTTGTCACTCAGAAATTAAGCGATTGTTTTAATCAAAATACACAAATAACCCACTTTCACTTATCACAAGTATTCCTTTATTGATTTTTATAGTAAAATTTTATAGCGAATTCCTTAACACAGTTCGTAAACTACACGAAATATCTTATTATTTACTTGCAGGCATAATTTTGTTTCTATAAATTGTATGGATTGACTGAAGACAACATGAAAATCTTTAATTTATTTACTTGTACCAGAATCCAAAGAAAATGAAGACCGAACGAGAGTTTCCAAAAGATTTGACTGACTGAATAAGTTAAGTTGAGAATTTTTCTTCTTCAGCGAAAGTGCCAATAAGTCTCACACGTTAATAATACAAAGTGAATTTTTTAATATTCATCCAGTTCAGATGAGTGTTCCACAATTCATTGGCATGACTGTGATGCCCTCAATACCCTTCTGTCGTAGCAGATCTTCATAGTGATGCTTGGTGGGCTCATAGTCCACTTTGCCACCACGTTGTAAATCAGCAACTACCAGGAGCACATCGTCATCCTTGTCCACCAGCGATTGCTTCAGGTGTCTAAAAAAAATCAAGAAATTAGCCACCGTATTCTCTAGAATACATCGAACTATACTCACAGTATGACCATTCTCTTGGGGGAATTGGGAATCTTGAAGTTTGCTACTTGCAGGAAGTAGCGAGAGTCGTCAAAGATCGACAATTTTTTTGTCTTCTGGTCCTCGTCGTAGGGAATCGGATCAAAACGGAATTTGGTTCCAGCTTTCGATTTCTTCTCTTTCTGGGGACGCCTTTGGTCGCCAGTTTCTGCTTTCTGAAGGCAATCTTTGCTTTTTTCTTATCCTGCAACGCCTCTTTGGGCTTTCTGATTTTCTTGAACTTTTCTATCTTCGGAGTGGGTTCAACTTCAGGACCGGATGCAGGTTATTTTTTGTTTTTGTTCTTCTGTTTCTTTCCTGGGTTTTCAGGAATTCCAACATCTTTTTTCTGGGGAGCAGTGCTCTAGGGCTTTTTCTGTGCAGAAGCCGCTTTAGGTTGAACCGCAGCGATGGCTTTTTTCTGAGGAGCAGCTGATTGAGATGGAGCAGGTACTACTTCAGCTTATGATTGCGATCCAGGAGGTTGTGCTTGGGATGCATTTGCTTGATCAACTTTAACAGGAACTGAATCTTTTTTGATTTGACTTCCTGTGCTGGTTTCACTGATTTTGCAGCAAGTTTTTTATTGGAAGAGAATGTCGAACTATCAAATTGTTTGCAATTGTAAAATTGAAAAAAAAAATAATGACAGTTCATTTTGAATTTTCAACAACCGCTGGGGTTGAATTGTCAAAAACTAGTTCCTTTTTTTAAGTGACATCTTTTGATCGCGCATTTTCGTTAGAGAGAACCTTAAAAGTGGAACCACTTTTTTTGAGGATTTGTATGAAGAAAATAAGCGACTAGCAGTCCATATATAGTAAGTCAATGATTTATACGTTGAAAACAAAAATGAAAAAGGGAAAATTAAAAAGGGAAATTTTCAGATTTGGCAATTGGACTATTTGCACATTAGCCCCTTTAGCACTGGTTCCATTTCATAGTACTCAAATTTTCTGTCAGTGTCGGCACGAGGGCTAGTGTCGTTTGGTAATCCGTTGGACCATTCTGTAATCAGCTACTAGCAGTCCATATCTAGTATGTCAATGGCTAGTCGTATGAAATTTCTATACAAATGTTTCAATGAAATGGTTCCACCTCTCCCTACCGACATTAGAGCTCTTGGTGCAAAAGTGGTAAAAATAAATATTAATTCCAGAGGCCATCTCTTGGCTCCTGGCCTGAACTACGATTTTTGACATAGAAACTATAGCCATCTATATCAATTTGAACTTTACATTTTAACGTTATCCAAGACAAAATATTAACAATAATATAAAGGGTGTTCAGCGAAATTTGTGAACACGCGAGAGCAAAGCATTTAGTTTAATGAAAACTGCTTTACGGCGGATATTGTCTTCTAGGGCCTGAATAGCTTGGCGATTGTTGCTGTAAGTTTTTGACAGGTAACCTAATAAAAAGGTAGAACCGGTTCTTCGTAAATTTATATTTATATTTTAAAATGGAAGTGGCATTTTTGTCATTATATTTATCTAACTATAAGTGAATTTGCTATTATTTCAAAAAAATCTCCTATCTACATAAATGTAAGTAGAACAATATATGAACTTTTTAATTTATCTTTTCATGTTGAATCACCTCCATTTTTTACTAGATAGTTTTCATCATGATTTGAACACAATGTTCACAATAAATTGAAATGAAAAGTTGAAATTTTGATTTGTGTTAAACAGCAAGGTGTTTACAAATTGATATAAGTAATGCTCTTCTCCTGTCTAAATGTTATTATGACTCTTAAATCGGCAAATTAAGCATGAAAATAGCCCTCAAGTTTTTATTTAATAATAAACTTAAACAATTCCCGCTCAACACCCTTTATAAACTCAATTATGTCAAAAATTGATATATCAAATACCAAAACCAAAAGTTACACTATGTTTTCCGAGTTTGCACCAAGAGCGCTAGTTCCGTATAGTTTTAGGTTGAACCATCGTGAAGTTGGGCTTTGGCAGTCCATGTATAATAAGCCAATGATATATGGAATGCTAGTCGTATGAAATTTCCATACAAACGCTCTGAGAATATGGTTCAACTTCTCACTACCAACATTAGAGCTGTTGGTGCAAAAGTGGTAAAAATAAATATTAATTCCAGAGGCCATCTCTTGGCTCCTGGCCTGAACTACGATTTTTGCCATAGAAACTATACCCATCTATCTCAATTTGAACTTTACATTTTAACGTTATCCAAGGCAAAACAAAAACAATAATATAAAGGGTGTTCAGCGAAATTTGTGAACACGCGAGAGCAAAGCATTTAGTTTAATGAAAACTGCTTTACGGCGGATATTGTCTTCTAGGGCCTGAATTGCTTGGCGATTGTTGCTGTAAGGTTTTGACAGGTAACCTAATAAAAAGGTAGAACCGGTTCTTCGTAAATTTATATTTATATTTTAAAATGGAAATGGCATTTTTGTCATTATATTTATCTAACTATAAGTGAATTTGCTATTATTTCAAAAAAAATCTCCTATCTAAATAAATGTAAGTAGAACAATATGAACTTTTTAATTTATCTTTTCATGTTGAATCGCATGCATGTTTTACTAGATAGTTTTCATCATGATAAACACAATGTTCACAATAAATTGAAATGAAAAGTTGAAATTTTGACTTGTGTTAAACAATAAGGTGTTTACAAATTGATATAGGTAATGCTCTTCTCCTGTCTATGATAAATGCTATTATGACTCTTAA
The DNA here is from genome assembly GCA_963931855.1 of Philhelius festivus. Lineage (NCBI taxonomy): Eukaryota > Metazoa > Arthropoda > Insecta > Diptera > Syrphidae > Philhelius > Philhelius festivus. The sequence continues at coordinate 132,839,291 of OZ007556.1, read as the reverse complement.
ATCGGCAAATAAATCATGAAAATAGCCCTCAAGTTTTTATTTAATAATAAACTTAAACAATTCCCGCTCAACACCCTTTACAAACTCAATTATGTCAAAAATTGATATATCAAATACCAAAACCAAAAGTTACACTATGTTTTCCGAGTTTGCACCAAGAGCGCTAGTTCCGTATAGTTTTAAGTTGAACCATCGTGAAGTTGGGCTCTGGCAGTCCATGTATAATAAGTCAATCATTGACTTATTGTATATGGACTGCTAGTTGTGTATAATTCCCATACAAAATTTGCAACCAAAGTGGTCCAACGGATACAATCGAAACTAGCCCTCGTGCCGACACTAGTGGCAAAAATAAACAACATATTTAACGCCATCTCTTGTTCTACTAGTGCCAACAGAAATGTTTACTCATAGAAACTAAGGACATCTATTGACATTGCTTTGAAGAAACGGTGCTAGTCTATGGTCTATGAAAAAAAATCCCCTTTAAAATATTTTATGAATCATTTTGGTTTACTTAATGATTTTATGTCCGCGCAGGTGCATATAATTAAATGTTACACAAAATAGCGAACTCATTTTAGGCAATCGTTTAGTTTGTGTCAAAACACAAACTTTTTAGTTGCTCGAACCAAGAAGTTGAGAAACTAAAAATTGAATGTGCGCGCCTAGCCTTACAATTCTAGTTTAAGATAAGGTGCGTTTTATTATTCACAAATCTATCTGGATCCGGATCTGAATTAAGTTTTAACATGTATTACAAAAACAATTTGGGATCCTGTTTTCTATCGGGATCTATTTCAAAGATCCAAAAATCAGTTATTACACTGGCGAGTAGATGGCTTTTTATGGCAAGTGTAGGGTCGCCAAAACTATTTTGCTTGTCATAATTTAAAAACACTTTGTTTCAGTTTTTTTAAAACAAAAAAAAAAAATAAATAATTATCAAGCAACCTATTGTTATTTGTTTTGTAGAAAAGAAAAAAATTAAAAAAAGGGATATGGAAATTGTTGTTGTTTTTTGCGATTGTTTGAGTTTTCAAAATGTAGAGAGTTTGTTTGGAATATTCAAGAAGTTTAGTTCATCATAGTCCATCATTGAAATAGTTTTTGAAGAGCATTATATTAATGATTTTATTTTAAGTACTAAAATCTGATATCTTAAATTAAAGAAATTAAAGAGATTTGCTTGTCTTACCCGATAAATTTTTTTTTGTGATTTATGTGCATTTAACAGATAAATTTATATGACTATACATATAGTTTCTATTTGAAAAAGTGAAATACGTAATTTCTAATAATGTTTCATAATTGCAAATACAATTAATATCTTTGTGCTCTATAAGTTCGTGGTATATAAATAAAGTACCTACATAACATATACATATATATCCTCAAAACTAAATAAATCTTGATTACGTACCTACCTACCGATTTAAAGGAAAATATTAAATATTAAAAGATCTCAAATCGTTGTTCCAACACCTAAACGTCCTTATATAAAAATAAATGGAAATACCTACATTCGTATATGCAAATCAATAGTGAAGTGGTACCCCACAACATAAAGCTATCTAAAATCGAGAATCCCTGAAAGTTCCCTATTGGAAAAAAAATTTTAAGAATCCATAATTCCTGAGGACATCAATTTTACCGACTTTTCATTTTCCTTATGATTAATTAATAAAAATTACATATGTGTAAATTTTACTTTTCATTTTAAAATAAGTGTTTCAAAAATATTTGTATCTTTATCATATTCCCTACCTTGTGTTTTTTTGTTTGTTTTAAATTTCCTTTCTCTTACTTTTATTTGCTTTACTTTCCTTTCTATCTACATATATCTTAATTTTTGTATCTGTGCGGAAATTTCACTCAAAATCGGTGTGTGTGTGTATATTTTTTTTCTTCTTTCCTTTATTTAAAAATTCATTCCCTACAGATAAACGACTGCTTATGCGCATATGTAGCCGGATATCTCAGGTATGTATGTTTGACTCTTTTTACTTGTTAATTTTTTTTTAATTATTTATATATTCCATTTCCTGTTTGAGTGATTTTCCAGTTCTTTTCTTTTATTTTTCTTTTGTTTTGTTTCTGAAATTAAAATTGAAAATTTCAAGGGAAATTTTTCAGTGTTTTTATATTAGCTTAATTAATTTTCAATACCATATACTATAATTTAAATCATAATCTTAATATAATTCACTCAATTCTAATTTTCAATTGAACTAAAATTTTACTTAATCTAATAATTTAACTATATTTATTATTAATTTTTACTCTTTAATTTTAAATAAAATAATTGTTTAAAAATGAAATGAACGGTTTCGGTATTTTTCATTTTGGATAAAACTTTTATTATGGAATCTTAAATTCTGAACAGGAGTGACTGGTGGCAGGAAGGACATGAGAGTCCGAGGTTAATTTGAGTTTCTGCAGGTGAGGCTTAGGCTTATATTTAAGGGGCTGTCGCAAATAGTTGAGCGCGCGGCAGCCAAGGTGTCATCTCAGCAATGAGATAGACAGAGGGAGGGTAGCTCAAGGGTACCAATAACACCAATGGTACCTGTGCATTGGATGAACAAGTAGGTGTATCAGCTAAGGAAAATTTTTTTTGGATTATTTTCATTTAAATTAGCTTATTTTCATTTGTCCATTTTGTTTGTCTGTTTGTTAAATTTTTATTGCTGTCCTAGTTTATTTTAATTTTGTTTGTTTTTTTTCTTTTTTTGTTAATAACGTACATTTTTTTTTGAAGTCAGGCATGAATATTAAGTACGGTGGTCCAGATAGGCAGGCCAAAGAACCCACCCCATATCCGACGAGCTAAGCTAATTTGCAAGCATGCCTGCCCGGTCCTCGCCTTCTGGACGCCCTTCCATCCAAGAAAAATTTACAGAACCTGTATCTGTAAGATGGAAGGGTTGACAACACTAATTGTTGTCTATACCGTTACAGGTGGCGCCCAAAACGTGGGGCAATTTTTGTTTAAGAGCTGAGCTCTGAAAAGAGCAAAGCTTTTAGAATAATTGCTCTGAAATTTTTTTTCTTGTAGTTTGTTTTACTTCTTCCTTAAAATTTTTTTCTGTGGGATTTCATTTCTTGGTATTTAATTTTTATCGCGATTAATTTTAACTTATGATTTTTATCAAATTATCAACTTTTTATTCTTTATGTTTGGATGCGAACAAAAAAAATTTTTCTTAACTTCATGCAATCTTTCTTGTCTTGGATTTTCTGTCCGTCAATGAGTGTTATATCACACCTTTGTATATACACTCTATAGTATTCTCATGAAACCTTATTTTAAGAGGACATCTATCGTCGGCCTGACAACTATTTCAGACAATTTCAGAGTGCAAAACTATTCAAAATTTTAAATAAATGGCGGTTATAAAATAAAGGGGATCAAAAAAGGACTTTTTCTTGTGTGGATGATTTTTGTTTATCTTTCTATACCTTTGTGTATAGATATTCAATACGTGGTGTCTGGTAAGAAGCGAGACGTGAGGGATGAAAGTTTGCCTTAGTTTTGTTTTTGTAAATTTGGTTATGAAGATTTTTTGTTGAGGTTCTTGACCTACCTTTTATTCTGTGTATGTTTTTGTTGTTTTGTCCTCGTAGCTGGTGTTTAATGATTTTTTTTTCAGTTGTGAAGAAAATCTTATTTTGGCTTTCAGTATTTTATTAGGTAGGTACATCTACTATTGTTTTTTTTGTTTTGTACGCGTGCGTATGTAGGTATTTACTTGGAGGATGGGGTTATCTATTTTTTTTTTTATTCATCGTGTTCTCGATCATTGGCAAGGATTTTTTTTAGTTATCTGAGAATTTTTGTAGGTCAGAAAAATATATCAAGCAAGGTTTCAAATAAGAGTTTTGTTTGAAGGATTTCTCTATTTTCATTTAAGGGTGAAGAATACCTACCTATATGTTTAGGTATTTTTGTAATTTTTGTGATGAATGGTAGACTTGTTGGCATCTAAATGTACATATTACTTGTGACATAGGTCGGTAGGTACAATATGACATTTAATGCATTTGTAAACAAAATCGAAGTCGATATTTTAATCAGTCTTAACATTACGACTTTCACTTGGAACTTATGGGTACTTTGTATAAAGTAAGTTACACATTCGTAAAAAATCGAACTAGAATTTTGATCAAAGTTGATAGGTATTACGATGATAGCAAAGACGAAAAAAGTGGGTCTTGTAATTCTGTCTGTCTGTTCGACTATACAGCCTAAACGGCTCGGGCGATTTTCTTGAAGCATCGTAGGTAGGTATTAGAGGTCTGCATGAATACATTCATTTGCTTCCTCTAAATGGGTACAGTCGTTCAGTGTACACTGTTTATATAATCTAGTATAATCTAGTGTACACTGAACCAAGTACCCTTTTCTTTAGCTTCAAACACTGTACACCATTCATTGCCTCATTATCAAAACCGGTACAGTATTTGGTTTCTCTGTCACAAATGAGTGCATGACTTAACGAAACAAGTGTACCAGTCTCACGGTGCATTCTACACTGAGTGCACAAAATACTCAGTGTATAACTAAGAAGAATCATATGCAATGATTACTGTAAAAAATACACGGGAATGCACCGAATGTATTGAATAAAACGATTTAGTTGGTTTTTAGGTTTTGATGGAAATTAAAAAAAAAACTAAAATGGATATTATAGATGCAAATTTTCTTTTTGTTTTTTCGTTTTCTTATGTTGTTTTTTTTCAAATACCTATAACTAATAGCTTTTTCTGGTCAGTTTTAAAAGCAATTTAAATAAAAAAATACAGAAACACATATGTTTATGTATGTGTATATAGTACATGCACATATTTATTACTGTCTTAAGACTTTGATAAACTTGAAAGATTGTTTTAAATTATACTTGGCCTCTATGAAATCTACACATAGCTACCTATTTTGTATAGCGATCAAAGAAATAGGTACATATACAAAAAATACCTACGTCACACTATGGAGTAAATGTATGACCAAACGAGACAAAATTATTTTTTTTTGGCTTCAATCACGAGATATCCATCTAAAATGAAATGCATTTCATCTTTGTTTTGAATAATAAAACATGCACATATTTTGATTTAAAATAACGTTTATTTGACAATTTTTAGATTTTTTTAAAATAAATTGTTATTCTGAAAGAGACTCAACAAGGTTCACTCTATTCGTCATAATTATAATTATCTTCTTCTTCTTTTATAGTGAAGATCATGCTTATAGATCGACAATACCTTGGTGATGATGGTTTAGGATTTTGCCAAACGATCTTCCCATTTGAAGCGCAGAACAATCGTAAAGGTACAAATGAACTCTGAAATATGTTTGCATCTGAATCGGGATAGTTTTCGAACTTTTTTATATTGGGTTTGTTGTGATCCATCACAACCCCATTTTGAAATAAGCTCTAAAGATTTCATTTCGTCCTCAGTTAAAATTTTTCGAATATCCAAATACTCTGCAATTTTACCTCAGCCAAAGTTTCCGTAACTGTGAAAGACTCTGAGCCAGGATAGCAATCACTTTTAGCCTTCTAAGTGCACTATAACTTGGAAGCAGTTTTTTTATCACTCGTTGTTACAATTAATTAACCGGCTTCAACAAAAATTGAAAGGGCCTTAAGAGTTGACATTTTCGCTTCTTCAATGCGTTTTTACACAGCTTGGCTTTTCCTGGAGAATATGCTATTTCACTTCCAGACAGACACTACCTTACCAGACTCCCACAATTTTATTTGGGTTACAAATGTTAGCTCTTCCATTTGATGAGATCCACGAAGTTCTTCAGTTCGTCTGCATTTACTGGATTTATTTGGGATATCAAATTAAAATTTAAACCTTAAACACCATATTCTAAATTTAAATTCTTCGAGTTGACCCTTCTCACAACAAGCCTTATTTAGGAAATATTTTTCCAAGAAATCCAATTTAGCTTTAAATCTAACTTTAGAACACATTTTCATCACATCATATAAACGTTTTTTGGTAAAAACTATTAAGCCGAAAGATCCTTTAAATAGATCAAAATTTGCATTTTTTAAGAAAAAGCTTTAAAATGTAGATATAAAACAACACATTTTCTGACACCAATAACAACTTAACCTGCAAAAACCTGCACCCAATTTTTTTTTTAACTAAAGCTTAATGGTTAATTTTATCATTATACACAAACAACACAATGGAATTCGACGGGGAAAACAACAAAAAAAATGATTAATAATGAAAGAACAAAAAACAAAAAATTACATTCCAATAGGCATTTTTTAATTAAATCACAACAAAATATTAAAACACAACTTTTCAACATGAAATTTAATGAATATATTAGAACACACCTGCATCTGAATTGAGGTATTGAGAGCAGAAGTGGCGTAACCCTCATTTGTTTCAATTTTGACTTTATAATCCACAATGGTCAAAAATAAATTTTCTTCCAACGTAGAAGTGACGGAACTTATATTTGCTCATAAATCAATACAAAAATGCTGAAACATTGTTTCTGCACGGAACTTTTCCTAGAGCAGAAATGGTGTAACCCACTTACCCCACTTCTGTGCTAATGCAATTTGAAATGAGTAGATTTAAAACACATTTACGACAATCATAGTACGCTATGCAAAACATAATTGTCAATGTTGTGTGGTCTTTGGTTCTTGTCTGGTGTTAGCAATCGCATTTACACCTCTCATAAGTTGGAGAGAAAATTCTTATCCCCTGACCTTTACATATCTAAAATGTTCAAATGTAAGAATCTCACACCAGTCCTGTTTCAGAGTACGTATTCCGGCAGACTTTTAATTGTGATTTTAACCTTTCACTCCATGCTCTAATAAAGAGGATTCTTGTAATAAGTATGACTTTTTGAACAATAAACTAAGATGGATCTATGATGTTTTCGACGAAAAACTTGGAAAAGAATATAACAAATGTAAATAAAGGGAAGGTAGAATAGCTTAAAATTCTATGGCTAAGATTTCTGAAAGAGTCACCTTTCAATATTTCTTGCAAGCACAGTAATAACGTGCTTTTTGATACTGTGATTTTGAAAAAAAGAACATCTGCACTCATCACAGATCTCGAACTATTGTTTCGAAAAGGGAATGCCGTAAGTGAAACAAAAAAGAAAGACTTATTCGAGTTACTTAATTTTATCCTACCGAATTACCACGACTTTTATAAAAAAATTGAAAACTGTTTCTATAGACAGAGACGTTGGACTATGTAATAGGCTTGAGATAGAGATTTGGATTCGAGAATCAATTTGTTGAGCGCGTAGGACTGGCATGCTAGCGGTGGCTCGGCTTGAACTCGCCGGAAATGGGTGGGATCTTGTCCACGCAACTCAATCTCGCCTACCACAATAAACAAAAATCATGCCAAACGAATTTCAAAATTAGGTTCGAAATCAAAAAAAATATCATAAAACGGACGGACATTACTTTTAGAGGGGGCTGAGGTAGTATCAGCTCATGGCCTAACCCACCCTACCTTGGAAGTTCTGTGGCCTAATATTTAACTTCCCCTTAAGTCAAACTCACCTTTTGGTTCAGCTCAGTTCATCTTTGAATTAAGTCATCCTTCAGCATCCCCTGAAATTTGAAAAATCCTAATAAGCCATCAAGCTATATGCCTGAATGAAACACTTGAATTCAACCATCTTGGCGCGATTCACAATTATTGTTTTTATTAAAGATCATTAATAGTTATTATTAAAGTTATAATTTGAAACTATTATTGAAAAAAAAATCATTTATAATTGAAACAAAAAAATGGAAAATTTAATAAATTGCTTATAAGAACATTCGAAATAATTTTACTTAAATTGGTTGCGACAAGTTCCACTTTTGAAAAATTTCTTAAACTTCCGCGTTTTTCAGGAATGTTTTGAATCCTAACCAACAAAAAAAAAAAAAAAAACCAACCTAAATTGAGCTCAAAGTAAGTTATTATAGAGATTCTAATTACGTCTGTTCTCTTTTTATGGGACAAGAACACCAAAAAAAAAGACGGAAATTATCTCAACCAGATGTACATATAGCGAATATATCGACTACGCTTATAACCACTTAGTACAAAAAAAAAAACTAACACGGTTAATAATAAAGCAATTATAAATTTAAAGATGAACAATTTAATTTAAGAAACAAATCCTTTTTTTTTTTTTTTTTGTAATATTAATATCACGCCAAATTTTAAACTATATATATATACACAAATAAACAATAAAAAAAACTGGAACACTGGAGTTCTTGAAACTTCTTTTGTATCTTGGTTCTTGAATTCTTAATCTGGAATCTTGAGTTTTCTATCTTGATTTCTTGAATCTTGAGTTCTTGATGAAATCTTGAATTCTTGATGAAATCTTGAGTTCTTGATGAAATCTTGAGTTCTTGATGAAATCTTGAGATGTAGAACGGGTGGGCCGAATGATAAGATATACGAAACTGTTTATGGGTATACATATATACCATAACGGTATTCTCCCGTATCGTAATTTTAAGCGAGGGGCGATCGCGACTCTTGCTTTTTGGTGCAGTCGCCGACCGCCAATTCCGCGTTTCTTTTAAATCCCTTAGAACCCGAAATAAATATTGATTCGGTACAAGCCCAAATTTTAAGGACCAAATTCCCAAATTTGTTCAGGTGACGTGAGCCGCACCTATATGGGGGTGGAGGAATCCAGTGGGATCTGAATAAAACAAAGGGAAACCATTTAGGACCCAGAACCGGTTTCTTTACATATATATAGAAATATATTAGATGAATATATATTCATATATATCTTATAGGTATGTATATATATGTATCACTGAGGAATACAATTTCTTATGGGCGTAGTTAAAACAAAATTATATTTCCCTTTTTTTTTTTTTTGTGCACTTACTTATGACAGGTACTCTTGAGAAATATGCCGATGAATATTTTAGAATTTATATTTTAAGGATATAAAAACTATAACTAAGCAATATTATATATATATATTTTTTTTTGTACTAATACACTTTTTGAGCTTCTGCTTCAATCAACTGCTTACTTGGTAATGATCTAGAATCACTTCGATCCTTTCCCATCGTTTCTGCCAATGGATGAAAAATCATTTGTTTTTTGGGACCGGCCAATCAAAATCGGCCACGTTGCCAAAAGTTAACAAAATCGGATTTCATTCCTTTGAACAAAACCGGATTCTTCATATTGACATTAGCGACCTCTAGAGCTTAATTGGATGTGATAAGCCCTTAAGGAGCGTTCAAATCCTCCAATTATAGGTCAAAGCTTTTACATTTACACGAAGGGACAGGATAGGCAGCCATTTACTTTAGGTAGTAACCTTTAAAAAAATCGTATTATTTTACATTAGCTACTTTCAAAACTTGCCACAGAATGCCAAAAAGGGAAATTGCATCTACGGTGCTCTCCTTTTCGATATATCTTATAGTACAAAATATATGAAGATCGCTTGACATCTTATATTGCTCATGTGAACGAACCTCCTTGAGAAATTTAGAACTCAGCTATCCTTTAACGTCGCTACTTGAACGCAGCCGATCCAAATGTCAAAATGACAACACAAAAATGTAAATATTCTAATTCTAATCAAAGTATTCATTTTCAGCAAGAGGGTTCTGGACCAGACATCGAAACAAAACTTAATTAGGTAAGTAAATTATAAATAAACAATATACTTTGAATACAAAATTCAAATATTTCCAGCCTCAACAACAATGCAAAAGAAATATCCTGCAGAACCAGGCGGCAAGAGTCACAACAACGACAACAGAATGGTAAGTAAAATTCTTGAAACTGACTTATTCATTATAAAAAAGATTTTTAATTGTTCTATTATAGAACAAATCAACTCCTCCGGATGAGCTTAGTTGCTGGATATAAGTTACTCCAACGGATATCCCTACCAAATGTTCATATTGAAGAGGTATAAATAGTTGGTTAAGATACTAATGGTATCAGTGTTAATGACTTAATCTTTCCGTTTCGTTACAGGTGTCCACAACAAAACACTGTTCGAGAATACGAACCTTGTGACTTCGAGAAGAGTGGAAGGACCCTATCAGATAGGTTTTACGATAATTATGTATGTAAATATGTACATATACAACGCAAGTATTTCTTAATAAATATCAAAATTAATTCATCCCCCAGTCACCGACTAACCTCCAAGCCGACAGCATCGCTTTGCTATTTAGTGTGCATCTTGCTTGTTTTCGTTGGTACTTATCCCGCTATCTCGATCGCTATTTTTCTTTTCTCTTCTATAATTATCTCTTTTTCTCCGTTAAGAAGTGCAAAAAAAAAAAAATCCGGTTAGTGATAAGAACTGTGCGATAATGGCCCACGGGCCACATGTGCTTTCAGGTAACCGGTTTAGCGCTCTAGAAATAGATGCGTATGCCGGACCTACAACTAAAAAAAAAAGAAAACCTAATTATACAAACATTGACTTAAGTCCCTCAATCCCAACCTTTTCAACATATGCCAACCCTAAATTCATAGTGATATCCCCAACAAACAATGAAAAACCCTTATCCTCTTTTAGTGTGTTCCTATTAAAAAAAGCAATAGACGGTATCAGCACAGGATATGAATACATAACCCAACTCCGGGATGGCAATTTGTTAATCTTAGTCAAATCGCAAAAAATAGCTGACATTTTCCTCGCAAAAAAATCCTTATCAAACCTCTGTCCAATAAACGTCTCTCTTCATACAAATCTGAATGCCTCCAAAGGTACAGTCTACGCGCCTTATCTTATTAACGTGCCGGATGATGAAATTGTAAAAGAAATGAAACCACAAGGAGTTACAGAAGTTTACAAATTTAGAAAAAACATTGACGGCAACCAAACTCCAACTGGTCTCATTCTTTTCACTTTCGATCTATTCCGTCCACCCAGTACTGTAAACATCGGATGGTACAACTGCAAAGTTGTAGAATATTTCCCCAATCCCATGCGTTGCCAAAAATGCCAACTGCTGGGCCATACAGCCAAGAGGTGCAAAAATGTTCCTTCCTGCGTAAACTGCAACCTTCCACCAACAGACCCACACACATGCACGCGCACCTTCTGTGCTAACTGTTCTGAAGAACATCCCGCCTCCTCAAAATCTTGTAAAAGCTTTTTAAAAGCTAAAGAAATCCTTAAAATCAAAACAACTAGAAAGTGTACCATGATTGAAGCTAAACAAATTTTCAAAGATTTAAATCCCGAATCCTCTTCTGCTGAAACATATGCAACAGTTTTAAATAATTCAACTCAATTGAAGCAAACACCTGTTAATAATTCATCATCCGAAATACAAAAACCCATTTCGCCAGCGCAAACCGCAACTCATAGCCAAAATAGCCAAACAATGAAAATAGTAACATCACCGACTCAAGTCAAAAATAATACAGTTTCAGCTACTGTACAGAATCAACAAATCACACCCATTTCCACCCCATCTAATTCTAACACTCAATATCACTCAAACGACTCCCACTTGCCACTAAATACCCATTCACAAAAATCAAACCATATCTTAATACAAAACGAAAATCCACCAAATATTCCTCCCCGCCACACTGAACAAATGCCAACGAATTGCAACTCACCTATTTCAAAGTTCACCCAATCACTTGTAAACACAAAAAAATACTACATCAATCCCTCAGAAACAGACGATGAAAGTATATAATAACAAACTATGTATCAACAAAGCCGTCTCCGCTGGCCGGGGGCTGAGTCAGCCGGGAACCTCACGAGTCCCGGATGCCCCAGGCTCTGACCAGCGGAGTCGCAAACAAACTTACACCAACAACCATAACGCCAACTCAGGCTTTTTACAATATAACTCGGCGTATATTGGACAAAAGCCCTATACCTCAAATAAATCGTTCTTGAAGGTCCTGCAATGGAACCTTAATGGTTATTTTAATAATTGGCACGAATTACAATTATTAATAAATGACTACAACCCTTCTATAATAACCTTGCAAGAAACCCATCTTCAAGCTAATTTCTCGCCACATCCACCAAAACAATATACAGCGTACTTCCACAACTTAACAACAAACACCTCAGCAAAACAAGGCACTGGTATACTGATCCACAATTCCCTCTCCCACAACCGTTTATGTATCAACTCCAACTTATCGATAATAGCAATAGAAATACATCTTAACACCAACATTACTATTATATCAATTTACATTCCTCCTTGCCAATCATTTTCTGCTGCAGAATTAATTAATATTGTAAGCAACATCCAAACTCCGATCCTACTAACAGGTGATATAAATTCTTGGAACACATTATGGGGTTCCCCAGTAAACAATTCCAGAGGTAATGAGTTCGAAAACTTTCTCTCTATCAGCAACCTTGCCATCTTAAATGATGGTAGTCCAACGCACTTTTCGACTCATAAAACTTGGACTCACGTAGATGTGACAGCTATATCTCCGCAATTTTTACCCAATACTTCATGGAAAATTTCGGATGATCTGCACGGTAGCGACCATTTGCCGATATTGACACAAATAGATTTGGGCTGTAAGTCTACTCTCAAAAAAACGACTTCTAAATTTAAAATTGACTGCGCTAACTGGAATGTATTTCAAAAAGAACTACTAGAATTTGTTAATAATAAACCACAATCCTCAAATATAAATAAAGAGGCAGCTTTAATAACTAAAGCGATCCGGTCTGCTGCTAATATAGCCATACCCCAAACAAAGAACAGTACCCATAAATCGATATCTCCATGGTGGAACACTAAACTGGCAACACTACGAAATAATAAACAGAGTCTGTGGATGATTTTCAAAAAATTTCCCTCCGATCTCAATCTAGTTAACTATCGCAAAGCTAATGCTCTATTCCGAAAGCAGGCTAAACTGGCAAAAAAAGAAAGTTTCCAAAAGTTTACATCCAACATTAATCCAAATTCAACGAGTAAAAAAATGTGGGCTGATATAAAATCCCTTACAGGAAACTTCACCCCAACTACGATTAATGCGTTAATTACTAATTCTGGAATACTAACTAACCCAACAGATATCTGCGAACACTTTGGCAAGACTTGGTCTGATTACTCTAGTGACTCAAACTTCTCCACAAATTTTCTCGACTCTAAACGTCTCGCAATAGGAAGAGAACCGCTAATTGATAAACTAAGTGTATCAGCAAAATACATTGAAAAACAAGTAAGTTTTCTCGAACTAGAAACCTGTCTTAATTCTATAAAAGGTAAAACCCCAGGTTATGATCGCATCTCATACCCTATGCTTAAAAATTCCCCATTTCCACTTAAACAAAGAATCTTGGAACTGTATAATAGCATTCTGGATCAAAGTATAATACCACAAACGTGGAAAGTCGCCAGTGTTATACCAATCCCCAAATCCACAAAAAAATTGACAGATCCTTTGGGGTACAGACCAATTTCGTTGCTGCCATGCTCTAGCAAACTGCTAGAAAAAATTATATCCAATCGACTACTTTGGTACATAGAAAAAAATAACTACATTAGTGCAAACCAAGTTGCATTTAAACATGGCCGTAGTACTATCGACTCTCTACTTCACGTAGACGAATATATTAACTCAGCGCTCTCATGCAAAAATCATGTTTCAGTCTTATCACTCGATTTTCTCAAGGCATTTGATAGAATAGGCATACATATAATACTTAATAAGCTAACTCGGTGGAAAATTGGACCTAAAATGTTCTCTTTTATAAAATCATTTTTGTCAAACAGACAATTTAGAATCAAATCGAACAATTTCTACTCAACCATATATAAATTAGAAAACGGGGTACCCCAAGGCTCACCCCTCTCAGTGACCTTGTTCATCATAGCATATAACGATATTAGCGAGATTATATTAAAATATAAAAACTTAAATCACGTCCTTTACGCGGACGACTTAATTTTACTTTCTAAATGTAACGATAAAAGACGTACTAAAGAAATTTTTGAAAGCGTGCTTACAGATTTAAACGAATGGTGCTCCCACTCAGGGTCCATCATCTCACCTGATAAAAGTAAACATTTACATATTTGTAAAAAAAAAAACTGTAATACATTCAACATCAATATATCTACTTATCAAATACCAAATGTTAACATCTTAAATATTTTAGGTATTACCTTTGATACAAATCTTAGTTTTAAGGATCATGTTTTACTTCTTAAAAAAAAGTTAGCTACCAGGCTAAATATAATTAAGTTTTTATCCTCAAAAAATAGCTTAGTACACCCCAACACTCTTATTCGCATTACTAGAAGTATTATTCTATCAAAGATTGATTATGGATTGGTTATCTACGGAAAATGCTCAAAAACAACACTTCAAATTATCAAACCCTCCTATCACTCCGCAGTCAGAAGCAGTTTAAAAGCCTTTGCCACTACACCAATAAAAAATATGCTCACGGAAGCTGGTCTTACGTCCATTGAACACCGCAGAGACCTCCTAACAGCTCGCCTCGCACCAAAAATCTGCCAGTCTTATAAGTCTCCAATAATTGAAGATGGCAAGAAGATTTTACTGCGTAAAAAAACTCCAAAATACCCATCCACGATGTATATTGCACTAAACTCCTCTGCAAACACTGGCATCGCTCCAACAATCAACAAACTGACGCTCGGTAACACCCCTCCATGGGAAATACCAACGAACTCTTTGAACACCAACCTATCAACTTTCAAAAAGGATTCTACAAATAAAGAAATCTATTTGCAGATATTCCACGGTATCATAGATAAATACAGAAGCAATTTATGGCATATTCTGTATACAGACGGATCTAAATCTGTCAATGGTACAGGACTTGCAGTTGTTTCCGAAACTTTTGGCGTTCTTTACACAACGAGACTTCCCAATTACTTCTCAATATACTCGACAGAAGCGCACGCAATCCTTAAAGCTACAGAAATAGCGAACACGATCGCTAAAAACGTCGTTATTTGCTCCGACAGCCTTTCGACTATAAATGCAATCGGGAATGCCAAAAACCGCTCACCAATAATCAGCAAAATCCGAGACAACATATTCAAAAGCAAAAATAAGCTTATGATTCTCTGGATCCCAGGACACTCAGGTATCAAAGGGAACGATCTGGCAGACAGTGCGGCGAAGAACGCTTCTGAAGAAACAATAGTTAATACTCTTCCACCTTCTAAAGGAGACTTCCTGAAAGTAATCAATTCTTACTGGGAACATAAAAGAGTAGAAGAATGGAAAACATACACCCACCACTATTCAACTATTAACCCTAGAGGAGATCCTAACATTTATCCCACAGAAACAAATACTAAAATGAACAAATGCTTCGCACGCCTTCGACTCGGACACACTCAGTTAACGCATGGTCATCTTCTTAAAAAGGAAAACCCTCCCATCTGCCACATCTGCCAATCCAGCCATATATTATCACATAAGCATCTTATCTCCAATTGCTCTAAAGTAAATGATCTTTGTAAAACACTTTTTAACAAAAGAATAATTGACCTCTTGTCAACACCCTCTATAGAAAACATAAAACATATTTATAAAATCTTAACAATACTTAAAATTGAAACTCTTATCTAACTTAAGTATGTGTGGGGCTGTCGGAGTTCTGTGTTCTTGCTTTTAGCTAAATCACGAATGTCCGACAGCCCCATACATACTTATATTTTTACTCATTATATTATATACTTCATATTTTGTAAATACTAGCCGTATGCCCTGGTAGCAAGTGCTTTTGAAATTTTGTATTATAATGTAAATTAATTTATATTGTAATAAATAATAATAATAATAATAATAATAATAATTCATCCCTATGGATATTGTTTTGGGTTTTCCTTTTCATTTCGCTCGTTTAAGAGGTTATTGACGTGGTGAAGAACCCACAAAGCCGGGCAATAAGCATCTACTTACTTATAGTATAGTGTATTTTTACGAACATTTAGATCTATGATCAACCTTCCGCATACGAGGATTAGATGCCCAAGGAAAACTTGTTAAGTGAATGCACGAGTGAATAATTTTGTGTTTTACTTCGATTGTTTTCGACTTCGAGTGTATTTGGCTCGCTAAAGATAAAATTGTGTATAAGACAGTGTGGTAGAAAAATAAATACCTATCCTACTGTAAGGATTTTAATATAAACCAATAAATGGTATAAACGAATAAATAATAAGTTAACAAATAAACGAATTAATAACAAAATAGTTGTAAACAAGTGTAACTAAATAAGCAAATTTTAAATAATTAATGCGCATTAAACAGATGAGTGGATAGATACAGAGATAAATAGTATATAAAACATCAATAATAACTCTATTAATAAATGAACTAATATATTAACATATAACGAGGAAGTAAATAAATAAATAAGTGAACAAAAGCTCGAAGATATTAAATATACATATTAACAAACAAGAATGTAACAAAAAAAAAGGTAGCGAATTAATACCTGAACAAATTAAGACCTGAATAAATAAATAATTGAACCGGTAAACAAATAGTTTAACATATAAATAAATAATTTTAATAAATAAATAAATAAATAAGCGGAACACATAATTAAACAAATAAATAAATGAAAGGAAGGTAAATGAAGAAATAAATAAATAATGTGATCTGTAATAAATAAATAAATACTAAACTAAACTAAAACTAGTATTGCAAACTTAGCCTAAAATAAATTAACAAAAATATCACAGGGTCTGAAGGACTTCACTGTTTTAATAAATAATTAATAAATAAACATAAAATAACAATTAACTAATTAGGTCAAATACATAAAGTAGATCTATTAAATGGAATTAAATGTAAATACATGAACCTACAAGGATAATTATTTAGACTAATAAACGCAAATACCTATAATCACAGAATTAATAAGATGTTAACATAGCAAAGAAGGATAATAAGGGAATACAGACGATATTAACCTCTTTCATTGTTTGATGTCTTTAGCATGATAGATTCCAATGGTTTTACCAGATAAGTTTTCTAATTCATATAAGTTTTTTCCTACTGCTTTCACAACGCGACACTTAACAAATTTCGGACAAAGTTTAGCACTGAGATACTTTGAACTATCACTCAGTATATAATTCCTCCGGAATACCTCTTGTCCAGGGACGAATCGTACGTTTCGAATACGAGTGTTATACTTTAATGCACTCTTCTCATTTGCTTTGGCAATGATTGTTTTGACTTTAGCGCGCATAAATTGTAGCCGAGTATGCCTGGAGAGAGTCATAAGTTCACCGTCTTCTACTGAATTCAGCTTTTGGGCAAGCTCATAACAACTCCCGTGGGTCATCATGTTTAAGCCAAATAGAGCAAAATATGGTGACACACCGGTGGAAGTGTGTACTGCACTTCTCAATGCACATGCTATGTCACTCAAATGAAGATCCCAATCTCTCTGGTCTTCTTTGAGGTACGATCGTATTGCTGCCAGAAGAGTACGATTGACTCTTTCAGAAGCATTCGACTGAGGGGAATAATTGGCAGTTTTAAAATGTCGTATGCCATAAGTTTGCATGAAATTTTGAAAGTCCTTCGCTAGGAACTGTCTCCCATTATCGGAATGGATTATTTCAGGGACTCCGAACATATCGAATACATTTTCTTTTAAGAATTGTATAATGCTAGATGTATTTGCATTTCGTAGGGACTTTAAAAACAGAAACTTAGACATATGATCAAGGACGACGAAAACAAAACTGTTACCAGATTTAGAACGAGGATATGGACCTATAAAGTCTATGTACAATTTTTGGAAGGGACGATCGGCGTTGTACATACTGGACATAGAAGGACGCAGGACTTTGTTCGACGATTTGCACTCAATACAGGTGGTACATTTTGAAACATATTCACGAATTTGAATTGTCATGTTTGGCCAATAAAAATATTGACGAATCCTTTGTAATGTCTTAGTTAGCCCACCATGGGCCACCTGGGGTGGATTATGGGCACGAACAACGATTTCATTAGTGAGACCTGACGGTACCCATAATCTCCAATTGTGTTCTACTGTGGTATTTTCATCATATGGTGGAAACGATCGTTTATATATATATTTTCCGTCAATTTTAAGGTCTGGCAATCTGTCTTGGTTTTGTTTTACAGTATCTAATAGGCTCAAGTATTCGTCTGATTCAAATTCTTTCGAATTGATATCTATCAGCGGCGATATGTCAGTTAAATCTAAACTGTCTACTTCCATATAAACTCTTGACAAGGTGTCAGGGACTACATTTAGGTTTCCTTTCCTGTGTTCTATATCAAAGGAGTATGCTTGAAGTTGAAGACTCCAACGTGCAAGTCTGCCACTCAAATCTTTGAGACTCATGAGCCATTTTAAGCTTGAATGGTCAGTTATTACAGTGAATAGCATTCCCTCCACATAAGGTCTGAATTTTTGTATCGCTAAAACCGCTGCAAGGCATTCCTTTTCTGTGACACTATAATTCTTTTGACACTTATTAAGCTTTTGGGAGAAATATGAGATTGGGGACTCTTCCTCGGTCTCGTTTTTCTGGAAGAGCACCGCACCTACACCTGTATCTGAAGCATCACATTGAATATAGAAACGTTTCGTGAAATTCGGATGCGTTAGAACCGGCGCTGAGGTTAAGGCCTTCTTCAATCTTTCAAATGCCTCCAGAGCTTCTTCCGTCATTTTAAATTTGGTATTACCTTTTTTTAACGTATCTGTTATTGGAGCAGTCAAAGACGAAAATTCCCGTATAAACCGGCGATACCACCCTGCTAGACCAAGCAGTCTGCGTACCTGTTTAGCCGTTTTTGGGACGGGAAAGTTTTCGATGGCTTCAACTTTGGCGGGATCCGTCTTAAGCTTCCCACCACCAACGATGAAGCCCAAGTACTTCAACTCCTTGAAGCAGAATTTAGACTTCGTAACGTTGATGGTGAGCCCCGCTTTATTCAGGCACGCAGCTACTTCCTCCAGCAGAGCGATATGTGTCTCGAAATCTGGAGCTATGACAAGCAGATCATCGAGATACACGAAGACCCGGTCCCTTAACCTTGAGGGTATGACCTTGTCCATTAACTGACACAACCTTTGGGCCGCATTACACAGACCAAAGGGCATGACAGTAAAATGGTACAAGGGCCGCCCAGGTACCGTAAAAGCAGTCTTCTCTCTACTCTGCCTCTCCAGCGGTATCTGCCAGAAAGCGTCCTTGAGATCAATGCTACTTATGAAGATGGTGTCATGAAGACGACTGAAGATGCCCTCGAGATTTTGAAGAGGGTAAGCGTTCTTTTTCGTGTGGGAGTTCAACTTTCGTGAATCCAGACACAGACGATTTTTGCCGGGTTTCTGTATCAGGACCACTGGCGAACTCCACGGGCTTTCGCTCTCTTCAATCACTCCAAGGCACAACATTCTATCTATCTCGGCATACATTAGGGCTTGTATCGCTGGGGAGACAGGGTAGTGACGCTGTTTTACAGGGACCGCGTCTCCGGTGTCGATGACATGCTCCTCAAGCGTCGTTTTTCCGAGACCGTATTTCGTATAACACCGAAACCTTTGCCTGACCGCGTCCAATCGCGTTTGTTGCTCTGGTGACAGTTGATGAGTATCCGAAGAAACCACAACCTCTGGCATTTTGATCTCACTGACGATTCCAGGTGCAAGCTTGAATGCCCTCCAGAAATCAACGCCGAGGTAAAGTTCCTGATCGAGAGTAGGGACAAGGTAAAAGGTGAGCTTGTTTTTCAAATTTTTATACTCTACCTCTATATTAATTTTTCCGATAATGGATTGATTTTTACCATCGGCAGTTTTAACGCTCGAGGTAAAAGGGAATATTTGAACGTTAAGTTCGTTGACTAAATTGCGACAATCTTTGCCCATGATACTGACGCTTGCGCCGCTATCGAGCAAGCCTAGCATCTCCTTGTCCGCTACTTTTATTTTGGCGTAGGGCCTAGGATCACCAGATATGTCAATTATCGTAGACAGAATGTTGGATCTTGTTTCTTTTCTTGTTTGGTATCTGTTTCTTGCTTTAACGATTTTTGGACTGACTGTGCCGTTAAAAATTCGTTCTTTTGCCTCGTTATACTCTAATATTCGTACATGTAATGGTTTTACGTAACTAAATCTAATATTTTTATTATTATCTTTTAATTTTGTATCTCTCTTCAACATTGTTATTTTCAGAGGATCTGTATCATTCTCAATTTGTTTCTTTATAGGATTTATTGGTTTGGATTCTCGGGGATTTGTGTCGAACGTGACTCCCCCGTCGAAATCACGCTCTTCTTCCAGTTTTCCGGTCTACATTTTGGACATTTAGAACAGATTACATTCTCTTCACCACATCGGAAGCAAAAAATATTTTGTTTTGGAGCTGAGCACTCCCAGTACAAATGACCGTTCTCTTTACAGTTCCAGCAATTGAGGACTTTATTTTTTGGTCTAGGTCTGTTATTATTGATATATTGCATTGCGTCAATATGATCATTATATAGTTCTGGGTCTTCATCATAGTACGAAACTTCATTCGCTGACATTTTAAGAAGTGGTTTGTATTGTCTCGTTGTGTTATGGAAGGATTCTTTAGAAGGGAAGGCTTTCTCCGCTTCTTTACATGCATACCTAAGCTCATCTAGAGAAGTTATAGCCATGGGATAAACAAGTCTATTAATTTTTTCGTTAAGATTTCTCTTTAACATCCTAACTAGTTCAAATTCTGGAATATGAATTTTAAGTTGCGATCTTAGTTTCAATATAGCATTAAAATAATTTTCACAAGACTCAAAAGATCCTTGTTTACGGTCTGTTATGTCACGCAAAATTTCATAATCCGATTTTAAGTTCCTAAATTGACGCATTAGTGCATCTCGCAACATAGGCCAATCTGATGGTCGGTAATTGGACTTTTGATATTGCCAATACCAGTCTTGGGCTGGTCCAGAAAGCATGATATGAAATTGTTTTAATATTTCTGGCCAGGGACACTCATATTGAATTTGGAGACTCTCCACCCTAAATATAAAATCTTCCACTGTTAAGTTTTCTGGTTTACCATCAAAAGATATACCCCATCGGTCTACCTTTATAGGTAACCGATTATTTCGGAGTGGATTTAGATTAGTATCTTGATAAAGGTTTGAGGGACTTCGATGGAGACTAACATCTGGTTGGTCTCGATAGATGATATCTTGCTGGTTTGGCCCCGATTCAGGTGGGAAATAATTCAAATGATTGAAATTTAAAGTTTGAGGATTGACTTGGTGCTGAAAGTTTTGTATAGTTGGTTGTATAAGCTGCGGTTGTTGTTGTACCCTAGGGTAGGCTATAGTGTTACTATCAATAGGTTTAAAACAATGTTGATGTGGGGTAGGTTTGACCGATGGGTTATGTTGCAAATTTTGTACTGTTGGTTGCAATGGTATCGGTAATTGATTCTGAAAAGGTTGTTGTGGTAATTGATTTCGATTGTGTTGTAGATGATTTTGACTTTGACTAGGTTGTTGCTGTAAATGATTTTGACTTGACTGTTGTTGACTCTGATTAGAATGATGTTTGTGTTGCCTTTGTGGCAATGGCTTTCTGAAAGAAAAAATATTTGTATGCGGAAGTACTTGCACTTCTCGTGTTACTAAAGGACGAGTCGCTGAATTGATTTCGCCTAAGAACTCTATAAAATTATCTTTAATAGATTTTTTTATGCTGTTTGAAATATCAGATTTCATGGATTCGGCATATGATGAAAATGCGTTGACAATAGCAAGATTAACATATGCTTTAATATCAGTTGGTATGGTATCTGAATTGTTTGAAATTTCGTTAGTTTCTTTACGGTGTGACACTATTTCTTCATTTCGAATGGTTTCAATACTATTATCAAGGATATTAGAGGCTCTACCTAAATTACTGAGGCTACTATATGAAGGAGCCGTAATAGAATCCGCCGACCCGTTAGAAAGATCAGCACTCGTTGATATATTGAGTTGAGGACAATTCGTTTGAGGGTTACTTGGTAAAGGGGTGCGTTGAACACGAGGGAATTGATGATTATTAACGTTAATCATGTCGGTATTTGGTAGTGAATTTTGAGTGTCACCCTGATCATTTGAACTAGCTGCTCCTCCAGCAGGATTTACAGATAGAAGTTCTATGGCCGATGGAAACAAATTTGATTGGCTGTTGGACTGTGGAAAAGAAATAGTGGAAACCGGCTTTTCGTTTTGATTCCCCCTTTTTGGTTAAGATGGGGAATGGCGTACCAGTGGACTTAAGTTGTTAAGCAGTCGTTCTTGCTCATTTGGATGGAGTCTATTAGACGCTCTAGTCCCTTTCTTTCTTATGGTACCTGTTTTGGTAGTCTGCCCATTTCCGTTCTTATCAGTGTTGTCCATTTCGATATAAAAATTTTTTTTTTTTTTTTTTTTTTTTTTTTTTTTGAAGGTGAGTTCAAAGCTTGTACAAGAACGAGGAAAAAAAATCGAAAACAAAAAAAAGGATAATATGAAAAGCTTTTAAACAAAAAGCGAAGCAAACAAAACAAAAACTTGAAAATACACGATTTCCAAAAAAATGCTGTTTGAAACTCAAACAAAGATTAACTTAGAACGGAATCGTAAAAAAATTAAATGGGAGCAAAAAGTTGATGCTCAAACAAATTAAACTCCACCAAAATTTTCAAGGATTAGGAACAAAGATGTATAGAGGTTTGCCAACTAAAAGCAAAAAAAACTTAAACCAAAAGATTTAAAAAAGAACTGAAAACAAAAAAAGGTTAACAAACTGTTAAGTTCAAAACTGACTATGAACTATAACTTTCAAAAAAAAATTATTAACTTATTGAAAACTTAAACGATAAGAGTTTTAAATAAGTATAATTTTTCCAAGACAAAACTATTTAGCACTTAAGTGAATTTTACTAAAAGGTAAAAATAAAAAGTGAAATTAAACAACAAACGGAAATAACTACAAAAAATGTTTAGCAAAAAAAAAAAAACTTTATTTTGCAAAACAATTGTAAACAGATAACGAAAGGGTAGTTACGAAAAATAACACTTGGTGAAACCAAAAAGGAAATGTCTTAACCAAAAAAATTGTATACGAAAATGTAGAGAAAAAAAAATAACTGAGAATACAAATAAATTTTTCGTATGAAATCCTGTTATTATATCTATTTTAAGAAATTTGTAATGATTTCTTTTTAAGTGTTATGAATTTGTTTTACTTCTGTGTTTTTTTTTTTTTTTTTTTTTAATGTACCAATTCGGGGATGCTTCGGGCGACTTATTTGGTGCTGATATTTTCGACGAAAGATGAAGTGAGCTGTAAAAGGTAGGTAATTCTTGTATCTAAAAGACTTCGGACGGACTAAATGTGAAAAAAAAATTCCCTCTAAATGTAAAAAAGGTAAACACAAACCTTAACATAGGACACAATAATTGCTATCTGGCAGCTCCCGCAATTCTAGCCAAGCCTGAGGCTTTAGCTCGAAGACTTGAAGCTGTCAAATAAGCAGAACATAGGAAAGTATAAGGAGAATAAGAAAAGATATTGTGCAACAGTAGTGACATATTGTCAACTTACATGGCCACAATTCTTTGAATAAACAAACGAGATAATTGATTGGAAAATATAAACTATAGAAATAGAAAAGAAAAATGTTTACACTTAAGGATGGGTTAACACGATCAAAACACGGTTTAATTGTAATTGTCATCATCATCTTTTTATCTCATCGCAAGTGAAAAGGTTTGTTTAAAACTTTCCTTGTTCACGACATATGAGTTGCCGATGATGATGACAATTAGAATCAGAAAGAGGAAAAGAAAGACTTAAACGAGGACTCACGTTGCGGGCGCCATTTGTAATAGGCTTGAGATAGAGATTTGGATTCGAGAATCAATTTGTTGAGCGCGTAGGACTGGCATGCTAGCGGTGGCTCGGCTTGAACTCGCCGGAAATGGGTGGGATCTTGTCCACGCAACTCAATCTCGCCTACCACAATAAACAAAAATCATGCCAAACGAATTTCAAAATTAGGTTCGAAATCAAAAAAAATATCATAAAACGGACGGACATTACTTTTAGAGGGGGCTGAGGTAGTATCAGCTCATGGCCTAACCCACCCTACCTTGGAAGTTCTGTGGCCTAATATTTAACTTCCCCTTAAGTCAAACTCACCTTTTGGTTCAGCTCAGTTCATCTTTGAATTAAGTCATCCTTCAGCATCCCCTGAAATTTGAAAAATCCTAATAAGCCATCAAGCTATATGCCTGAATGAAACACTTGAATTCAACCATCTTGGCGCGATTCACAATTATTGTTTTTATTAAAGATCATTAATAGTTATTATTAAAGTTATAATTTGAAACTATTATTGAAAAAAAAATCATTTATAATTGAAACAAAAAAATGGAAAATTTAATAAATTGCTTATAAGAACATTCGAAATAATTTTACTTAAATTGGTTGCGACAAGTTCCACTTTTGAAAAATTTCTTAAACTTCCGCGTTTTTCAGGAATGTTTTGAATCCTAACCAACAAAAAAAAAAAAAAAAACCAACCTAAATTGAGCTCAAAGTAAGTTATTATAGAGATTCTAATTACGTCTGTTCTCTTTTTATGGGACAAGAACACCAAAAAAAAAAGACGGAAATTATCTCAACCAGATGTACATATAGCGAATATATCGACTACGCTTATAACCACTTAGTACAAAAAAAAAACTAACACGGTTAATAATAAAGCAATTATAAATTTAAAGATGAACAATTTAATTTAAGAAACAAATCCTTTTTTTTTTTTTTTGTAATATTAATATCACGCCAAATTTTAAACTATATATATATACACAAATAAACAATAAAAAAAACTGGAACACTGGAGTTCTTGAAACTTCTTTTGTATCTTGGTTCTTGAATTCTTAATCTGGAATCTTGAGTTTTCTATCTTGATTTCTTGAATCTTGAGTTCTTGATGAAATCTTGAATTCTTGATGAAATCTTGAGTTCTTGATGAAATCTTGAGTTCTTGATGAAATCTTGAGATGTAGAACGGGTGGGCCGAATGATAAGATATACGAAACTGTTTATGGGTATACATATATACCATAACGGTATTCTCCCGTATCGTAATTTTAAGCGAGGGGCGATCGCGACTCTTGCTTTTTGGTGCAGTCGCCGACCGCCAATTCCGCGTTTCTTTTAAATCCCTTAGAACCCGAAATAAATATTGATTCGGTACAAGCCCAAATTTTAAGGACCAAATTCCCAAATTTGTTCAGGTGACGTGAGCCGCACCTATATGGGGGTGGAGGAATCCAGTGGGATCTGAATAAAACAAAGGGAAACCATTTAGGACCCAGAACCGGTTTCTTTACATATATATAGAAATATATTAGATGAATATATATTCATATATATCTTATAGGTATGTATATATATGTATCACTGAGGAATACAATTTCTTATGGGCGTAGTTAAAACAAAATTATATTTCCCTTTTTTTTTTTTTTGTGCACTTACTTATGACAGGTACTCTTGAGAAATATGCCGATGAATATTTTAGAATTTATATTTTAAGGATATAAAAACTATAACTAAGCAATATTATATATATATATTTTTTTTTGTACTAATACACTTTTTGAGCTTCTGCTTCAATCAACTGCTTACTTGGTAATGATCTAGAATCACTTCGATCCTTTCCCATCGTTTCTGCCAATGGATGAAAAATCATTTGTTTTTTGGGACCGGCCAATCAAAATCGGCCACGTTGCCAAAAGTTAACAAAATCGGATTTCATTCCTTTGAACAAAACCGGATTCTTCATATTGACATTAGCGACCTCTAGAGCTTAATTGGATGTGATAAGCCCTTAAGGAGCGTTCAAATCCTCCAATTATAGGTCAAAGCTTTTACATTTACACGAAGGGACAGGATAGGCAGCCATTTACTTTAGGTAGTAACCTTTAAAAAAATCGTATTATTTTACATTAGCTACTTTCAAAACTTGCCACAGAATGCCAAAAAGGGAAATTGCATCTACGGTGCTCTCCTTTTCGATATATCTTATAGTACAAAATATATGAAGATCGCTTGACATCTTATATTGCTCATGTGAACGAACCTCCTTGAGAAATTTAGAACTCAGCTATCCTTTAACGTCGCTACTTGAACGCAGCCGATCCAAATGTCAAAATGACAACACAAAAATGTAAATATTCTAATTCTAATCAAAGTATTCATTTTCAGCAAGAGGGTTCTGGACCAGACATCGAAACAAAACTTAATTAGGTAAGTAAATTATAAATAAACAATATACTTTGAATACAAAATTCAAATATTTCCAGCCTCAACAACAATGCAAAAGAAATATCCTGCAGAACCAGGCGGCAAGAGTCACAACAACGACAACAGAATGGTAAGTAAAATTCTTGAAACTGACTTATTCATTATAAAAAAGATTTTTAATTGTTCTATTATAGAACAAATCAACTCCTCCGGATGAGCTTAGTTGCTGGATATAAGTTACTCCAACGGATATCCCTACCAAATGTTCATATTGAAGAGGTATAAATAGTTGGTTAAGATACTAATGGTATCAGTGTTAATGACTTAATCTTTCCGTTTCGTTACAGGTGTCCACAACAAAACACTGTTCGAGAATACGAACCTTGTGACTTCGAGAAGAGTGGAAGGACCCTATCAGATAGGTTTTACGATAATTATGTATGTAAATATGTACATATACAACGCAAGTATTTCTTAATAAATATCAAAATTAATTCATCCCTATGGATATTGTTTTGGGTTTTCCTTTTCATTTCGCTCGTTTAAGAGGTTATTGACGTGGTGAAGAACCCACAAAGCCGGGCAATAAGCATCTACTTACTTATAGTATAGTGTATTTTTACGAACATTTAGATCTATGATCAACCTTCCGCATACGAGGATTAGATGCCCAAGGAAAACTTGTTAAGTGAATGCACGAGTGAATAATTTTGTGTTTTACTTCGATTGTTTTCGACTTCGAGTGTATTTGGCTCGCTAAAGATAAAATTGTGTATAAGACAGTGTGGTAGAAAAATAAATACCTATCCTACTGTAAGGATTTTAATATAAACCAATAAATGGTATAAACGAATAAATAATAAGTTAACAAATAAACGAATTAATAACAAAATAGTTGTAAACAAGTGTAACTAAATAAGCAAATTTTAAATAATTAATGCGCATTAAACAGATGAGTGGATAGATACAGAGATAAATAGTATATAAAACATCAATAATAACTCTATTAATAAATGAACTAATATATTAACATATAACGAGGAAGTAAATAAATAAATAAGTGAACAAAAGCTCGAAGATATTAAATATACATATTAACAAACAAGAATGTAACAAAAAAAAAGGTAGCGAATTAATACCTGAACAAATTAAGACCTGAATAAATAAATAATTGAACCGGTAAACAAATAGTTTAACATATAAATAAATAATTTTAATAAATAAATAAATAAATAAATAAGCGGAACACATAATTAAACAAATAAATAAATGAAAGGAAGGTAAATGAAGAAATAAATAAATAATGTGATCTGTAATAAATAAATAAATACTAAACTAAACTAAAACTAGTATTGCAAACTTAGCCTAAAATAAATTAACAAAAATATCACAGGGTCTGAAGGACTTCACTGTTTTAATAAATAATTAATAAATAAACATAAAATAACAATTAACTAATTAGGTCAAATACATAAAGTAGATCTATTAAATGGAATTAAATGTAAATACATGAACCTACAAGGATAATTATTTAGACTAATAAACGCAAATACCTATAATCACAGAATTAATAAGATGTTAACATAGCAAAGAAGGATAATAAGGGAATACAGACGATATTAACCTCTTTCATTGTTTGATGTCTTTAGCATGATAGATTCCAATGGTTTTACCAGATAAGTTTTCTAATTCATATAAGTTTTTTCCTACTGCTTTCACAACGCGACACTTAACAAATTTCGGACAAAGTTTAGCACTGAGATACTTTGAACTATCACTCAGTATATAATTCCTCCGGAATACCTCTTGTCCAGGGACGAATCGTACGTTTCGAATACGAGTGTTATACTTTAATGCACTCTTCTCATTTGCTTTGGCAATGATTGTTTTGACTTTAGCGCGCATAAATTGTAGCCGAGTATGCCTGGAGAGAGTCATAAGTTCACCGTCTTCTACTGAATTCAGCTTTTGGGCAAGCTCATAACAACTCCCGTGGGTCATCATGTTTAAGCCAAATAGAGCAAAATATGGTGACACACCGGTGGAAGTGTGTACTGCACTTCTCAATGCACATGCTATGTCACTCAAATGAAGATCCCAATCTCTCTGGTCTTCTTTGAGGTACGATCGTATTGCTGCCAGAAGAGTACGATTGACTCTTTCAGAAGCATTCGACTGAGGGGAATAATTGGCAGTTTTAAAATGTCGTATGCCATAAGTTTGCATGAAATTTTGAAAGTCCTTCGCTAGGAACTGTCTCCCATTATCGGAATGGATTATTTCAGGGACTCCGAACATATCGAATACATTTTCTTTTATAAAATGGAATAATGCTAGATGTATTTGCATTTCGTAGGGACTTTAAAAACAGAAACTTAGACATATGATCAAGGACGACGAAAACAAAACTGTTACCAGATTTAGAACGAGGATATGGACCTATAAAGTCTATGTACAATTTTTGGAAGGGACGATCGGCGTTGTACATACTGGACATAGAAGGACGCAGGACTTTGTTCGACGATTTGCACTCAATACAGGTGGTACATTTTGAAACATATTCACGAATTTGAATTGTCATGTTTGGCCAATAAAAATATTGACGAATCCTTTGTAATGTCTTAGTTAGCCCACCATGGGCCACCTGGGGTGGATTATGGGCACGAACAACGATTTCATTAGTGAGACCTGACGGTACCCATAATCTCCAATTGTGTTCTACTGTGGTATTTTCATCATATGGTGGAAACGATCGTTTATATATATATTTTCCGTCAATTTTAAGGTCTGGCAATCTGTCTTGGTTTTGTTTTACAGTATCTAATAGGCTCAAGTATTCGTCTGATTCAAATTCTTTCGAATTGATATCTATCAGCGGCGATATGTCAGTTAAATCTAAACTGTCTACTTCCATATAAACTCTTGACAAGGTGTCAGGGACTACATTTAGGTTTCCTTTCCTGTGTTCTATATCAAAGGAGTATGCTTGAAGTTGAAGACTCCAACGTGCAAGTCTGCCACTCAAATCTTTGAGACTCATGAGCCATTTTAAGCTTGAATGGTCAGTTATTACAGTGAATAGCATTCCCTCCACATAAGGTCTGAATTTTTGTATCGCTAAAACCGCTGCAAGGCATTCCTTTTCTGTGACACTATAATTCTTTTGACACTTATTAAGCTTTTGGGAGAAATATGAGATTGGGGACTCTTCCTCGGTCTCGTTTTTCTGGAAGAGCACCGCACCTACACCTGTATCTGAAGCATCACATTGAATATAGAAACGTTTCGTGAAATTCGGATGCGTTAGAACCGGCGCTGAGGTTAAGGCCTTCTTCAATCTTTCAAATGCCTCCAGAGCTTCTTCCGTCATTTTAAATTTGGTATTACCTTTTTTTAACGTATCTGTTATTGGAGCAGTCAAAGACGAAAATTCCCGTATAAACCGGCGATACCACCCTGCTAGACCAAGCAGTCTGCGTACCTGTTTAGCCGTTTTTGGGACGGGAAAGTTTTCGATGGCTTCAACTTTGGCGGGATCCGTCTTAAGCTTCCCACCACCAACGATGAAGCCCAAGTACTTCAACTCCTTGAAGCAGAATTTAGACTTCGTAACGTTGATGGTGAGCCCCGCTTTATTCAGGCACGCAGCTACTTCCTCCAGCAGAGCGATATGTGTCTCGAAATCTGGAGCTATGACAAGCAGATCATCGAGATACACGAAGACCCGGTCCCTTAACCTTGAGGGTATGACCTTGTCCATTAACTGACACAACCTTTGGGCCGCATTACACAGACCAAAGGGCATGACAGTAAAATGGTACAAGGGCCGCCCAGGTACCGTAAAAGCAGTCTTCTCTCTACTCTGCCTCTCCAGCGGTATCTGCCAGAAAGCGTCCTTGAGATCAATGCTACTTATGAAGATGGTGTCATGAAGACGACTGAAGATGCCCTCGAGATTTTGAAGGGGGTAAGCGTTCTTTTTCGTGTGGGAGTTCAACTTTCGTGAATCCAGACACAGACGATTTTTGCCGGGTTTCTGTATCAGGACCACTGGCGAACTCCACGGGCTTTCGCTCTCTTCAATCACTCCAAGGCACAACATTCTATCTATCTCGGCATACATTAGGGCTTGTATCGCTGGGGAGACAGGGTAGTGACGCTGTTTTACAGGGACCGCGTCTCCGGTGTCGATGACATGCTCCTCAAGCGTCGTTTTTCCGAGACCGTATTTCGTATAACACCGAAACCTTTGCCTGACCGCGTCCAATCGCGTTTGTTGCTCTGGTGACAGTTGATGAGTATCCGAAGAAACCACAACCTCTGGCATTTTGATCTCACTGACGATTCCAGGTGCAAGCTTGAATGCCCTCCAGAAATCAACGCCGAGGTAAAGTTCCTGATCGAGAGTAGGGACAAGGTAAAAGGTGAGCTTGTTTTTCAAATTTTTATACTCTACCTCTATATTAATTTTTCCGATAATGGATTGATTTTTACCATCGGCAGTTTTAACGCTCGAGGTAAAAGGGAATATTTGAACGTTAAGTTCGTTGACTAAATTGCGACAATCTTTGCCCATGATACTGACGCTTGCGCCGCTATCGAGCAAGCCTAGCATCTCCTTGTCCGCTACTTTTATTTTGGCGTAGGGCCTAGGATCACCAGATATGTCAATTATCGTAGACAGAATGTTGGATCTTGTTTCTTTTCTTGTTTGGTATCTGTTTCTTGCTTTAACGATTTTTGGACTGACTGTGCCGTTAAAAATTCGTTCTTTTGCCTCGTTATACTCTAATATTCGTACATGTAATGGTTTTACGTAACTAAATCTAATATTTTTATTATTATCTTTTAATTTTGTATCTCTCTTCAACATTGTTATTTTCAGAGGATCTGTATCATTCTCAATTTGTTTCTTTATAGGATTTATTGGTTTGGATTCTCGGGGATTTGTGTCGAACGTGACTCCCCCGTCGAAATCACGCTCTTCTTCCAGTTTTCCGGTCTACATTTTGGACATTTAGAACAGATTACATTCTCTTCACCACATCGGAAGCAAAAAATATTTTGTTTTGGAGCTGAGCACTCCCAGTACAAATGACCGTTCTCTTTACAGTTCCAGCAATTGAGGCATTTTTTTTTTTGGTCTAGGTCTGTTATTATTGATATATTGCATTGCGTCAATATGATCATTATATAGTTCTGGGTCTTCATCATAGTACGAAACTTCATTCGCTGACATTTTAAGAAGTGGTTTGTATTGTCTCGTTGTGTTATGGAAGGATTCTTTAGAAGGGAAGGCTTTCTCCGCTTCTTTACATGCATACCTAAGCTCATCTAGAGAAGTTATAGCCATGGGATAAACAAGTCTATTAATTTTTTCGTTAAGATTTCTCTTTAACATCCTAACTAGTTCAAATTCTGGAATATGAATTTTAAGTTGCGATCTTAGTTTCAATATAGCATTAAAATAATTTTCACAAGACTCAAAAGATCCTTGTTTACGGTCTGTTATGTCACGCAAAATTTCATAATCCGATTTTAAGTTCCTAAATTGACGCATTAGTGCATCTCGCAACATAGGCCAATCTGATGGTCGGTAATTGGACTTTTGATATTGCCAATACCAGTCTTGGGCTGGTCCAGAAAGCATGATATGAAATTGTTTTAATATTTCTGGCCAGGGACACTCATATTGAATTTGGAGACTCTCCACCCTAAATATAAAATCTTCCACTGTTAAGTTTTCTGGTTTACCATCAAAAGATATACCCCATCGGTCTACCTTTATAGGTAACCGATTATTTCGGAGTGGATTTAGATTAGTATCTTGATAAAGGTTTGAGGGACTTCGATGGAGACTAACATCTGGTTGGTCTCGATAGATGATATCTTGCTGGTTTGGCCCCGATTCAGGTGGGAAATAATTCAAATGATTGAAATTTAAAGTTTGAGGATTGACTTGGTGCTGAAAGTTTTGTATAGTTGGTTGTATAAGCTGCGGTTGTTGTTGTACCCTAGGGTAGGCTATAGTGTTACTATCAATAGGTTTAAAACAATGTTGATGTGGGGTAGGTTTGACCGATGGGTTATGTTGCAAATTTTGTACTGTTGGTTGCAATGGTATCGGTAATTGATTCTGAAAAGGTTGTTGTGGTAATTGATTTCGATTGTGTTGTAGATGATTTTGACTTTGACTAGGTTGTTGCTGTAAATGATTTTGACTTGACTGTTGTTGACTCTGATTAGAATGATGTTTGTGTTGCCTTTGTGGCAATGGCTTTCTGAAAGAAAAAATATTTGTATGCGGAAGTACTTGCACTTCTCGTGTTACTAAAGGACGAGTCGCTGAATTGATTTCGCCTAAGAACTCTATAAAATTATCTTTAATAGATTTTTTTATGCTGTTTGAAATATCAGATTTCATGGATTCGGCATATGATGAAAATGCGTTGACAATAGCAAGATTAACATATGCTTTAATATCAGTTGGTATGGTATCTGAATTGTTTGAAATTTCGTTAGTTTCTTTACGGTGTGACACTATTTCTTCATTTCGAATGGTTTCAATACTATTATCAAGGATATTAGAGGCTCTACCTAAATTACTGAGGCTACTATATGAAGGAGCCGTAATAGAATCCGCCGACCCGTTAGAAAGATCAGCACTCGTTGATATATTGAGTTGAGGACAATTCGTTTGAGGGTTACTTGGTAAAGGGGTGCGTTGAACACGAGGGAATTGATGATTATTAACGTTAATCATGTCGGTATTTGGTAGTGAATTTCGAGTGTCACCCTGATCATTTGAACTAGCTGCTCCTCCAGCAGGATTTACAGATAGAAGTTCTATGGCCGATGGAAACAAATTTGATTGGCTGTTGGACTGTGGAAAAGAAATAGTGGAAACCGGCTTTTCGTTTTGATTCCCCCTTTTTGGTTAAGATGGGGAATGGCGTACCAGTGGACTTAAGTTGTTAAGCAGTCGTTCTTGCTCATTTGGATGGAGTCTATTAGACGCTCTAGTCCCTTTCTTTCTTATGGTACCTGTTTTGGTAGTCTGCCCATTTCCGTTCTTATCAGTGTTGTCCATTTCGATATAAACAAATTTTTTTTTTTTTTTTTTTTTTTTTTTTTTTTGAAGGTGAGTTCAAAGCTTGTACAAGAACGAGGAAAAAAAATCGAAAACAAAAAAAAGGATAATATGAAAAGCTTTTAAACAAAAAGCGAAGCAAAAAAAACAAAAACTTGAAAATACACGATTTCCAAAAAAATGCTGTTTGAAACTCAAACAAAGATTAACTTAGAACGGAATCGTAAAAAAATTAAATGGGAGCAAAAAGTTGATGCTCAAACAAATTAAACTCCACCAAAATTTTCAAGGATTAGGAACAAAGATGTATAGAGGTTTGCCAACTAAAAGCAAAAAAAACTTAAACCAAAAGATTTAAAAAAGAACTGAAAACAAAAAAAGGTTAACAAACTGTTAAGTTCAAAACTGACTATGAACTATAACTTTCAAAAAAAAATTATTAACTTATTGAAAACTTAAACGATAAGAGTTTTAAATAAGTATAATTTTTCCAAGACAAAACTATTTAGCACTTAAGTGAATTTTACTAAAAGGTAAAAATAAAAAGTGAAATTAAACAACAAACGGAAATAACTACAAAAAATGTTTAGCAAAAAAAAAAAAACTTTATTTTGCAAAACAATTGTAAACAGATAACGAAAGGGTAGTTACGAAAAATAACACTTGGTGAAACCAAAAAGGAAATGTCTTAACCAAAAAAATTGTATACGAAAATGTAGAGAAAAAAAAATAACTGAGAATACAAATAAATTTTTCGTATGAAATCCTGTTATTATATCTATTTTAAGAAATTTGTAATGATTTCTTTTTAAGTGTTATGAATTTGTTTTACTTCTGTGTTTTTTTTTTTTTTTTTTTTTTAATGTACCAATTCGGGGATGCTTCGGGCGACTTATTTGGTGCTGATATTTTCGACGAAAGATGAAGTGAGCTGTAAAAGGTAGGTAATTCTTGTATCTAAAAGACTTCGGACGGACTAAATGTGAAAAAAAAATTCCCTCTAAATGTAAAAAAGGTAAACACAAACCTTAACATAGGACACAATAATTGCTATCTGGCAGCTCCCGCAATTCTAGCCAAGCCTGAGGCTTTAGCTCGAAGACTTGAAGCTGTCAAATAAGCAGAACATAGGAAAGTATAAGGAGAATAAGAAAAGATATTGTGCAACAGTAGTGACATATTGTCAACTTACATGGCCACAATTCTTTGAATAAACAAACGAGATAATTGATTGGAAAATATAAACTATAGAAATAGAAAAGAAAAATGTTTACACTTAAGGATGGGTTAACACGATCAAAACACGGTTTAATTGTAATTGTCATCATCATCTTTTTATCTCATCGCAAGTGAAAAGGTTTGTTTAAAACTTTCCTTGTTCACGACATATGAGTTGCCGATGATGATGACAATTAGAATCAGAAAGAGGAAAAGAAAGACTTAAACGAGGACTCACGTTGCGGGCGCCATTTGTAATAGGCTTGAGATAGAGATTTGGATTCGAGAATCAATTTGTTGAGCGCGTAGGACTGGCATGCTAGCGGTGGCTCGGCTTGAACTCGCCGGAAATGGGTGGGATCTTGTCCACGCAACTCAATCTCGCCTACCACAATAAACAAAAATCATGCCAAACGAATTTCAAAATTAGGTTCGAAATCAAAAAAAATATCATAAAACGGACGGACATTACTTTTAGAGGGGGCTGAGGTAGTATCAGCTCATGGCCTAACCCACCCTACCTTGGAAGTTCTGTGGCCTAATATTTAACTTCCCCTTAAGTCAAACTCACCTTTTGGTTCAGCTCAGTTCATCTTTGAATTAAGTCATCCTTCAGCATCCCCTGAAATTTGAAAAATCCTAATAAGCCATCAAGCTATATGCCTGAATGAAACACTTGAATTCAACCATCTTGGCGCGATTCACAATTATTGTTTTTATTAAAGATCATTAATAGTTATTATTAAAGTTATAATTTGAAACTATTATTGAAAAAAAAATCATTTATAATTGAAACAAAAAAATGGAAAATTTAATAAATTGCTTATAAGAACATTCGAAATAATTTTACTTAAATTGGTTGCGACAAGTTCCACTTTTGAAAAATTTCTTAAACTTCCGCGTTTTTCAGGAATGTTTTGAATCCTAACCAACAAAAAAAAAAAAAAAAACCAACCTAAATTGAGCTCAAAGTAAGTTATTATAGAGATTCTAATTACGTCTGTTCTCTTTTTATGGGACAAGAACACCAAAAAAAAAAGACGGAAATTATCTCAACCAGATGTACATATAGCGAATATATCGACTACGCTTATAACCACTTAGTACAAAAAAAAAACTAACACGGTTAATAATAAAGCAATTATAAATTTAAAGATGAACAATTTAATTTAAGAAACAAATCCTTTTTTTTTTTTTTTTGTAATATTAATATCACGCCAAATTTTAAACTATATATATATACACAAATAAACAATAAAAAAAACTGGAACACTGGAGTTCTTGAAACTTCTTTTGTATCTTGGTTCTTGAATTCTTAATCTGGAATCTTGAGTTTTCTATCTTGATTTCTTGAATCTTGAGTTCTTGATGAAATCTTGAATTCTTGATGAAATCTTGAGTTCTTGATGAAATCTTGAGTTCTTGATGAAATCTTGAGATGTAGAACGGGTGGGCCGAATGATAAGATATACGAAACTGTTTATGGGTATACATATATACCATAACGGTATTCTCCCGTATCGTAATTTTAAGCGAGGGGCGATCGCGACTCTTGCTTTTTGGTGCAGTCGCCGACCGCCAATTCCGCGTTTCTTTTAAATCCCTTAGAACCCGAAATAAATATTGATTCGGTACAAGCCCAAATTTTAAGGACCAAATTCCCAAATTTGTTCAGGTGACGTGAGCCGCACCTATATGGGGGTGGAGGAATCCAGTGGGATCTGAATAAAACAAAGGGAAACCATTTAGGACCCAGAACCGGTTTCTTTACATATATATAGAAATATATTAGATGAATATATATTCATATATATCTTTCCACAATAGTTCGTATAGGTATGTATATATATGTATCACTGAGGAATACAATTTCTTATGGGCGTAGTTAAAACAAAATTATATTTCCCTTTTTTTTTTTTTTTTGTGCACTTACTTATGACAGGTACTCTTGAGAAATATGCCGATGAATATTTTAGAATTTATATTTTAAGGATATAAAAACTATAACTAAGCAATATTATATATATATATTTTTTTTTGTACTAATACACTTTTTGAGCTTCTGCTTCAATCAACTGCTTACTTGGTAATGATCTAGAATCACTTCGATCCTTTCCCATCGTTTCTGCCAATGGATGAAAAATCATTTGTTTTTTGGGACCGGCCAATCAAAATCGGCCACGTTGCCAAAAGTTAACAAAATCGGATTTCATTCCTTTGAACAAAACCGGATTCTTCATATTGACATTAGCGACCTCTAGAGCTTAATTGGATGTGATAAGCCCTTAAGGAGCGTTCAAATCCTCCAATTATAGGTCAAAGCTTTTACATTTACACGAAGGGACAGGATAGGCAGCCATTTACTTTAGGTAGTAACCTTTAAAAAAATCGTATTATTTTACATTAGCTACTTTCAAAACTTTCCACAGAATGCCAAAAAGGGAAATTGCATCTACGGTGCTCTCCTTTTCGATATATCTTATAGTACAAAATATATGAAGATCGCTTGACATCTTATATTGCTCATGTGAACGAACCTCCTTGAGAAATTTAGAACTCAGCTATCCTTTAACGTCGCTACTTGAACGCAGCCGATCCAAATGTCAAAATGACAACACAAAAATGTAAATATTCTAATTCTAATCAAAGTATTCATTTTCAGCAAGAGGGTTCTGGACCAGACATCGAAACAAAACTTAATTAGGTAAGTAAATTATAAATAAACAATATACTTTGAATACAAAATTCAAATATTTCCAGCCTCAACAACAATGCAAAAGAAATATCCTGCAGAACCAGGCGGCAAGAGTCACAACAACGACAACAGAATGGTAAGTAAAATTCTTGAAACTGACTTATTCATTATAAAAAAGATTTTTAATTGTTCTATTATAGAACAAATCAACTCCTCCGGATGAGCTTAGTTGCTGGATATAAGTTACTCCAACGGATATCCCTACCAAATGTTCATATTGAAGAGGTATAAATAGTTGTTTAAGATACTAATGGTATCAGTGTTAATGACTTAATCTTTCCGTTTCGTTACAGGTGTCCACAACAACTATTTGAGTACGTATGTACATATATGACGAAGAAGAATGAAAGTACCTAAAATAGTAGTGTTAACATAAACTTAACTTTCTAACTATTTTGTATGTTGAAAACGATAATAATTTTGTTTTTTTCATAACCTGTTTTTCAAATTATTGGTGTAACCAACTTTCTTTTTCAAATTTATTCCAGTATCCAAGAAGCAGTAGTGGTGTAACCCACATAAAATCCAGTAATTAATAATTTAAAGAGAAGATTAAGGTGTTAAATATAAGATATCCCACTAGTTATGCCATAATTAAAGTTTATTAACTATTATTTTAATTAGGAAGCTAATAACAAACATTTCTTTTTCGTTAGCTTTTTAAACCGTGATTTACTCAATAAGTGCATATTGGGGTTACGCCACTTCTGCTCTCAATGCCTCAATTATACATGTTAAAAATTTAATTAAATGTTGCGATATATGAAAGAAATAGTTAATAGAAACTAACAATTTTTTTTTCTTTGATGATGCAGAAAAAATGAATGCTCTCGTTTTCACTGACTTTGATCTAACGCTGTGGCTAAATTAGTTGGAATAAAAAAAAAATACAGTTTCTTAATCTATGGGAAGTACATATACTAGCGTTTCGTAAAAACTTTACAACTTTGCGATTTTAAAAATCGACTCTTGTCTCGTTTTTGCAAGCATTAACTCCATAGTGCGTCATTAGAAAGAAATTTAACTCACTTATTTTCAAACCTTAAATCTACAATAAATCGGTCAAAAAATTAATGAGTTAAAAATCGTTAAGTGCACCGTGCACTACTTTTGGTTTTTACGATATGTACATACATGTGTACCTATATGCCTAACTACCATATAGTTATAAAATCTTTTTGTAGTCAACGAGAACTTAAAACCAAACAAATTAATTTAGTGATGATGATAATATTTTGATCCTGACAATATTTGAATTATTAAGATTTTAAAGCCGTTTTAGTATGAAACTAGGTTAAAACGACGATTTTGTAAATTTTGATCGAGTATAGCATCATACTTTCTTTACCCTTTTAAATAAAGTTAAAATCATCGAATACCTACTTATTTTATTGTTAACTTCCCATAGGGAGTTATTGTAATCGGTCCGATTTGTCAAATTGGAATTTTTGACATTTCTCGACGTTTCAAGGTCCCTAGAGGCTATATCAATCATTTTTAAAGAGATGTCTGTGTGTGTGTGTGTACGTACGTTCGTACGTTCGTACGTTCGTACGTTCGTACGTTCGTACGTTCGTACGTTCGTACGTTCGTACGTCCGTACGTTCTTGTACCATTTTTCGTCGTCGATATCTCAAGAACGAGTAAAGATATCGACTTCAAATAAATTTTGTTTAATAGGTAATAACTTCGAAAGAGGCAGAAAGGGCGTTTATTAAAATTCAGTGAGTAGTTTTTTCACTATAACGGTTTAAAAAAAAAGTAAAAATTTTGGTTAGTTTCAAATATCTCACGAAAAAATAATGCTATTGATTTAAAATAAAATTTAATATACTCATTATAAAGTCATACAGATTTGGTATGAATTTAGAAAAAAATGAACATACCGTTATTTTTTTAAATAAAAAAAACTGAAAAAAAAAATTTCATAACCCAGATATTCTAAGAACGGAAAACAATTTGAAACTCAAAATAATTTTATTTTACGAAAAATAATGTGTTTGACAACTGGTGAAAATTTCAAAAAAAACTAATTTACAGTTTTTTTACAAAAAATAAAAAACTATATAAAATTCTATTGAAAATTGGTAAAAATTGTTTTTCGACTCAAAGTTCTCGAGAACTAGTAGCGATATTGACTTCTAATTTAGTTTATTTTATACATAGTATAATTTTGTACAATTGGTAAAATGTTGACAAATATTGAATTAATAGTTTTTTTTTTTAAATAAAAAAACTATTAAAAATTCTAGTGAAAACTAGTTAAAATTGTATTTCAAGTCGAATTTCTTGGGAATGAACACCGATGGTGCCTTCTAAAGTATGTTGTTTTATACATCGATACCTTCCCGTAAGAATGTATACTAAGCGACATTTCTAGAATTGTTCAGGAAACGAAAAAAACGAAGAAAGTTCTAGTTGAACCATAGTGTGCTAAGAGACAATTTTGGTTAAACTAAGTGACATCTAACAAAATTTTTTGTTGCTCACAATCAACATCAACAATCTCAATTTCAAATCTCTTTAAATAATTAAAATGCTTCTCAATCTTAAAATAATGTTTGTTTGAATTTTACAGCTAAAGTTTGTTTCGCTGAAAATTTGGTTATTTGAAAAAAATTAAATATAAAGTTTTCAAGACCACAAATGGGAAGTTATCAGTGTGGGTCGCACCCAGCCTCTTTTTTTAGTATCGTGCTGACTTCATAAGACTCTTAGTATTTAGAAACGTAAAAAAACGTCTGTTTACTTATTTTTTTGCACGAACTGCCGTTGGTTTTGGTGTGTTAAAAGCAAGTTGTTATGAAAATTGCTTTAGTACGATTCTAGTTAGAAAATGTTTAAAATTAATGAATGAGTTAGTAAACTACTTTAAAGTTAGCAAATTGTTAAGTAGTATATTATACTTATACCCTAATACTAGGCTGTTTAAAATTTTGCGCCATTCTTTCTTTTAAACATATTCGATGCTATGTACCTTTCTATTTATTTAAAAGGGTACCTACCTAATTATAGAAAAATAATATTTAAATACCTGGTTAAGTACATAAAACGCCATCAGTACTGCTTAATGCAAGCATTTGTAACAATATTTCTTTTCTCTTCGGGTTTTTTCACCTTTAGATACTTGGAAACATCAGCTTGTCACAGTCATCATTTAGCGTGGTGTTAGTTGTTAGTAAATAAATATACATACATATAGCCTAACACTCTACTAAAAAACTAACAAATATGACAAACAAAGAAATAATAATTATTAACTTCCCATAGGGAGTTATTGTAATCGGTCCGATTTGTCAAATTGGAATTTTTGACATTTCTCGACGTTTCAAGGTCCCTAGAGGCTATATCAATCATTTTTAGAGAGATGTCTGTGTGTGTGTGTGTACGTACGTTCGTACGTTCGTACGTCCGTACGTTCTTGTACCATTTTTCGTCGTCGATATCTCAAGAACGCGTAAAGATATCGACTTCAAATAAATTTTGTTTAATAGCTAATAACTTCAAAAGAGGCTGAAAGGGCGGTTATTAAAATTCAGTGAGTAGTTTTTTCACTATAACGGTTTAAAAAAAAAGTCAAAATTTTGGTTAGTTTCAAATATCTCACGAAAAAATAATGCTATTGACTTC
Organism: Philhelius festivus; assembly: GCA_963931855.1. Taxonomy (NCBI): domain Eukaryota; kingdom Metazoa; phylum Arthropoda; class Insecta; order Diptera; family Syrphidae; genus Philhelius; species Philhelius festivus. The sequence continues at coordinate 132,798,266 of OZ007556.1, read as the reverse complement.
AAATAAAATTTAATGTACTCATTATAAGGTCATACAGATTTGATATGAATAGGGAAAAAAATGAACTTACCGTTATTTTTTTAAATTAAAAAAACTGAAAAAAAAATTTCATAACCCAGATATTCTAAGAACGGAAAACAATTTGAAACTCAAAATAATTTTATTTTACGAAAAATAATGTGTTTGACAACTGGTGAAAATTTCAAAAAAATCAGTTTACGGTTTTTTTACAAAAAATAAAAAAACTATATAAAATTCTATTGAAAATTGGTAAAAATTGTTTTTCGACTCAAATTTCTCGAGAACTAGTAGTGATATTGACTTCTAATTTAGTTTATTTTATAATTAGTATAATTTTGTACAATTGGTAAAATGTTGGCAAATTTTGAATTAATAGTTTTTTTTTTAAATAAAAAACTATTAAAAATTCTAGTGAAAACTAGTTAAACTTGTATTTCAAGTCGAATTTCTTGGGAATGAACACCGATAGTGCCTTCTAAAGTATGTTGTTTTATACATCGATACCTTCCCGTAAGAATGTATAGGTACTAAGCGACATTTCTAAAATTGTTCAGGAAACGAAAAAAACGAAGAAAGTTCTAGTTGAATCATAGTGTGCTAAGAGACAATTTTGGTTAAACTAAGTGACATCTAACAAATTTTTTTTGCTCACGATCAACATCAACAATCTCAATTTCAAATCTCTTTAAATAATTAAAATGCTTTTCAATCTTAAAATATTGTTTGTTTGAATTTTACAGCTAAAGTTTGTTTCGCTGAAAATTTGGTTATTTGAAAAAAACTATATATAAAGTTTTCAAGACCACAAATGGGAAGTTATCAGTGTGGGTCGCACCCACCCTCTTTTTAATCTACTATCTGTAGCTACAAAAATAACTACAAGTCAAATAATACTAGCTATAAAAGCAATAACGTTACGAGTAGTTTCGAATACTTAATGAGAACGCCCATACAACCTGTGCTTAAGTGTAAGCTTTGAGTAACTTAAATCGAAAACATCATGGTTTATATTAGCCTCATGTTTCATACGTGTCAAAGGCTCATTGAGACCATAATTGGTACGGTGGAAGTCTATATGAAAAATTTCAGAGTTTCGAGAACTGTGGCTTCTAGCTTTAAAATGGATTTGTTCTAGAAGAACCGGTGAATCTATGGAACCAACCAAGAGCTGGTGTAAAAACATAACATCGCTGACTTTCCGGCGTTTTTCTAGAGAATTCATGTTTAAAAGAAGAAGGCGACTGCTGTATGCAGGAAGGTGATTTGGGTCACTCCAATTAAGATGACTTAATGCGAAGCGTACATATCTACGTTGGACAGATTCGATTCGATCAACGTGTATTGAGTAAAGTGGCGACCATACAGAGCTAGCATATTCTAATTGGGGACGAACAAAGGTGTTGTACAACGAAGATGTTATAAGACTACAAGAAAATTCCTTACTCCAACGCTTAATAAATCCAAGCATTGAGTTTGCTTTACTGACAATTTTCTCAATGTGGAGTGAAAAGTCTAGATTTTGCGAGAAGTGAACGCCCAGGTCGCATGTTGTTTCTACCTTACTTAGAATGGCTTGATTAATGCTGTAGTTGTAACATATTGGGTTTTTTCTTCTAAAGAAGGACATTGATTGGCACTTTGAAACATTTAGAAACATTTAGAAAAAGATTGTTATAAATATAAAGATGCTAGATTTCCATTTGTCTACCTACCTTTTTTGACATGACATCAAAGAAGCTAAGAAAAACATTTATCTTGTTTTTAATCCACCAGAACAGTGAAAAACTAGCATAAATAATAAAATTCTTTAAGCGAGAATAAAAGCTATGTCAGGGTCACCAAAAAAGCATGGAAAAATATCCGAAAAGATACCTTTTCCATATCCTTGCATTTGTCCTACATTTAGCGATTTGTAAATTCAACCCAAAAATCCAAAGAAAACATTCTACCCAAAATTGCAAGGCAAAATACGTAAAACTCTACTACTCTACTATACATATTATGCTCGCATTCATTCTTACACCTGCATCCATAAGCTAAAGAAAACGAAACAAAATATTTGTGAAATAATCAAAGAAAACCAACCACCAAGATCATCCCCTTACGTCGCGCACGCCGCAGCCATCAACACATTGGCAGACTGTTTGCAAGAATGCATAAGGGGATCAAAAACAAAATCCAATTTCCCAAAAAAATTTCCTTGTTTATTTTGGTCAGGTTCAAATATAAAATAAGCGATTTTGCGACATCTGGATCTCCATGTAACACTACAAAATCGTGTTGCATAGGAATACTATAGAGTGTATATACAAAGATCACACTGTTGGTTGTTGCTGAGGATCTGGGTCTCTGAAGATTGTTTGAAGAAAGAGAAAAAAAGGAGTCTTTGATTGGAATCGCTTCTGATTAAATTGCTCTTTACTTTCTCGATTTCGGTTTAGTATTTTGCAAGCTCTTGTACCACTGTCCGGAAGAGAAGACTTTTGGTACCTCTTCGTCTGTTGCTGTTATACAACCTTGCAATTTTCTAAACAATTTCTGTTCATTGTTTGATATCCTTGTGATGGAAGCTTAGTATTTGCTGTCCGGAATAGGGAAATACAGTACCTATTCGTCTGTTGCTGCATATCATTTTGCAAACACCATAAGTTGTGTCAGGCCAAGAACAGAATATGCTGATGATCTGAAACTTCTTCCACTGCACAAGCGGAACTCATATCACCGGAAGACCTCGTCTAACTATGTCATTAGTCACTCCGATAGTCAATCTAGTTAATTTTCTTGTCTCTGAAAGTATATATTTTTTTTTTATATTACTTCTGATTCACTTAATTTTTTTTTAGAAATCAATTGATTTCTTTCGGTTTACTTTTTATATTTTTAACATTAAAAAAAATTAAAATTAAAATGTTGAATAAACCTAGTGGGTCTAAGAAACGGTCTCAAGTTTTAGCAACTTCAGGTATGGAACAGCGTTTGAATTCAACGCCTGTACGGGATTCGTATTCTCAAGATCCTAGAAAAAAATTACCTAACTTTTCGCTTACCAATCCTTTTCTACCATCCCCTTTTCCCAATTTTAAAGTTAATACATTGTTAAGACCAAATGAGACATCTAACTTCTTCGAAAATGTTGATCAGGAAAACAATGACAGGTCTCAATCTCTCTGCAATTATGTCCGTGAAGTAGTTGCGTCTGAAAATGCTAACGTTATGCTGAGTTTGGATAAAATGTTAAAAGAAGAGAGGAAGAAACTTCGGAACGAACTTGCCGAAGTTGTTCAGGAAAGTTTAATTAGTTTAACAATTCCTAAGGTTCCCGAAATTGCATCTAAAAACAGTCAAAGACAAGAGGGACACTTTTATCAAACAGATCAATTTCAGCAAGCTCGTGAAAGTAGTTTAAATGATTTTCAAAACATGAATCTAAACGATGATAGTGACAATTTTAGATTACGAGAACGGACCAGGGAGAATAATTTTCAAATGGTTAACCACCCGAATAGGATTACAAAACGTTGTGATTATCATAAGTGGGGTCTAAAATATGATAACCACAACATGACTGTGGACGACTTTCTTTTTCGTTTAGACCACATTCGTGAATCCTACGGTGTTGAGTGGGAAGATATTGTTGGCAACTTCCACCATTTTATCGCAGGTGAAGTTAGCACTTGGTTTTGGATACATGTCCAAACTCATCCAAAACAATGCTGGTGGGATCTGAAGATCGCTCTGGTTGAGCATTTCAGATCGTTAGAAACCGATGAAGAGCTTGAGAGAAAAATGGACGATCGTAAACAAGGTTCACGGGAATCTTTCGATAATTTCTATTCTGACATTTTGCAACTAAATTCCAGACTAAGAAATCCACGAGGACATAAAAGGATAATTTTCCTTATTGAAAAGAATGTGTGTTCGGAAATTGGTGGAAAGCTTTTGACATTTAAGACAGACAGTTTGCCTGAAATGGTCTATATGTGTAGAAAAATTGAAAAGTATATTTCCGAAAGGTCAGGTTTCAACCAATATCAGCGTCATAACCAAATTCATAGACGTGTAAATGAGTTAGATTTTGAAACTCGTGATGATGCCTACGATTCTTCTATAGAAGCCGTCGGAGTTTCAAAGTCTCTGGGTGAATCAAATAATTTGAAATGCTGGAATTGTAAAATTGAAGGACATTCCTTCCACCAGTGTCCTAGTAGCCAGCGATCGTTGTTTTGTTTCAAGTGTGGACTTTCAGACCCAACAACACCTCGTTGTCCAAATTGTTCGGGAAACAGACTGAGGAGCAATTTGCAGTCCGGGGAAAGCTGCTCCCAAACAAAGAGACCGGACAATCCGTTCAGGAAGTATTAGACGAAAGTATACTGACAAAGTCATCAGATCCAACTCCGACAAAAATAATGCAAAGACCCATTCAGACACATTTTAAAACTGACATGGTAGGTCCAACTCACCAAAGTCCAAAACAATCACTTCATGAGCGCCTTGTTAATTATGAACAGGTACGAGCTCGAATTTTCAATAATAATCCAGCCGAGACGCAAAATACCTCTAAAAAAACTTCAAAACTTCGACAAAGGTTTGTAAGTAAAAAAGCTGTCTATAAAGCTATTGACTCTACTACTTTACTAGATACTGACGATCCTAGACCTTATACAAGCATTCAAATAGGGGATGTAACAATTTCTGGTCTTCTTGACTCTGGAGCATCAATAAGTTGTTTAGGTAGAAATGCTTTGGATTTTCTTTCGGAAAATAAAATTCCATTTAAAAGATTTTCGTCCAAAATCAATACTGCGAGTGGTCAGAGTCAGGATATCATTGGCATTGCAAATGTGAATGTTAAGTATAAGAGACTAGCCGACCCGTACTCGCGTTGCTTCGCAAATTGTAACTACGAATATTTTCTTAGTATTAATATTAGCATATGAAAACATTTCTCAATGAGACTGAGCATATTTGCTACAATAATATTAATTTTAGTTTATATGTATAACATACCGTATCGAATTAGATTCTCTTTCACACTTGAAAAAAAAGAGCTTTTTCATGTTTGTGCATATTATAAATATAACAATATAGAAAATAATAAAATTTATTTCAAATAAACGGGTTGACTACTTTCTGAGATCATTCAACCCAAACTTTAAAATCTTTCGCTTTTATAGAATAGTTCATGTGCACGGCACTGTAGTCAATTGGATGTCCTTTTTCGTCACCCAAAATGCTATTGAGTGTATTCAAGTAACTTAAAAAATAAAATGCACGACTGGCTCTTATGTAAAAGTACTTTGGAATTTAAAATACCCCCATTTTATAAATATAAAACATGGATTTAATGAGATAAAAATGTCCAAATGTATGGAATTGCCGTCTGATTAATCTTTTTAATATTTAAGTAATTTTTCATATGACAAATTCCCTTAAAATTTTTCGAGAACAAAATTTGGGATGCCAAATTTTAAGTATTAGGTAGTATAGATTTTAGAAATAGTTTATTCTTTCCAATATCTTTATATACAATATTATTTTAAACTTAAGGGGGCTCCTGTTGAAAATTTTCGGTTAAAATCGTTAGAGCTGTTGATGCGAAAGTCAAGAAATCAAAAAACGGTTCTATGACAGAGGTACCATTAATAGCATTTTGCCAGAAAAATTTTTTTGACCAAAATGTAGTCTATGTTCAATGTCCATAATATCACAACTAATTTTTTTTATCGAAATCGTTAGAACCGTTTCGAGATAAATAAGATTATGCATTATGGGTGTATGGGGGGAACCGTTAGTTTTGGAGCTAAAAAAAAATTTCAAGTTCTCCTCTAGGGATTCACCGAAGACCCTTCACTACCGAGATTGAAGAACATAGGTCTAGTGGGTAAGGCTGTAGAGAGAGGTACAGACATACAGACGCACTGAAACATGTTTTTTGTGTACTAAATCGTCCTTAAAATTTTTATAAACAAAAATGATATGCAAGTTATTAGTATTCAATAAAATACATTTTATAACGCAATTTAAAAATTTATTTGTGTATCCGTTTTCTAGATATTGAATTTTCAAAAAAAAATATATTATTTTTTTAAAAATCAAAAAACTATTTTTTCGAAAAAAATTTTAGATTATATTTTTTCGAGTGTATAGAAGCTCACGCATAAAAATTTTGGTTAAAATCGTTAGAGCTGTTGATGAGAAATTCGTAAATCAAAAAAACCGTTCTATGACAGGTACCGTTAATAACATTTCCCCCCAAACATTTTTTTTACCAAAATGTAGTCCGTGTCCATAATACTCGTATCATAATAAGTGAGATTATGCATTACTGGTGTATGGGGGTACTGTTAGTTTTAGAGCTAAAAAAAAATTTCAATTTCTCCTCTACGGAATCACCGAAGACCCTTAAGCATTGTATATATAAAATATAGTACTCTCATGGAACAGAAAAAAGTGGTATGGAATACACTCTACCGAGGGCGCTGTCGTAGGAAAATATTGTCGTGGAGACTTTTGATTTAGGGTGGGGAAGTAATTGAGGAAGAGCGAGAAAATTTTATCAGCTCTGGCAATGAGAAAGACGAGAATGAGAAAATGAAATTTGTTTTGTAGCATTTTTCTTTTGAGGGATCTTCTGTGTGTTTTGTTGTTATATTTTTTTGTCAAGAATATTTGTTTTGTTTTTGCTATTTCATACGCAACAAAGCAACGTTGTTCAATTTCGGCATATCTAACCAAAATACAACGTTGCTTTTTATTTGTATGGACACACATACATACCTATTTGAATAGATTTAAGTAGGAATAATTTTGAAAATTGATTCTTGATAGGATTAGGCTTTTTTTGAATTTTAGTATATCTACATAGGAACTTTATTTTAATATATTAGGTAACTTACCTATGTTGATTGCAATTATTATTATTTTTGTTATTCAAAAGTATAATAATTGGTGTAATTTTGAAGAACAAAAATAATAATTGCAATCAACTATTTTAACTGCCTACATTAGATGCAGTGGGTGGTAAGGTAGTGGAAATTGTTTTTTTTTTTTTTGCAATTAATATAGTTATGTATGTACATAGGTATAAAACTATTTCTTTAAGCAAATCTAATAGGTACGTATACCTACCTATAATTTTATTAAAGAAAATAGCTTTTACATATGTACATAACTGTATAAAATATGGTATGGTAGAAAATAATTGTGATTACAAAAAAATATTTGTATTCGTTAATAGGTATTTATATAATTAAAAATAAAAAAAAAGAAATTTGATATAGGTATAGGTAGAACAGTTTTTAAAATTTATTCATATAAACTTTGTTTGCAAAAATATAGAACATTTTCAATACTTTTTATGTGTATATAAACAATTTTAGAAATGTATAAATATTCACATAAAGCAATTGTAAAAAAAATCAAATAAGTTTTTCGAGAAAAAAATAATTTTAGAAAACTTAAATTAATTAAAAAAAATTAGAATAAATAGAATAAAATTATTATTGACATATTTTTAAAAAATCAGATACCTTTTTTGGAAAAAATATTTTGTATGCATTTACATATTGCTTATAAGCTTTTTTAGAAAAATTAAAAAAAAAGAAATTTGGTGTCAATTTAAAAAAATTATTGATGCATCCTACATGAAAAATTTTTAAAATAAAAATAAACATTTTTTTACAAAAAAAATAGTTTTTATCCATATATTTTGTAAAAATATAAGATATTTGCCCTGCGAATTGTGAATAAACTAATATTTCTTTTAATGTTTGTCTACGAATTTTTATCAAATTTGGAAATTATTAATTCATTAAAATAAAAATTTTGTTTTTTGTATTTTGTTAATATAAATATAAAAAGTACGACTTTATGCAAACAAAGTTTAAAAATCCTTTTATTATTGAACTAATTTTGAATATAAGAAATTTCTTTAAAATTGTTCTAGAAAAAAATTTGGGATATTAATTTAAGAATTTAAAAATAAAGATTCTAGGAAATATTTTCAAAAATTAGTCGCTCAAACTTTTTCAAGACATTGATTTTTCAAAAACAATTTTTTTAGATAAATAAATATTTTTTCAAAATTTGAAAAAATGGTTCTATGGTAGGTACAAGCTGTTAATATCTTAATTTCAAAATTTGTTTTATTAAATTAAAGATCATACAAAAAAAAAATTTATCGAAATTCCAGGCGCCGTTTTCGAGAACATTTTTTTTCAACCATTACATAGCTTTAACTAAATGAAATTTTTTCAAAATTCTAATTGATAAAATTTTAGTTTTCAATATACTACTTGTCAAAATTAAAGTTTTCAAAATTCTGCATTTCGAAATTCTACTTCTCAAAATTCTGCATTTCCAAATTTTACTTACTAAGTTTTGTGCATTTTAAAATATTATTTCCCAAAATTCTACTTCTCAAAATTCTGCTTTTTAAATTGTACCTATTAAGTTTTCTGCATTTCAGAATTCTACTTGTCAAAATGCCTTTTTCAGAATTTTACTTACTAAGTTTTCTGCATTTCAAAATTTTCTTTCCTAAAATTCTGCATTTCAAAATTCTGCAGTTCAAAATTTTGCTTTTCAAAATCTTACTTACTAAGTTCTCTGCATTTCAAAATTTTATTTCCTAAAATTCTGCATTTCAAAATTTTGCTTTTCAAAATTTTACTTACTAAGCTTTCTGCATTTCAAAGTTTTGCTTTTGAAATTTTTACTTACTAAGCTTTCTGCATTTCAAAATCCCTTTTTCAAACTTCCGCTCTTCAAAATTTTACTTATTAATTTTTATGCATTTCAAAATTTTATTTCCCAAAATTCTGCATTCCAAAATTCTACTCTTCAAAATTTTAGCTTTCAATATAATTTTTCTGTATTTCAGAATAATACTCAAGACTCCAATTCTCAAAATTCTGCATTTGAAAAATCTGCCTACAAAAATAATTGTCTATCTAGGTATACAAAATAATTGTTCTGAGTGGTAACCGTTTAAAAATTCGTCTATTTGAATATAAATCCTACATTTGCTCCAATATACATTCAAACAGCGAACGAAAAAATTCAAACCAAACAATATACCGTTTTTTCTCTATGCGTGGAAGCAAAAAATTCCACCTCATACTTATTTGTATAGAAAATTGATAAAAAGAAAACAGAAAATAGTTTTCTTGTCGTCGCTTTGTTCTGCACCTTCGGTTTGCTTTTACCGAAAATATTATTACCCCTTCCTGATTATCGTCTGTCCTTACTCTCCACAACTCTACGTAAAAAGTTATGGAATACGCTCGTATGGTGCCGCGTCGTTCGTTCCTCTTCATGAGAGTACTATAGTTTATATATACAATGGTTTTGGTATTTGATATATCAATTTTTGACATAATTGAGTTTGTAAAGGGTGTTGAGCGGGAATTGTTTAAGTTTATTACTAAATAAAAACTTTGCCGATTTAAGAGTCATAATAGCATTTATCATAGACAGGAGAAGAGCATTACTTATATCAATTTGTAAACACCTTGCTGTTCAATTTATTGTGAACATTGTGTTCAAATCATGATGAAAACTATCTAGTAAAAAATGGATGCGATTCAACATGAAAAGATAAAATAAAAAGTTCATATTGTTCTACTTACATTTACATATGTAGATAGGAGATTTTTTTTGAAATAATAATAAACTTACTTATAGTTAGATAAATATAATGACAAAAATTCCATTTCCATTTTAAAATATAAATATAAATTTACGAAGAACCGGTTCTACCTTTTTATTAGGTTACCTGTCAAAACCTTACAGCAACAATCGCCAAGCAATTCAGGGCCTAGAAGACAATATCCGCCGTAAAGCAGTTTTAATCAAACTATAAATGCTTTGCTCTCGCGTGTTCACAAATTTCGCTGAACACCCTTTATATTATTTTTATTATTTTGTCTCAGATAACGTTAAAATGTAAAGTTCAAATTGAGATAGATGGGTATAGTTTCTATGGCAAAAATCGTAGTTCAGGCCAGGAGCCAAGAGATGGCCTCTGGAATTAATATTTATTTTTACCACTTTTGCACCAACAGAATGTTGGTAGTGAGAAGTTGAACCATATTCACAGAGCGTTTGTATGGAAATTTCATACGACTAGCAGCCCATATATCATTCACGTCATTGACTTCATTGACATACTAGATATGGACTGCTAGTAGCTGATTACAGAATGGTCCAACGGATTACCAAACGACACTAGCCCCCGTGCCGACACTGACGGAAAATTTGAATACTATGAAATGGAACCAGTGCAAATACAGTATTCCCCGCTTAATTGCACTGACCATTTTGTCAGACTTTTCGGTCAATTATCCGGGTGGTTCAATTAACGAAACCCCGCTTAATTGATCGACCTGTTCAATTAAACGAAACCCGTATAATTGGACGAGTCGGTCAACTAAAAATTAAAATATTCATCCCAGAAATTTACTATGAACATTTCATTGTCAACTTACGAAAACCTTGAAAAAACTGAAAAAGAATACACACACAAAAATATTTGAACACGTTTTATTTAAAAAATAAACATACATACATAATTAAAACTATGAAACAGAAATAAATTATTCTTAAAAAAAAGTCACTTTTAGCTTCGAAAAGGATACAAAAAAATAATAAATACAATAGTATATAGTATGTAGGTATGTAACTCGAAAGGCTAATAATGGTTATTTGCATACATTGGTGTGAAAAAATTTGTGATTTGATTTTGATTGATTGTTTTGTTTTGAACAATGTCTTCTTGTTTTTCAGCTCAACTGTAAATTTATTTAGTGGTAAAAAGTATAAACGTAGAATTGCAATGTCCTGAAGAATTTCGAAAGTCGATGGTAATATGGCTTCAAATTCTTCTTTTTCTTAAACCGTTTTTAAAATTTCGGCGTTTGTTAAGCATTGTACTTAAGTATGTTGTCTATGACCACGATATCATTTTCCGGCTTCTCTTCATCTTGAATGATACCTGTCTTTTAAAAAACCACTTCAGACGTAGGTTAAGTAATAAAATATTTCTAATATTTGTTTCATTATAATTTTTTTGTACGTCCAATTATCCGAAAAATGTCCATATATTTTTTTTTTGTCGGGTGCATATTTTAAAGTTCAATTAACCGAGTAATTCAATTAAGCGGGGTTCAATTAACCATCTAAAAAGCTATGCTACTAATACGGGAAATTTTGCAATGCAACTTTTTCGGTCAATTAAGCGGGATGTTCAATTAAGCGAGGTGCAACTAAGCGGGGATTACTGTATGTAGATAGAAAGGAAAGTAAAGCAAATAAAAGTAAGAGAAAGGAAATTTAAAACAAACAAAAAAACACAAGATAGGGCATATGATAAAGATACAAATATTTTTGAAACACTTATTTTAAAATGAAAAGTAAAATTTACACATATGTAATTTTTTATTAATTAATCATAAAGAAAATGAAAAGCCGGTAAAATTGATGTCCTCAGGAATTATGGATTCTTAAAATTTTTTTTCCAATAGGGAACTTTCAGGGATTCTCGATTTTAGATAGCTTTATGTTGTGGGGTACCACTTCACTATTGATTTGCATATACGAATGTAGGTATTTCCATTTATTTTTATATAAGGACGTTTAGGTGTTGGAACAACGATTTGAGATCTTTTAATATTTAATATTTTCCTTTAAATCGGTAGGTAGGTACGTAATCAAGATTTATTTAGTTTTGAGGATATATATGTATATGTTATGTAGGTACTTTATTTATATACCACGAACTTATAGAGCACAAAGATATTAATTGTATTTGCAATTATGAAACATTATTAGAAATTACGTATTTCACTTTTTCAAATAGAAACTATATGTATAGTCATATAAATTTATCTGTTAAATGCACATAAATCACAAAAAAAAAAATTTATCGGGTAAGACAAGCAAATCTCTTTAATTTCTTTAATTTAAGATATCAGATTTTAGTACTTAAAATAAAACCATTAATATAATGCTCTTCAAAAACTATTTCAATGATGGACTATGATGAACTAAACTTCTTGAATATTCCAAACAAACTCTCTACATTTTGAAAACTCAAACAATCGCAAAAAACAACAACAATTTCCATATCCCTTTTTTTAATTTTTTTCTTTTCTACAAAACTTGAATATTATTTATGCTTGATAATTATTTATTTTTTTTTGTTTTAAAAAAACTGAAACAAAGTGTTTTTAAATTATGACAAGCAAAATAGTTTTGGCGACCCTACAAAATATTTCAATCCGTAGAATGCCAGCATTCCAAGAATGAAATAGAAAAGGAGCTGTAATTTTAAAAGTAAAAACTGTCAATATTATCTACAACTAACTAACTCCGTATATCTTTAGCATGAAAAATACCTAAAACATTTTTATCCATGTCTTCTAATTCGTAAAGACTATTACCACGAACCGACTTAACTTTCGCCTTTACAAATTTCGGACAAAGCTTTGCATTTAATTGCTTAAATGCATCACTATGCATAAAATTTCGCCTAAAAACAACATCGCCTACCTTAAATTGCACATCCTTACTCCGTGTATTATAAGTGTTTTCGTACACTTGGTGTGCGCGTTCAAGGGAAGTTTTTAAGGAACTATGGATCATATTCATCTTAGAAGACTTAGGCAATACCTCAAATTCTGGGTTGTTGACAGCTTTGAGCGATCTCAGGAGTTTATAGTCGGAGCCATGTTCCATTTTGCATTGCCCAAATAGTGCTTCGTATGGAGACATGTCAATAGCAGAATGAATCGTCGTTCTAAGAGCACAAGCTATTGATGCCAGATGCTTGTCCCAGTGCCTCTGATCTTTCTCTAGGTAAGACCGAATTGAACTTAGAATCGAACGATTCACTCTTTCACTCGCGTTTGCCTGTGGTGAATAAACTGCTGTCCTAACGTGTGTGACTCCATACGAACGCAAAAATTTGGACAACTCTTTGCTCACAAACTGTTTCCCATTATCCGAGAACAAGGATTCTGGTACTCCAAACACCGAGAATATTTGCTCCTCCAGAAATTTGATAGCATTTGCACTGTTAGCCTGTGGCAAAGGATGAATATGAACAAACTTTGTCAGTTGGTCTAAGCAGACGATGATGTAAGTATTGCCTTTAATTGACCTTGGATACGGTCCCAGGAAGTCAATGTAAATGTGTTGGTACGGCCTTTCCACTACGAATGCCTTTCCCATTTTCGGTCTTAGAATCATGTTAGGGGCCTTTGAGACTTTGCATATGTCATATGATGTGCCAAAATAATTATGGATTCTGTTAACGTCGATGGAACCCATAGCTTCCATATCATGTCATCTTCGACTGGGTTGCCTGTACAGTGTTTGACTTTCTTGTACACATACCCATCAGAGACTTGAAGATCAGGAAGCTGGTCTTCATTATCTTTGATTGTCTGGATCAACTTCATATATTCCTCTGATTTGAAACTCAAATCATTAAGGTCAATGTGAAGGACATCATGGGGATTCTCTAACAAAGGAACGCCACTAAGAGAATCAACAGCATATACTCGCGATAACGCATCTGGGACAATGTGTTCAGAACCCTTGCGGTGTTCAATGTCAAAATTGAACCCTTGAAGCTTTAAACTCCATCGTGCCAACATACCACTTAAATCTTTTTGATTCATCAACCACTTCAAACTCGCATGATCCGTCACAATTTTGAAGGTATGCCCTTCCACGTAAGGCCGAAATTTCTTAACACCCAACACCGCCGCATAGCATTCTTGCTCCGTCACTGAATAATTACGCTGGGATTTGTTAAGCTTATGGGAGTAATAGTAAATAGGCCGTTCCACACCCTCATCGTCCTCCTGACACAGTACACAGCCAACACCGGTATTTGACGCATCGCAAAGAATTTTGAATGGCTTTTCATAATTTGGATAGACTAGAATTGGACTGGTAGTGAGTGCTTGTTTGAGTTTATTGAAAGCTACGAGGGCTTCAGGACCAAACTCGAACTTTGTACCCTTTTTCAAAGTGTTGGTGATAGGTGCAGCGATTCCTGAATAGTCCTTCACAAATCTTCGATACCAACCTGACAATCCGAGAAACCTTCTGACTTGACGTGTATTCTTGGGAATTGGAAACTCTACGATTGACGAAACCCTTTCTGAATTTATCTTCAAATGTCCCTCCCCCACAACATAGCCAAGATAATTGAGTTCCTTAAAACAGAATTTGGATTTCTCTACGTTAATAGTTAGTCCAGCCTCTGTTAATCGGTTTGCAATTATTTTAAGCATCTGCAAATGTTCTTCAAATGTTACTGTCGCAATCAGCAGATCATCAATGTAGGGAAAAACACTTTCTCTATACTGATGCGGTACAACCTTGTCGATTAGCCTACACATACGCTGTGCAGCGTTGCATAACCCAAACGGCATGACTTTAAATTGAAGTAGAGGCAATCCCGGAATGGTAAACGCCGTCTTTTCCTTTGAACTTTCCTCCAACGGTATCTGCCAGAAGGCGTCTTTCAAATCTAAACTAGTAAAGAAATGTGAATTTGTCAAACGACTTAGCAAACCTTCAATATTCGGAACCGGACCAGCATACTTCTTCGTGACGGAATTGACCTTCCTGAAGTCTAGGCAGAGTCTGTGTTTGCCGTTTGACTTCTTCACTAGAACAACAGGAGAGCTCCAAGCACTGTTGCTTTCTTCAATTACGTCAAGCTGAAACATGCGATCCACCTCCTCATAGAGAAGCTTCTGAACCACCGGAGAAACCGGATAGTGTCGTTGTTTAATAGGAATTGCATCACCGGTGTCAATGTGGTGTTCTTCAATCGTTGTTCGTCCTAGGCCAAGTACCGCATAAGATGGGAATAATGCTTTTGCCCCATTTAATGCCACTGATTGTTCTGGTGTCAGTTGATGAACATTTTGGTCTAATTGTTGGGTTTGAGAAGTCTCAACAAACTCAGAAATGATCTGTGGAGCGAGATTAAACAATTTCCAAAAATCCACACCAAGATAGAGTCTCTGTGCAAGGGTAGGAACTATGAACAAACGCATTTCTTTTTCTAATCTATACTATTATATAAAAGCGAAACCATTTTAAAGTTTGATACGCACGATCTCAGAAAGTAGTCAACCGATTCATTTGAAATAAATTTTATTATTTTTTATATTGTTATAAGAGTGTTTATGGCTATTATTTTTTTTCATTAATAATTTGTCAAACTTAAATATTATGAATTTTACATTTTTTGTCCATTTCTTTTCATTAGTTGACTTATACAACCACTCATATCTTAAAACCTATACAATAATCGACAAAGATTAGCATTGCTTCATTAAGTCAATATTGTTGCGCAAATTTTAAGCCCAAAATCATTTCTTAGTTACACATACAACCTGAGAAATAAATAAAAACAAATTATAAATATATAAACTTTTTGAATTTATTTTATCCAGGAATTAGATTTCATCACAATCGAAAGGTCGCTGCTTTGTTTCATTTCATTATCATTCCAAAATTTTTAATTTTCTTTTCTTCCCATGCTCCATTGTATATATAAACTATAGTACTCTCATGGAACAGAAAAAAGTGTTATGGAATACACTCTACCGAGGGCGCTGTCGTAGGAAAATATTGTCGTGGAGACTTTTGATTTAGGGTGGGGTAGTAATTGAGGAAGAGCGAGAAAATTTTATCAGCTCTGGCAATGAGAAAGACGAGAATGAGAAAATGAAATTTGTTTTGTGGCATTTTTCTTTTGAGGGATCTTCTGTGTGTTTTGTTGTTATATTTTTTTGTCAAGAATATTTGTTTTGTTTTGTCTATTTCATACGCAACAAAGCAACGTTGTTAAATTTCGGTATATTTAACCAAAATACAACGTTGCTTTTTATTTGTATGGACACACATACCTATTTGAATAGATTTAAGTAGGAATAATTTTGAAATTTGATTATTGATAGGATTAGGCTTTTTTAATTTTAGTATACCTTCATAGGTAGGTACTTTATCTTAATATATTAGGTAACTTATCTATGCTGATTGCAATTATTATTATGTTTGTTATTCAAAAGTATAATAATTGGTGTAATTTTGAAGAACAAAAATAATAATTGCAATCAACTAGGTTAACTGCCTACATTTAATGCAGTGGGTGGTTAGGTAGTGGAAATTGTTTTTGTTTGCAATTAATATAATTATGTACAGAAAATCTAATAGGTACGTATACCTATATTTTTATTAAAGAAAATAGCTTTTTCAAATGTACATACCTATATGAAATATGGTATGGTAGAAAATAATTTTGATTACAAAAAAAAACATTTGTACCTATTCGTTGATAGGTAGGTATTTATAAAATTAAAAATAAAAAAAAAAGAAATTTGATATATACAATATACATACGTATAGAACAGTTTTTAAAATTTATTCATACCTATAAACTTTGTTTGCAAAAAATATAGAAAATTTTTAATACTTTTTATGTGTATATAAACAATTTCAGAAATGTATAAATATTCACATAAAGCAATTGTGAAAAAAATCAAATAAGTTTTTCGAGAAAAAAATAATTTTAGAAAACTTAAATTAATTAAAAAAAAATTAGAATATATAGAATAAAATTATTATTGACATAATATTTTTAAAAAATCAGATACCTTTTTTGGAAAAAATATTTTGTGTGCATTGTAAATGCTTATATAAATATGTGTGCCTTGTAAATGCTTATATGTATAAATAAAAAGCAATTTTAGAAAAATAAAAAAAAAAGAAATTTGGTGTCAATTTTAAAAAAAATGATTGATGTACCCCACATGAAAAATTTTTAAAATAAAAATGAACATTTTTTTACAAAAAATAGTTCTTATCCATATATTTTGTAAAAATATACGATATTTGCCCTGCGAATTTTGAACAAACAAATATTTCTTTTAATGTTTGTCTACGAATTTTTATCAAATTTGGAAATTTATTAATTCATTAATATAAAAATTTTGTTTTTTTTTGTATTTTGTTAATATAAATATAAAAAGTACGAATTTATGCAAACAAAGTTTAAAAAACCTTTTATTATTGAACTAATTTTGAATATAAGAAATTTCTTTAAAATTGTTCTAGAAAAAAATTTGGGATATTAATTTTAAGTATTTAAAAATAAAGATTCTAGGAAATATTTTCAAAAATTAGTCGCTCAAACTTTTTCAAGACATTGATTTTAAGAAAACAATTTTTTTTAGATAAAAAAATATTTTTTCGTGTTCTCTATCATCGTAAAGTAAACTTTGATCAAAATCTCGAGTTAAATTTCTTGCACATGCAAAACTTGCAATTACATAATTTTGTAAGTGAAAATAAAATAAAAAAAAAATTGGTACGCCAACCTAAAGTTTTTATTATTGTACGAATGGAAATTAGGTTCCGAAATAAAATACTGAGCCGTTTTTGATATATCGAATTTTCCAAGAAAAAAAATTACTTTTTTTCCAAAAATTAAAAAAAATATTTTTTTCAAAGCTTTGAGACGCAATGTTTTTAAACTTTTTGGAAGCATCTCTATAAAATTTCGGTACTGAGAAAATTGTCAAATGTCAAAATTTGAAAAAATGGTTCTATGGTAGGTACAAGAGGTGTACCTAATATCTTAATTTCAAAATTTGTTTTTTCAAATTAAAGATCATACAAAGCAAACAAAAATTATTAAAATTACAGGCGCCGTTTTCGAGAAAAATACGATTTTTGAAAACCATTTTTATTTTTTTTTTACATTTGTATAGTGGGTACCTTTATTTTTAGGTAAGAAAAAAAAGAAAGCTTTTACTGATTTCAGTTCCCGCCTAGCCCCCTCCAAGACGCTTTTCAAACTAACGCCCTCTTTTTTTTTGGACGTTACCACTACTACTCGATATCGCTTTCGTAGACCCTACCTAATAAGAGCTCTTGTTAGGCATGCGCCTCGCGAAAGAAGGCCCAAAATGGCCGACGCGACCGTAAGCGACCCCGTAGAAAGCGCGGTTAGGTTGGAAAAACTTTCCTTTCTCTCTTCTTACAATTTTTTTTTCTTTTCTCTTTTTTTTTTGAATATAAAATGCTAAAAAAAAAAAAATTTTCTTTTTTTGATTACTTTAAACTAACTCGTAAATTCTCTATAATATTTTTCTTTTGCAATATTTTTTTTTTGAGCCCTGACTACCGCGCCAAAAAAATATTATTCGTTTATATATCTTTTTTTTTAACAAAATATAATTTGTCCCACTGTAGTGTGTACGGAATGGTTCCCTGGGCTTTTTTGGGAACTGGAATATGTTCTATGACGTGTTCTATAAATTATCTTAACGTTGGAATTCTCGTTCGGGATCTTGTCGTTGAATCAAAAAAAAATCTCTCGGCGGTCACGACACTTTATGCCTAGTCGATGACCGCCAAAATTCTTCTATTTCGCCGAAACTAGAATGTCCCTTTTAGATTTTCGATTATTCCTACCGAAGCTAACTTTTATGGATTTTTTTTATTTCAGTCACGGCTAAAATTTATAAATACCCTTAATTTTTTTATATAGCAACAAAACTTCAGAGAATTCTCACCGTTCCTTTCAATTTGCTTTACTTCCCTTATTATGACGGTTTTTTTTTTTTTTTTTTGAATTTTAACTGGATGCGGGAATCCACATATAATGGCCCTTCAAAACCTGTAGAAAGGTCATATAATTTATCAGTCCATTATATTTAACTTTCGGACCACATTTTTTTTGTATTTATTTATTTTTTTTTTTTTTTATTAAACCAAACCTTGAACTAGGGGTGTCCATTTAAGAAAAACATCGATGTGTTTATTCGATGTTAGACATCGGAAACCGGCATCGATGTCTTCCGATACATCGCTTAAGAACATCGATGTTTTTTCAACATCGAATACCTACTTTATTTAATGATTTTTTACTTTAACAAATGGAAACTAACAATATGCGCTAGCAAAAGTATTATCTATTCCTTAAAAATTCCAAAAAAAATTTGATCAGTTTAATTGTTTTAGATTAAGATTAGCGTAAAAAGGCAAATTTCGATTCACAATTCACACTGTAGATGAGTGAGAGTAAGAGCAAGTATATGAAGCAGTACAGTTCAGGCAGGATAGTGAAATGAAACACTAAACCTAAGAAACTAATCAAAGACAAGAACTAAAGACCAAAAAGAGCTGATGCACACATTAGCCGTGTTTTTTTGGAAAATTCATCCGCAGCACAGTAGGATCCTATATGAACAACAAATACAACATCCGCAGTAGGATCACTGCCGATAAAAGGAGAAGTGAAATCCTGCTGCGGATAGAGATTTGACGTTTATTCGAGTATTGGCAGTGATCCTACTGCGGATGATGCATTTGCCACTCATACAAAATCCCACCGCACTACGGATAACCTTTCCAAAAAAACACGGCTATTTTTGCAAAAGTATGCGTTATCTCGGTTGCTTAGTTGTCATTTCTACAAATTCGAAAAAATTCAGCTCAGTTACTCGTAAAAGAGCCAATTCTCATATTCACCGACGTGAATGAAATTAATAAAAAATAAGTCTTTATGTTCTTTGTCATAGTTTTTCAGCTCAGTTACTCGTAAAAGAGCCAATTCTCATATTCACCGACCTGAATGAAATTAATAAAAAAAAAAGTGTGAGTGCCAGGACTCACGGTTAAGATGTGTAAACATCAACGTTCGTCCGAGTGCCGAATTTTTGTTATCGAACGTACCCAATAAACATACAATGCAATCGTACTAGTTTGTGACTTTAGAATATACCCATCACACACGCCACATCGATCAACCTAATCGACAAAGTACTTCGCTTTCGCTTTTGTATGGGCATTTACACACCAATACGCCGACGTAGAAGTACATGCCAAAATCAGCTGTGAAATGGTAGAGTTGTAAAATTTTAAATGAAAAGTGAAAATGACCGAAGCATATTTGAATTTTAATGCTCCAGAACCACTTTTTTGCGTTGATCAGAGCTTTATTGAATTCTTGCTTAAGGAGATTGAATTTTATTCTTGCTTTTTCAGGCGATTTGTAAATTTTAACAACTAAAACCGAATAACATCATAAAAAATTGTTTCTACGAACTAGTTCGGTCCTTTTTACACGCCATGTCGGCATACTACTTCGATTCCCAGAGTTCGCACTGCTATGTCGACTTCTTCGATGAAGTAGTTCGTGTGTTAGGAGTGAGTGGACTCCGCTACGTAACGTAAAGTTTGTTTGACTTATGTTTAACCAGGGATGTTGCTTGTGACAGCATTTTATTTTTACCCTTATATTCAAACAGAGATGTTATCTGATAAAAAATAGACTGTTTTTACACGAATCTGATTTTAATCTCTGTTTCTGTTTTGGCTTCCTTTCGAGTGCATCTGTGCTTTTAAACACAGCGATTTTTAATATAAGTTAACTTTGTTCATGCGAAAAGGAGTCATGTCTTCGCACTCCTTACTCTACTCAGTTAAGCGAATTGCACTGAGCGAACGCCAAATATAAAAAAGAAAACCACAAAGAAGAATGAACGATAACTTCGCATTTTTCTCAGCAATTGTAAGTGTATTAGTAAAAAAGTCACACGTATATAGATTGGATGTAGGCTTGAAGAAAAATCAAAATCTTTTTAATCTAGCGTACTGCATAGAAATATTGTATATGCAAGGTTGATGATTGATCATGTATTTATTGGTTCATTTGCGTATAGTACGTTGAAGAGATGAGAACACAGCACAGCATAAGCACTGACTAAAATATTAATACAGCAAACGAAAGTTGTATGATAAAATGGACAGACAAAATAAAACAAATTACTCGGATAAAATTAGAAAACTCTCAAAGAAATTCGTAAAAACACAATTTTGCTGAAAAAAAAACCACAAAGGGCAACGTTCTCTCGCCACTGAAATAATAGACTTATACGTGCTTTTCATGCATTTGAACAATGTATACCTGGCTTAACGCCGCGCCGCCAACAAATATACTTGTCATGCAGCGAAAAAGTCAAAACTTTTTTTTTGACAAACCACTAGATGGAGCGTTCACCTTACCAAAATCAAACAAATCCCTTAACTTTTTTTTTAGGTTTCTGTACTTTATCTTACTCCCTCTGTCAGAGATTTACAGACCGATTGACATCATTCCCACCTTGTAATGGAATTATAAGTGGCAAAACTAATTTTTTTAATACATTGAAGTCGTAGTCGTCATCCAGTTCATGGCTTGACAGATGGAGAACCATCTATATTTTGATATAGTGAATGCTAAAAGTATATTTTAATATAATAAAGAATATCTAATTCGATAATTAAAATAATTATAATAATTATATGGTATGACAGATAAGGCACAAATTAAATTTTGACGTATCGAGAATATTTCATTGCAGATGTCAACTGATTGCCCTGAAGAACATTTTTTGGATTTTTAAAGTTCAACTCTGAAAATGCATTTTTTGCAAGCATAAAATAAAATGTTATCGTCCGTCAATAACGTGAAGTGGATTTTTTAAGACATTAAATGAACCCGCTATGAAATTTTACACCAGTTGATTTGTGTTTCGTCTTTTTCACATATTTAGGACTATTCGGCGAGATCTTTTATTCTTCTATTCTGTTATTCTGCTATGAATTCCCATACAAATGTTTGAACTGTCAACAAATCTTCTATGAATTTTAATTTTGGTATTCAGCACGCTAAAATCTGTTATAAAATCTGCTAAGAAAACTTTTATGAACTGTCAAACGTTCGAACATAGAAAAAATCTTTTACGAATAGCATTTTTGTTAAAAATCATAAAAGAATAAAAGACAAACTTCTGTTACTTTTATCATAAAAGATTTAAATAAGTACACACTACACAGGTGCATCAAGTAATAATGAATATTTATCTTGTCTTTCGTCTATCAAATGTTCTTTAAAGGAGACAAATGAAAGAAAATGTATCAAAACACATATCATATAAAGAAATAAGTAGAGTATGGCCTTGGTATTCCCAGAAACATAATGAGATAAAATCGTGTTCCATTGTATGGATATCCTTAGTGTGTAAGGCTAGGCGCGCACATTCAATTTTTAGTTGCACAACTGTTTGGTAGTTTATAGAAAACAGATGAACTACTTAGTTGAATGTCCGCGCAGGTGCATATAATTATTATTTTACACAAAATAGCCTTAGGCTAGGCGCACACATTCAATTTTTAGTTTCGCAACTGCTTGGTTCGAGCAACTAAAAGTTTGTGTTTTGATACAAACTAAGCTATTGCCTAAAATGAGTTCGCTATTCTGTGTAACATATAATTATATGCACCTGCGCGGACATTCAACTAAATAGTTCATCTGTTTTCTATAAGCAACCAAACAGTTGTGCAACTATAAATTGAATGTGCACGCAATCATTTAGTTTGTGTCAAAACACAAACTTTTTAGTTGCTCGAACCAAGCAGTTTCGAAACTAAAAATTGAATATGCGCGCCTAGCCTAAGAGTTTACTTTTTTGTTCGTCATCCATTTAAATTATGTCAGATGAAATATTTTACATAATCACACATAACAGATTTAGTTCAGTTTTATAACAGATCTCGTTTTCGAAGTAGCATATGGCCAGGCGCGCGCATTCAATTTTTAGTTTCGCAACTGTTTATTTGCTAAAATGAAACATATGGGCTTATATGGGACACCGCGCACTTAAAGCAACACGATTCGAGCAACTAAAAACTTTTTGTTTTGACATAAACTAAACGGTTGCCTAAAATTAATTCGTAATAGTTGAGCTGTTTTCCATAAGCGCAAGAGAGAAAAGAGTGTGAGCGTGAGTAAAGAGTTGCCAGTGCGCGGTTCTCTTTCAACAGGTGATTAAACTATTTGATTTCAATCACAGTTGCCAGTGCGCGACTAGCCTAACAGACTTTTATAAAAGTTCGAACCTCTGAATACCAATCATAAAAGATCTTTATAGGTGGAAATCTTTTATGATTCATAACAGAAAATCTATAGCAGAATAACAAATGTGGCAGAATAGGCCTAATTGGTCGAGAGGTAAAGAAATGTTGAGGGATTGAATTAAGTTCTAGCCAGCAATGGAAAGTAATAAAATCGAGATTTTAGTACTCAAAGTCTCCAATGTAAACACGATGTCGTAAGTACGCATTATTTACAATGTAAACAGGGTGTTAAATGCAATCGTCGGTAAGGTAGGTTGCTACACGGAACGTGTAACCGAAACGTGTAACCGTAACGTGTAACCGTAACGTGTAACCGTAACGTGTAACCGTAACGGGTTACACGGGACGTATAAGTTTTACACACGTTTTCGATTCACTCTACCGCCGGGAAAGATGTTTACACATCAATAAGTCTTTATGTTCTTTGTCATAGTTTTTCGATTTAAAAAAAAACATCGATACATCGAATAGAAAATTTACTAGGCAAAACATCGGATCAATCCGATGTCTCGTATGGTGAACATCGAATGGATTCGATACATCGATGTTTAGTGAATATCCCTACCTTGAACCACACTTACCCGGAACTTTGGTTTTTGCTGTTTTGGTATTCTCTTCTCAAAAATAATTTTTGGTTGCACAAAAAAAAACGACTCTTTATAAAAAAACTTTTTAGGTACTCGACTGTACGTCTTCTGTACCGACCTTACGTGTGTTCACTCTGATCACTTTGAACTAAATGATTTCTCCGGTTTCTACCAACCCTAGCCCATACACAACCTTCCTAAAAAAACATACCCATACATACCTCCAGATCCCGCTTGCTAATCAACTGATTCTATAATCCGTATCATCCTACCAACACTTTGTAAAGATTTACTTTACGCTCTTTCCCTATCTCTCCCGCATTTCAGAGTGGCTGTCTATTTTCACATCAGTCTTTTACTTCCGGACCTGCCTTATCGACCCGTGCACCATCCTACTTAGTGGATTTTAATACCATCCAGCATCCACTGATGATCTTCTTTTAGCTATTTATACCTATTGATTATAGTTCCTACTTATTTCGCTTTCTTACAGAACAACTAACATACACATGTCTTCTTGTGTTTCGACCACAAAATCTCCCCTATTCTACAATAATCGACGTTCTTCAACTTTTTAGTTCTTTGACGTTTGTAGGATTTTTATCTGCTCTGCTCAGTTTTGTGAATTTTTTTAATAAAAATTTTTTATTGTCCTTTTTTGCAAAGTTTTAACTCTTATAAGTACTTAAACTACTTAAAAAAATCATTTTAAAGACGATTATCTAATTGTGAAGTGTGGATGGTACACCATCTAAGTGGATTGTTGGGTTTTTTTAACCACACGTGCTCTCATCTGAGCGCATGTTGCAGCATAATTCCGCTACATCTTTAAAACCGTTCCACCGATCCTCTAAAATGAAGGAAGCAATTGAACACCCTTATAAAATTAAAAAGCAACCACCGTACACCAAAAAATTGGATACTGCTAATCATAATTCCACGCTAAAAGGAGCGCCTGCCTGCTCAAGCACTGACCTTCCAAATCTGACGCCACCCGGCTCGGAAGTTATGAACAACTCTCTTCCACCAGCGGTAGAGATGCAAGCGAATATCAACTCAACTCTCACCATGGACGAATGGCAAATGCCATCCAAAAAACATACGGCAGTGCCCGCCATATCCAGTCCACATGATATGGACGTTGTAATTGATGAAAATCGCTTCGCTTCGCTGCGAGATTTGGAAATACACACCTTTAACTCAACCAACAAGAAACCCAACGCCATCGCCAACCAAGTTGGCCAATCTACAATCAACATTGACGACGTTCAAGACAACGATCAAGCTAACAATAACTCCACACCAATCAACTCGGATTCGAAAACCAAAGATGAAGACGCAAACACGCAATCGGGTAAGTACTGTCCACCCATTATTTTAAAGAACATTGACGTAAGAAAATTAGTTAACGATTTTAAAGAAAGATCAGTAGAATTCAGGTATAAAATAGTGAATAGAGGTAACAGTAGTAGACTATATGTCGATAACAGCAAGGCTCACAGGGAGCTGATGGAGGTGCTTAAAAAGAAAGAAGATGCTCAAGCATATTCATTTACACTTAAAGAGGATAAGACAACTAACGTTGTTCTTAGAGGACTCACGTCTAATTATCCTGTCGACGAAATTCTTAACGAATTGAAGACTAAGATTCCGAACATTCTTAACGTTTCTCCTTTTGAGACCTTGAGATCTAAGCAAGAAAAAATTAATTATAATTTATTCCTAATTCGTCTCCAGCCGGGCACGAGTGCCACCGAACTTTTTAAAATCAAGTATTTATTCCATACCAGAGTTTACTGGGAAAAACCAAGGGGCAACCGAGGCCCGCTACAATGCAGAAGATGCCAACAATTTGGTCACTTAGCAAAAAATTGCGCTTTTTCCTACAATTGCGTCAAATGCACCAACCGCCATGAACCTGGCGGCTGCATAGAGGCTGCATAATGTATAAAAAATACGAATCGCGAAGAAAACAAATAGTTCAAGACGCCATCTCCAAAAGAGAAAAATCAAGAGCCTTCTCCCTTGCTCTCTCCAACGGTGCCTCGGTTGTCCCAGGTATTTCTTACGCCAGCCAACTGATAAATCAAAGCTCGAATACGACCTTGACCCCTACTACCTCGGGCCCTCCTACGAAAGGGGCGGGTGCCAACGTCTTAGATCAATTTATGGATCTATCAAACAGTCTTTTCGGTCTAGAGATGAGAACGCTCATTGCTAAGATTGAAAAATTTATGTCGAACCTGGGGAACTTCAGCTCAATAGCGGAAAAAAGATTGGCCTATCTCGACTTGGTCACCCAATTATTCTTTTCCTCAAAATGATTCCACTAAAAATTCTTCAATTTAACATTTCGTCCTTAATAGCGCATTCGCGGAGAATAGAACTTTTGAAAATTCTCCAAGATAACAACTGTTCCTTTGCACTTATTCAAGAAACTCATTTGTCTAGCAGGCATAAGATCTGCCTCGACAATTTCAACGTTATTCGAAACGATAATCAACAAGGTGTTGCAATTTTCATAAAAAA
Source organism: Philhelius festivus (assembly GCA_963931855.1). Lineage (NCBI taxonomy): Eukaryota > Metazoa > Arthropoda > Insecta > Diptera > Syrphidae > Philhelius > Philhelius festivus. The sequence goes on along the minus strand of OZ007556.1, from coordinate 132,772,134 downwards.
TAATATTAGATACGAGCTTGTGGACTTCCACTCTTCCAACTTTCCTTCTGTTTTTATTTGCTTTACATACAACAAGGACAACATTGCCAAGAAATTCCTTTTAGGATCAGTGTATTTCCCATCCTCCTCCCCGGTTTCTTCACTCACCGCTGAGTTAAATAAAATAGAAAATCTAGCAAACAAATTTGACGCGGCCATCATTGGCGGTGATCTCAACGCTAGAAGTCCCAATTGGGGGGACCACTCGTATAACCTTAACGGTAAAACACTTGAAGCTTGGCTTCATAATTTCTCCCCCTCGCTTCAGCAAGTGACACCTAACAAACCCACTTTTCCGAGAGGCCCTTCATTTCTCGATCACTTCCTCATATCCAGCGATCTTATTAATCACATCGACCCGAATTTCTCTCTTAAAACACTTCCTACCTTTACGGATCACTGTCCCCTGCTTTTGAACATACATATCAAAGAGGCTAACATCTGTGTAAACAATCACCAATCTTCAAGGTCTTTCAAAAATACCAATTGGCATGTCTTCAGAAGCCAATTAGACCAGCGGTTGGAAAGGTATTTCCCTCCAGTCACAACATGTATGTCCAATGAAAACATCGAAGAACACATTTTACACTTTAGTGAAGCACTTTTATCCACCCTGGAAGAGAACTCCACAAGCACTATCGTTTCGTTTAAAAAATATAAAGACTTGCCTGAGTATATTGTAAAGCTTTATAAGATCAAGCATCAATGGCAGAGGCGCCTTAAACATATCTTTCACAACTCCTACAACAGAATAAATGCACCTTACAGGGAACTTTCTTCTCAAATCTCGCTATTAAACAAAATAATTAAGGACAAAGTTAATTGTTGGCTCAATAAGAACCTTAGTACCCGTCTCTCAAAAATATCTCCCGGACCATTGGCCTTCAAGGAAGCCTTCAGAATCGTTGGCAATAAAAAAAAATTCTTCTGTAACAGGGTCTCAGTGCGCGACCAGAACTTTTACAATGAAAACAGCATAGTTGAAGCCTTCGAAAACCATTTCAAGAAGATTTACGAAGGAAAAACTCCCACGTTTAATCCCTCCACTACTCAGCATGCATTTGAAGTGGTAAACGCTTTAAGGCAGAACATTCCTGAGCAATCTTCCTCTTTGATACCGAATGCACCGCACTGAGTCCGCTGGCAAATAACATTTTCACCTCCTTCGAAACAGTACAGAGTTTAGTTAAACAACTTACTCCCAAGAAGTCCACTGGCCCCGATAATATCTCCAACTTTGCGTTGAAAAAACTGTCGGATAAGGGTATACGGTTCCTTACCATCATATTCAATCACTGCATTAACAACGCCCACTTTCCTACGGTTTGGAAAACGGCTAGAATTTTGCCCATTTTAAAAAAACAAAATATTTTCGATATTAACAACTTTCGACCGATCTCACTACTCCCCAACACCGGCAAAATCCTTGAGAGAATAATCTTGAATAAAATTGAGTCGCCAACTGAAAATCCAATTGAACACATTCCAGATTTCCAATTCGGTTTTCGTCGAGGCCACTCCACCCTCCACGCTCTAATTAAATTCCAAAATGATGTTGTCATCAAACTCAGAGAAAAACAGTGCACTGTAGCTTGTTCTCTTGATGTAGAGAAAGCTTTTGATAGCGTGTGGAGGGTCGGCCTCCTCGCCAAACTATCTTCTCTCAATTTACCAACGCACATCTTAAACATTCTTAGCAGTTTCCTTTCTGAAAGAAAATTTTTCATCCAAATTCAAGGTACTAAGGGTAACTTAACGCCATGCAAGAGCGGAGTCCCGCAAGGTTCGATCCTGGGTCCGCACCTATACAATATTTTTCTTCACGATTTCCCACATCAATTTTTCGACAACAATCTTTCATCCACGGGTCTGCTCTACGCTGATGATACCATCGCATATTCAAGCAATGAATCCCCTAAACTTGCCTTGCAAACGCTCGAAAAACATCTTAAAATAATCAACGATTTTTACAAAACCTGGGGAATTAAGCTTAATATACCGAAATCCGAAGTAATTTGTATTCGCAATGCCAGTGGGAAAGGCCCAGCCGGCGTAGTGCGTGAAAGCAAAAATATTTTCTTGAACCTTGACAATCATACCGTTCCAGTCAAAAACAATCTTAAATATCTAGGTATTAGTTTTAATAACCTACTCAAATTCAACCCTCACGCCAGAACAACACTCGAAAAAGCCAGGAGAATTTCGAACATGTTCATGCCGTTCTTCAAACATAGAGCGTTGAACACAAAAACCAAACTCCTGTTTTACAAAACCTTAATAAGGCCCATCATGACGTACGCCTTTCCTATCTGGTTTTCAGTGTCCCCTTCGGTGGCCCAAACTCTTGAAAAACTGGAGAGAAAAATTCTCAGGCTCTGTTGTGGAAGAAACTTTGAGCACAGAACTAAAAGATTCTCTAACAATTTTATCTATAATAATACCAACACCGTTCCGTTGTTGAGATACAGTTTATCTCTTATGAGAAAATTAGTATCCAGCCTAGATCTCTCGGATAATGATTTGATAAGTAACGTTATCCTCTCTCAAACCGGGTCCTCTTGGGACAACTCAAGTTACTTATCCCCTCTTGGAATTCTTTCCTTCGATCTTGAGCAGGCGGCTTCTTCACCTCCCTCTTTCTATCTAAGAGCCACTCCTGGCCAAAACCGTGGCTAAATTTTATTTTTATAATCAAAACTAATTCTCGACTTTCTTATCCAACTCCTTTCACTGTTTATTACATGATGTTCGCACTGTTGAATTCAAGTACTATAAACAACTAAAATCCAGAAGGATACAAAAGTATTACCTTTGTTCTTTTTAATTCAAGTGGACGGTACTCAACCGATTTTATTCTTAAGTCTTTAACTAATAATTGACATTATCCATTATTTAAATCTTTCGCCAGAAAAATATGTATTTAATAACAACGAAAATGTGATAATATGTAACAATTGTGATTTATAAATGTGATTTATAATAAGTAATTCTATTTTCCTAAAATTATATAAGTTCAGTCCACTCTAACTGTCCTTTCAGTATCCGCTTATTTAAATGTTCAATGTTCATTACCATAGAATCATTCATTTTCCATCACTTCAAACGATTATAACTATAAAGAAAATTTCGAGAGAGTCAGAAAAATATCTTTTAAATAAGTATCTACTATCTCATTCCATTTATTTAATTAATCATTCTACTCGAAATCTAAATTACTATCTAGATTCACAGTATAGAGCGTTTTCGCTTTATCCATAAATGAATTTTCAAACTGGCGTTTGTCGTTTTATTGTTATTTTGTTATATAGTTCGTAAGTTAGTATTAGTCTTTGTATATATGTATATTAATGACACTCCGTCAATGTAACAGCAGTATATACTCTCATGAGCAAGAGCAGTAAATTCATTATTAAGAAAAAGTCAGCCACGAGGCTTCTCTATATAAAATTGTCAAAGCAGGCTATACACTACAGCCGCAGTATTCATAGGCTATCGTTAAGTAAACACATGTAAAACTGATTTTAATGTCTCAATAAAGAATTCAATTCAATTGACGTTTGTAGGAAACTCTCTACACGCTGTGCCACGCAACTATGGCTATCTCGCCTCAGCCCACTCCACCTTTCACTGACAATGAGGTTTGCCTTTCATTCTTGTTTCAGCCCGCAGCCAGCCACCATCAATGTCATGGCGGACGTTGAACAAGAAAATTATGTTGATGATATGTTATTTAGATAATGTAGATTTAGTTTATTTTATGGCTATTATTTGTTTATTTATGTTTTTCTTTTCTTTTAAATTGTTTTTTTGTTTTTCTTTTATTTTCTTTTCAGGGATTCGCCAAAAATACACCCAAGTGCTAGATGCCACTAGGAGAATTTCTTCAATAAGGTAAAACAAACTTTGAATTTTTTTTCAGTAGGGATTTCGATTTGTGAGACCTTTTTTTTTTTTTTATTTTTAGCGATCGTAACAAAACACCGGTTTTGAGGATGACTGGTTCGCCTCAGAGACGGTGACTGATTTCAATTTTGTTTAATCATCCTTTCTGTGGGGAGCTACCCACGTCCACAGCCGGGCGAAGATTGTTTTGTCGAGTGAAGCTTTGGTCCTTGATGTGTGACTACGTTGGTAATCTCACCCCTTTGGCGTTAGCCCCTGACCCTGCTATGGATACTACTTATAATGGATATAATATTGCAATTATTGCAACTGAACTTAGAAAACAAAAATATATATGGACCACCGAAAGAATAAACATTTTATTTTGCAATAGACCTTCATAATCTGAATTCCGGGTATCTAGCCAAAGTTTGTTGCAACCTTTCGACCATGGACCCAAGGTAATTTAACCATCAACGACTACTAACTACTACTAATTAATTAAACTACTATTAATTAATCAGAGTTTTAAACGATTCTATTTTAATTCCGTCTACTTATAATGTGTTACGTTGTTCTGATCTTTTTTGTTTCGTTTTATTTTCAAATCGATTCCCTGAGTGATGGTTCCCTAAACTTGATTGTGATGACGATCTCACTATGGCAGTAATCCAGTTGACGAATGTCTACCTCTTGTACTATACTATATATTTTTGGCTTATCGATTTGTATTTGAACTTATCCATCTTAAGATATCATTGAGTTGTTTGTTTTTTTTTTCTTTTATATGGAGCTGAGAGACCGATTTGTTTTTTTCTTCATTGATTTAGGTTTGTTTCGGTAGGCCATGATTTCGATGATGGGTTCGGACACTTTCGATTCCCACCCACCTGACCGATTGTACTTTGCTTTTAAGAGATTCCTATTTCGTGTTATATTGGTTAGAAATCTATTTTCAGTTTTTTTTTTTTTTGTATGTGATATCCTATACTACCGAATGAGGGAATTTTCGGGGTCTTATGTTTAAGGTAACAAAATATATATATAAGGACCATAATTATATCATGAACCTTTCTTCCCCCCCCTTTTTTTATTTTTACTCTTAGTGTGTACTCATTTCTCAAAGGATATGCAATGTGAATTATTTTACTAATATGCCTACATAGTTTGGGTTTAGTTTATTTGCAATCTTAATTATGCTTACAAAGATGAGCCAAAAAAAAACAAACCTAACTGAATAAATGAGTAATATATAAATAGGAAACGCAACAAATAAGCTCTCACATGTATACATAATAGATAATAGATAGTAAATACATAAATAAACAATACTATAAATGAATAAATAAATGAACTCTTAAAATGCAAAAATAAATAGTTAAATCAATAAACAAATGAATAAATACGTCAATAACTAAATAAATTTAAATAGACAACTCATCAACTATAGAAAAAAGAACAAATAAATACCTAGAAAATAAATAAATAAATAAACAGACTAAACTGAAAAAAAATATATAAATAAATAATTTGTAAATAACCCTAGACAAGAGAATAGATAAATGATGGAAAATAATCAATATCAAAAATATGTTTATGAAGATCAATAAATAAATAAATGGATAAGTTATAGTAATAAATCAAAGTTAAACCTGCCACCAAATAATATAAATTGTTTAATAAATTAACACTAAAAGAAATAAATAAATATATAAACAAGATGAGGGGAAAAAATAAAAAAATAAGTAAATTAACTGAAGATAAATCACGCCTCTCGTAGAAGATTTTTTTAACTAAGAACTATATGAATGAATTGCGCAGAAACTAGGTCGAATATTCACTAAATCTAAATCACAGGTGTTATTATCACAGAACTCTATTGCTTAATATCCTTTGCGTGGAAAATCCCTATCTTCTTTCCTGAAAGATTCTCCAACTCGTATAAGTTCTTGCCGATACTTTTGACGATACGACACTTGACATACTTAGGGCAGAGCTTTGATGAGAGGTACTTGGATGAGTCACTTAAGACAAAATTTCGTCGGAAGACCTCTTGCCCCGGTACAAAATGGATATTACGGCTTCGGATATTATATCTTTTCGCGCCCTTTTCAACGGCTTTCAGGATATTCTCCTTTACCTTTTCGCGAATGCACTGCAATCGGTATTGCCTCGGAAGGGTAAACATCTCACCATCGTCCATGGCATTCAATCTCCGGACTAACGTGTAGCTCTTGCCGTGGGTCATCATATTCACCCCGAAAAGGGTGAAATATGGAGAAACTCCGGTCGAAGCGTGTACAGAGCTTCTCAACGCACATGCGATATCACTCATGTGAATATCCCAGTCGCGTTGATCGTCTTTAAGGTATGAACGTATGGCCGCTAACAGGGTTCTATTCATCCGTTCCGAAGCGTTGGATTGAGGCGAATAGTTGGCTGTTTTGAAATGGCGAATGCCGTACAACTGGAGAAAGTTCTGAAACTCTTTAGCAATAAACTGTTTCCCATTATCCGAGTGTATGATTTCTGGGACTCCGAAAGCATTAAAAATCTCGTTTTTCAAAAATTTGATGACACTAGAAGTCTTTGCAGATCGCAAAGGACACAACCAAACATATTTCGAAAAGTGATCTAGAACTACAAACACATACGAATTTCCGGTCTTCGAACGCGGATAGGGTCCAATAAAATCTATAAATAGTTTTTGAAAAGGCAGATCGGTGGTGAAAATGGTGCCGATTGGGGGACATAAAACTTGGTTCGTCGACTTACTTCCTTTACATATTTCACATTGGGCTATAAAATTTTTAATTTGGACAGTCATATTTGGCCAAAAGAAAAACTGTCGAATTCGGTGCAGTGTTTTTGCAATTCCTCCGTGAGCGACCTGTGGGGGTTCATGAGCTAACCGAATGGTTTCCTCGGTCAAACCCGATGGAATCCACAATTTCCACGTGTTACTAACCAACGCAGTATCTCCCTCTAATGGCAATGTTTTTTTATAGACATAATTGTCCTCAACTTTCAAATCAGGTAATTCATCTGAATTATTTTCAATCGTTTCGACTAGATTCCTATAATCCTCCGACTGGAACTCACTCGACTCTAAGTCTATCAAAGGCGCAACTTCTGCTATCTCCATGCTATCTAAATGAGCCCGAGAAAGAGTGTCCGGTACGACGTTGAGGGTCCCTTTCCGGTGCTCTACGTCGAAGGTATAGGATTGTAACTCTAAACTCCATCTGGCCAGTCGACCGTTTAGGTCTTTCATGTTCATAAGCCATTTCAAACTCGAGTGATCCGTGATTATGGTAAAACTCATACCTTCGACATAGGGCCGGAACTTCTTTACCGCCATCACCACCGCCATACACTCCTTCTCGGTCACTGTATAGTTTTTCTGACAAGAATTGAGCTTTTGTGAAAAATAAGAAACCGGAAACTCTGCGTTTTCTTCATCTTTCTGAAAAAGAACAGCTCCAATCCCCGAATCTGAAGCATCGCATTGAATAAAAAACCTCTTTTTGAAATCTGGGTGTATTAGCACTGGAGTGGATGTCAAGGCAGCTTTTAGTTTTTCAAATGCCTCTAAAGCTTTGCTGGTCATCTTGAATTTCTCATTTTTCTTCTTAAGCGTGTCCGTCAAGGGTGCAGTCAAGCTGGAGAAATCCTTAATGAAACGCCTATACCACCCTGCCATCCCGAGCAGCCGACGCACTTGTCGCGGATTTTTGGGAACTGGAAAATTAACCACTGCTTCCACTTTCGCCGGGTCTGGTTTCAACTTCCCCTCACCAACTATGAAACCCAGATATTTGAGTTCTTTGAAGCAAAACCTGGACTTCTTCAAATTGATGGTTAGGTTGGCTTGCCTTAAGCATTCGGCTACTTGATCTAACAGGGTGACATGGGTCTCGAAATCAGCCGAAATTATTAGCAAGTCGTCTAAATACACAAAAACACTTTCCCTGAGTCGTGCAGGAATTACCTTGTCCATTAACCGACACAACCTTTGAGCTGCGTTACACAACCCAAAAGGCATGACGGTGAATTGGTACAAGGGTCTTCCCGGTACCGCAAACGCAGTTTTTTCCCTACTCTGCCTCTCCAGCGGGATTTGCCAAAAAGCTTCCTTTAGATCCACACTACTTATGTAGTATGTATCTTTCTGACGGCTGAGAAGCCCCTCGATATGAGGGAGCGGGTTCGCGTCCTTTTTGGTCACCGCGTTGACCCTACGCGAATCCAAACAAAAACGATATTTTATAGTACCGTCTTCGCATGGCTTCTTTATAAGGACAACGGGTGAACACCAAGGACTCTCGCTCTCCTCTATAACTCCGAGCTTCAACATCCGATCCAGTTCCTGGTATAATAGGGCTTGTACCGCCGGAGAAACAGGATAGTGTCTCTGCTTGACAGGAATTGTGTCCCCGGTATCGATGACGTGCTCCATAATGGACGTCTTCCCGAGACCATGACGCTCAAAATCGAGAAACTTCAGCTTAACTGCTTCCAATCGGGACCGTTGTTCAGGCGAAAGTTGATGGGCGTTTAATGACTCGCCATTTTCTTCGGAAAGTAACACAGAATCAATTACTTTGGGTGCGATGTGGAATGCTTTCCAAAAATCGACTCCCAAGTAAAGCTCCTGATCTAAATTTGGCACTAAAAAAAATGAAATTCGTTCTGTCTTTTCCTGATAGGTAACGGAAACGACTACCTTTCCTATAATCGTCTGATTCTTACCATCAGCCGTTTTGACATTCGCTTTATACGGCTGAATCACTAAATTATTGTTGTTAGCGAACTGCAGGCAATTTTTCCCCAGAATACTGACACTTGCCCCACTGTCGAGCAGCCCGATAACTTCCTTCCCCGCCATTGATATTCTAGCGTAAGGCCTAGGGTCTGAGCTTACATCTATAACAGTCGCTAACAAATTTTTCCTGGTTTCTTTTCTTGTCTTAAATCTTTTACGCGTTTTAAATATTCTCTTGGTGATTGTTTCTAACGGTTGGTTGAAAATTCTATTTCTGGATATTTCATATTCTTTGATTCTTATGTGTAATGGTTTTAATTCTTTTAATTTTGTATGTTCTTTTCTTCTCGCTGCGGTATCTTTAGTTAGTAATCGTATCTGAGGGTTTCTTAAAAATGACTCTACATCTTTCTCTGGTTTTCTTGAGGAGCCTGAGTCGAACGCGACGCCCCCAAACTCGTTGCGTTCTTCAGCGAGTTTCCCGGATTACAGACGCTGCATTTGGGAGTTATTACGCCTTCTTGCCCGCACCTGTAACAAAAAAGGTTCCGAATTGTTGAGGGACAATCCATAAAAGCATGCCCCTGTACCCTACAGTTCCAACATATCAACTTTTTAGGATCAGAGTATTCTTTGGTTTTCATACGATTCCCAGAAAGATTGAACGCTGCCAAATTCTCTTCCTGATAGTAAGGTGGATCAGGTGACCAATCTAACTCGTTAGCGTGGTACCGTCCCGGTGGTCTAGTTGGCTTGGGGATTTCTCTTTCCTTCCCTGGGAATGCTGCTTCGGCGTCTTTACAAGCTGTTCTAAGCTGATCCATCGTACTGACCGCCTGAGGATACACTAATCTCCCAATACGATCATTCAGGTTACGCTTGAGCATTCGCACCAGATTACCTTCTGGCATTGGCATTCTCAACTGTGCTTTCATTCGGTTTATTTTAGCAAAATAATCCTCGCTGGTTTCATAAGCACCTTGACGACAATCCATTATATCTCGCATCAACTCTAGATCTGTCTTAGAGTTCCTGAACCTACGCGTTAAAGCGTCTCGTAGCGTTAGCCAATCTGGATGGAGACCATAGACATGATATGATTGGTGGAATTCCCAATACCACTCGTAGGCAGTATCTGACAAAAGAAGATGAAAATCCCTCATAACTTCGGCCCAAGAGCAGTTGTGTTGGTATTGAAGCGTTTCTACCCTAAATATAAACTCCTCTACACTTAATGTTTCAGACTTTCCGTTAAATTTCAAACCCCATCTATCTATTCGTATAGGTATCCGGCGGTTACCATACGTCGGGTAATTCGGTTGACGATTCAACGAACCCGGTGTATTACCGGCGGTGTCTCTACAATCAATGGATGCGTAAACTGAGGTGCCACTGGGGGCTGTCCTCCATTGTATGCCGATAGAGGAAAGAGTGGATATCTAGATTCTCCAGCTGATGTTATAAACTGGGATTCGGTGCTCGGTTCAAAAGGTTTTGGCTTGGCGTAACAATTCGTTGGTCTCGGATTTCGTTCCTCGACTGGAGGTATAGGTTTTACAGTTTTATTTATGTCTGCCATAAAATCAACAAAATTTTTTCGAATTTCTTGTTTTAGTACATCTGGAAGATCTTCTCTTAATGAATTTGCGTAGGATTCATACGCGGTCACTACTGCCATATTTATAGCCATTTTCAACTCGGGTGAAATATTTATTTCTTGCGAAGTCGTATTTTTCTTCACGGTTCTATTTTTATTAGCTTGACTTGACTGACGTCCCTTTGCGATTATTTCTGTCCGACGCTGTGTTTGTTGGCCGGTGAAAATTCTTTGGTCCGTCATCAACGCCATTTGACCTTTCGGAATAGCACCGGTGTTTACACATGGGATGGATGTTCCTTGATTATTTCCAGTGTTTATACTACCTAAAGCTGGCCTATTCTGATTTAAGTAAACTTCACCCGATCTCATCCCTAACAATTGTTCCCACCGGTTTCGTTTATCCCTAGAGTTTGCACTTCCGTCCCTTCCCGAATTATTCTCCACTTCGGCCACTATTTCTCTGGGTATAACCTCTTCATCCCACTGTATTTGAGCGGAAAGCAAATTGGCTACTGAATCTCTATTCTCGATTGCCCCTGCACCCTCATCTAGCACTTGTCTAGCGGTTCTTTCAAGGTTGTGAGACCAATCAAATATCTCGTCGGCATCTCCACGACACGATGCCCCACCTGTGAGACTGCTATATGACGGTGCTGATAGTGAACTCGTCCTAACAGAATTATCGTTTAGGTTCTGGGATGGCGATGGACGATCATCCGCATTTGCGGAATTCGAAGCTTGTTGTCGTGCCGACTTGCCTACCGGTGGAGTGTGTTGGACAGGAGACATCTCTAAAACCTTCTTTGCCACTGACCTAGTTAAAACTCTATTTATTTTTGTTCTTTGAATAATATATTTTTCTATCTTTCCAGATCTCAACCTCATCACTTGGATGACCTCTTGTCCAAAGACGTAAGGACCTCACCAGATCTTAGACAAGAAAATATAATATAAAGGTATAAGTTTTATTCGATTAGTTGTACTGTTGAAATCAAGTTTTTCTTAATTATTTCTATACAGATCTCGAGAAGCTATAAAGAAAACAACAAATTGCCTCTTGCAATTCTGAGAACTGTGGAGTTTATAATGCTTATGTAGAATTAGAATTTCTAAAGTGTGAATTTGTAACCTCAATATGTAACCCTTAAAAGCCCAAAACAAACGTTTAGTTTTAGGCCTACCAATGTAAGAATAATCGTTTATTGTACGATTGGCACTTTGCCTAGATAAACAAAGGTGGCTACACAAAACAAACCAGAATTTAAATTATCTGTAGCTTATACTATCAAGCTCTTGCACTCCGATTACTTTGTAATTGGATTTATCAATCACTTAACTATTATAGCTATGAAACGACGACTAACAACTTATGTATGTTTTATCTACTCTTGCTACAAGCAAGTAAATAAATGTACTAACAAATCAATGTATGCTGTTATCAGTACACCAAAACCAATCCTATGAGCTTTTGAAATATTTGTTTTGAATTTGTACCTTCGTTAGCATTTCATGCAATTGAAAATTCTATTATGTATTCTTTTTTTTTTTTAACTCTATTATAATCTTTCTCAAATGTAAACTACAATTTTTAAAACCTAACTATTTGTTTACTTTTACTAACTATTTCTAACTTGTCTAAGGATCGTACCAACCAACTTGGTTTGTAATCTTGACCACAAATTTACTTTCGGGCAAGTTTTGAAACTTTTATTTATTTTGCAATACCTTAATGTGGTTTTAATGTATGTGTGTATGAAAATTATATAATGTTCTATGTTATTGTACAGAATTTTGCTGACAATAAAGTGAATGTTTTCTGCTGTTGTTTTTATTTCATGAAGGTTCGGGGGTGTATGAGGTGGCCTGCTACGGGTATTATTTTTTTTTTCTCGATGAATAATGACTGGAAGTTCGTTTAAATAATGATGTGTAACATCTTGTCCGTTTCAACTGAATGGTAAGCAGAATACACTAAAACATAAATAAACACGACATATAGACATTACTAGTTTGAACTTACTGCCGTTCGTGGAATCCGCCCGTGTCGTCGCCATTGCTCGAGCTTTCTTAAGAGCAATCTTGACCAAGACCTACGACTCAAGCAAAAACCAGAAACGGCTGCAATTTCACACGTTGACAAAAGGAAATGTTCGTCAATGCCTCCGAGGATTCCGAGAAATACCGTCGCAATTGAGTGGACTTTCTAAAAAGCAATTCTGTTCAAGACATACCGTAACTCTCGACATCCTCCGACGCTACGACCAAAATCCGACGTTACCAACGTCGAAGCATTCAAGAATCGACCGCGAATCAGTAGTAAACCAGGGTTTTCCACCTGAAGACATGCAGAATCCCAAACACAACTCCGATGGCAATAAGATACAAAACGAAGGTGTACTAAACAACTTGCCTCCCATGATCTCCCCAAATGTGACGTCGCTAATAATGAAGCTTTCTAATGAGCCATCCTCATCATGACTTACGTTCCATTCGTGAATCTCATGCAAAACAAGGTGAGTAGTTGGACAGAAGACTAGGACAACACGTTGCGGGCGCCATTTGTTACCTGTTACTTGCAGGGGATCGAAAGAAGGAAAAGGAAAAGAAATCGAAATCAAAAAATCGAGGTAGGTAGAACCGAGTGTAAATCGGTAGACAGGTAGGTATAGGAAATAGGGTTGATGGGATGGGTCGCTATTGTTGAGCGCGGTAATAAAGACGTTCACCATAAATGTTAGCATTGAAATTTGGCTGGAATTTAACTAGAGAAAATATAGAATGTAAATGGTAAGTATGGAGACAAACGGAAACGGATAAAAGGAAACAGGAAGGTTTGTATGTAGGGAAAGAGAAACGGGAATTTTTGAAGAAAGGTCTAGAAAGAAGAGTGTCTGACGGCGGGACTTGGCACGCTCGCGAAGCGCGGCTCAGCTCGTCGGATTAGGGGGGGATCTTGTCCCTTGGTCAGACTAGGACCAGGCAACAAAACATAAATCGTGCCAATAAGACAAAACATCACAAATAAAAACCGCCACCACTTAAAAACTCTGCTTACTTTCAGAATTCGAACGAGATACTCACATCAAAAAAAAATCGTTGCAGATGTTAGGCAACGAATAGCCCTCCCTACCTTGGAGCCTTGGTCCGATATGGTTGGGACTCCCCATCAGCTGGCGCGCTTCCAATCACATGGTCACCCGATGATTCTCGGCCCCCTCGTCCACCCCCTAGAAAATTTAAAGCCCTAGCAATTCATGGTGCTGGCGTTCAGCAATAAGAACTCATTCTGGTTGGCGTGATTTACAAACATAATTTATTAAACGTAACACTAACAATCTAACATTCTAATACTACTAAAAATTTTGAAGAATAAATATTTGGAAGTTAAACAATGAAGTTTTTGTTTATATTAAGAAAAATTTTGTTTCTAAATGAATAACGCTACATATACATAAATTTAAAGATCAAATTTTTCCTTTTTTTTTTTGTTTTTGTTTTTTTCTTTGTTTGAGTTTTTGGATATTATATTTTTTTTTGTAAATTTTAAATAAAGCAAGCAGATGATCCTTTTGTTTTTGGGTAAGAAAAAAAAGAAAGCTTTTACTGATTTCAGTTCCCGCCTAGCCCCCTCCAAGACGCTTTTCAAACTAACGCCCTCTTTTTTTTTGGACGTTACCACTACTACTCGATATCGCTTTCGTAGACCCTACCTAATAAGAGCTCTTGTTAGGCATGCGCCTCGCGAAAGAAGGCCCAAAATGGCCGACGCGACCGGTTAGGTTGGAAAAACTTTCCTTTCTCTCTTCTTACAATTTTTTTTTCTTTTCTCTTTTTTTTTGAATATAAAATGCTAAAAAAAAAAAAATTTTCTTTTTTTGATTACTTTAAACTAACTCGTAAATTCTCTATAATATTTTTCTTTTGCAATATTTTTTTTTTGAGCCCTGACTACCGCGCCAAAAAAATATTATTCGTTTATATATCTTTTTTTTTTAACAAAATATAATTTGTCCCACTGTAGTGGGTACGGACTGCTTTCCTGGGCTTTTTTGGGAACTGGAATATGTTCTATGACGTGTTCTATAAATTATCTTAACGTTGGAATTCTCGTTCGGGATCTTGTCGTTGAATCAAAAAAAAATCTCTCGGCGGTCACGACACTTTATGCCTAGTCGATGACCGCCAAAATTCTTCTATTTCGCCGAAACTAGAATGTCCCTTTTAGATTTTCGATTATTCCTACCGAAGCTAACTTTTATGGATTTTTTTTATTTCAGTCACGGCTAAAATTTTTAAATACCCTTAATTTTTTTATATATCAACAAAACTTCAGAGAATTCTCACCGTTCCTTTCAATTTGCGGCTTTACTTCCCTTATTATGACGGCTTTTTTTTTTTTTTTTGAATTTTAACTGGATGCGGGAATCTACATATAATGGCCCTTCAAAACCTGTAGAAAGGTCATATAATTTATCAATCCATTATATTTAACTTTCGGACCACATTTTTTTTGTATTTATTTTTTTTTTTTTTTTATTATTAAACCAACCCTTGAACTAGGGGTGTCCATTTAAGAAAAACATCGATGTGTTTATTCGATGTTAGACATCGGAAACCGGCATCGATGTCTTCCGATACATCGCTTAAGAACATCGATGTTTTTTCAACATCGAATACCTACTTTATTTAATGATTTTTTACTTTAACAAATGGAAACTAACAATATGCGCTAGCAAAAGTATTATCTATTCCTTAAAAATTCCAAAAAAAATTTGATCAGTTTAATTGTTTTAGATTAAGATTAGCGTAAAAAGGCAAATTTCGATTCACAATTCACACTGTAGATGAGTGAGAGTAAGAGCAAGTATATGAAGCAGTACAGTTCAGGCAGAATAGTGAAATGAAACACTAAACCTAAGAAACTAATCAAAGACAAGAACTAAAGACCAAAAAGAGCTGATGCACACATTAGCCGTGTTTTTTTGGAAAATTCATCCGCAGCACAGTAGGATCCTATATGAACAACAAATACAACATCCGCAGTAGGATCACTGCCGATAAAAGGAGAAGTGAAATCCTGCTGCGGATAGAGATTTGACGTTTATTCGAGTATTGGCAGTGATCCTACTGCGGATGATGCATTTGCCACTCATACAAAATCCCACCGCACTACGGATAACCTTTCCAAAAAAACACATTTCTACAAATTCGAAAAAATTCAGCTCAGTTACTCGTAAAAGAGCCAATTCTCATATTCACCGACCTGAATGAAATTAATAAAAAATAAGTCTTTATGTTCTTTGTCATAGTTTTTCGATTTAAAAAAAAACATCGATACATCGAATAGAAAATTTACTAGGCAAAACATCGGATCAATCCGATGTCTCGTATGGTGAACATCGAATGGATTCGATACATCGATGTTTAGTGAATATCCCTACCTTGAACCACACTTACCCGGAACTTTGGTTTTTGTTGTTTTGGTATTCTCTTCTCAAAAATAATTTTTGGTTGCACAAAAAAAAACGACTCTTTATAAAAAAACTTTTTAGGTACTCGACTGTACGTCTTCTGTACCGACCTTACGTGTGTTCACTCTGATCACTTTGAACTAAATGATTTCTCCGGTTTCTACCAACCCTAGCCCATACACAACCTTCCTAAAAAAACATACCCATACATACCTCCAGATCCCGCTTGCTAATCAACTGATTCTATAATCCGTATCATCCTACCAACACTT
The DNA here is from genome assembly GCA_963931855.1 of Philhelius festivus. Classification (NCBI taxonomy): domain Eukaryota; kingdom Metazoa; phylum Arthropoda; class Insecta; order Diptera; family Syrphidae; genus Philhelius; species Philhelius festivus. The sequence continues at coordinate 132,756,105 of OZ007556.1, read as the reverse complement.
TGTAAAGATTTACTTTACGCTCTTTCCCTATCTCTCCCGCATTTCAGAGTGGCTGTCTATTTTCACATCAGTCTTTTACTTCCGGACCTGCCTTATCGACCCGTGCACCATCCTACTTAGTGGATTTTAATACCATCCAGCATCCACTGATGATCTTCTTTTAGCTATTTATACCTATTGATTATAGTTCCTACTTATTTCGCTTTCTTACAGAACAACTAACATACACATGTCTTCTTGTGTTTCGACCACAAAATCTCCCCTATTCTACAATAATCGACGTTCTTCAACTTTTTAGTTCTTTGACGTTTGTAGGAAACTCTCTACACGCTGTGCCACGCAACTATGGCTATCTCGCCTCAGCCCACTCCACCTTTCACTGACAATGAGGTTTGCCTTTCATTCTTGTTTCAGCCCGCAGCCAGCCACCATCAATGTCATGGCGGACGTTGAACAAGAAAATTATGTTGATGATATGTTATTTAGATAATGTAGATTTAGTTTATTTTATGGCTATTATTTGTTTATTGTTTGTTTATTTATGTTTTTCTTTTCTTTTAAATTGTTTTTTTGTTTTTCTTTTATTTTCTTTTCAGGGATTCGCCAAAAATACACCCAAGTGCTAGATGCCACTAGGAGAATTTCTTCAATAAGGTAAAACAAACTTTGAATTTTTTTTCAGTAGGGATTTCGATTTGTGAGACCTTTTTTTTTTTTTATTTTTAGCGATCGTAACAGTTCGTAGTTCCTTTTCTGCAGAGACGAGACCGATCACCATATATTTTGTTCACGAAAAATGAAATGCCTTCCATTATAACATATACATATACGCATGTATCTTTTTGTTTTCCCACTTCCTATATTGCTCTGTGTTCTGTATCATACAAAAATACGTTTGGGCATTCGACTTCGAACATAATTATTCTTCCACAGTACACTTATTAGAATCAGATATATATAAGGTGTCTGTGGTGTGGACGTGGAGTGGAGCGATATTCTTCAACCCTTTTATTTCGTTCGATGCTCGAGCTTATACAGAGTTCATGGGTGTTCTGGGTGTATAGCTGCAATAGCGCGGGCTTCGCAAAGTTCTCGTGTGTGTATTTGTTATGTTCGATTTCTATCTACGACTTGTGTTTTGTCTCAGTTATGTTGGAACTATGAACATGTTTAAGTTCAGATTGTGGAACGAATGGAACTGTCTCCGGTAGAGGACATAGTTCCTGGTACTATACAGTTTCGGAACTAACCAAGTCTAATTAGTTCTCAGTTTTTACCTTGGCTTCGACGAGACTAGACGTCTTGAATTGTAATTCTTTTTATTGTAGCTCTAAGTAAAGCTAAAATAAAGTAATTATTTAAACATTCCATAAAAAGAAAACTTTTTAATTTAATTAACGTGGTAAAAAGTGTTGTGCCAAATAAAGAAGGCACAAATTGGTGACCCCGACACCTACATCGCCGTCGTCAACGACATCAACGACGTAATTTTGGAACCACCACCACGTACGTCGTGCAGTTCATGATTGGACTTACTAAACCGATTTAGTTTGACGTAAGGCCACCCTGTCGTGTTCAGACACAGACACGTCCTCGGTAGTGACGTAGATTTAAACACTGATATGTTAACAGGTATTATTCTCGAGGGAATGAAAACTTTTATCCCTAACAGGACTAAAAGCATAAAACCCAAGGAGAATTCATGGTACGATAATAGCTGTAAAGAGGCTATAAGGTTCAGAGAGTATAGCTTCCGTTATTACAAAACCAATCCATCTGAGGAAAACCGGACAAAATACAAACAAGTGCGGAACGCTTGCAATGCCCATATCAAACGAACCAAGTTTTTACATGATCAAAAAACACGGCTAAAAATACTACAATGTCCCAAAGGTAGTAAACATTTTTGGTCATTTGTAAAAAATATTAGAAAATCCCGCTGTTCGTCGGTTCCAACACTTGTTCACAATAATACTCCTGTGACTAGCTCACAAGGAAAGGCAAATTTGCTTGCAGCCCTGTTTTCTGCAAATTCGACGCTGCCACATAGTGTTATGACTCCTCCTGTTCTTGAGAGCGTAAATGGTTTTATGGGACGAATCTTCTTTCGCACTCGTGCAGTTGCAAGAGTCTTAAAAGATCTTGAAATACACAAATCCGCTGGTCCAGATGGTATATCCCCTACTGTTCTGAAGAGGTGTTCTTCTACGCTGGCAAAACCATTGCGTAAGCTTTTCTATCTATCCTATTCCTCTGGGCTCTTTCCGAGTGGATGGAAAACAGCATTTGTCCAGCCAGTCCCTAAAAAAGGCGAATCCTCCTCACCCACAAATTACCGACCAATTGCACTTACGTCCCTTCTTTCCAAGGTCATGGAAACGCTGATTAATAATCAGCTTAAGAAATATCTTGAAGAACGAAAGCTTCTTAATGACCGGCAGTACGGCTTTCGTAGCAACAGGTCTACTGGTGATCTGATGGCATATCTCACCGAAAAGTGGAACAAATCCTTGCACCATTTTGGTGAAACCAAGGTTATTGCACTTGATATTTCTAAAGCATTTGATAGAGTTTGGCATGAAGCTCTCTTATCGAAAATGCGTGCATTTGGCATCGATGAATGTCTACTTCGTTGGATTAGAAATTACCTTTCAGGCCGATCAATACGTGTTGTTTTGGACGGTTTTAAGTCTGATATTCATAAAATAAATGCTGGTGTGCCCCAAGGCTCTGTTTTGTCTCCGACTCTCTTCCTCATCTTCATCAATGATCTCTTGTCTGTATCTTCTAATCCACTACATTGTTTTGCTGACGACAGTACCCTCAGCTTTTCATATTCGGCGAATCCTTCATCTTCGGAAGTGGCTCTGCAACGGCAGCATATGATAAGTTCATTAAATTCCGACCTAGACAGCATTGTAGAATGGGGTATTAGAAACCGCGTGGAATTTAATGCTTCGAAAACCCAAAGCTGTCTCCTGTCTGTCAAGCGAAATATTCCACCCCTGCCATTATCCATGGATGGTACTTGCATCGAGGAAACCGAAAAGCTTTCCGTTCTTGGTATGTCTATTACAGACCATCTTTTGTGGCATGATCACATATTTGATGTTGCGAAAAATGCAGCGAAATGCTTAGGTTTCCTCAGAAGATGTAAGCAGTTTTTTTCCCCTTCTGATCTGGCTACAATTTATAAGGCATACATTCGGCCTAAGCTTGAGTATAACTCCCATATCTGGGCAGGTGCTCCTAAAACTCACTTGCACCTCTTAGACAGAATCCAAAACAGAGCCCTTAGACTGATTGGAGACAGATCTATTACAGAAACTTTTGTTTCTCTCGAACACCGTCGTAATGTCTCTTGTCTAACTTTGTTTTATCGCTTCTTCTATAAACAGTGCTCAAATGAAATAGCCAGTTGCATTCCTCCCTTGAAACAATTTCGCCGTAACACTCGTCTTGCTAAGAATGCCCATCAGTTTACCCTTGAGCCTAATTTCGGGCGTACTGTAAAATACAGAGATTCATTCTTAAGCCGTACTACTAGAATGTGGAACACTATACCCCACTCGATTTTCCCCCCTCATTGTGATGTACAAGCATTTAAAACCAATGTGCATCGGCATCTCCTTTTAAATCCCCTCCTCATTTCCTAACTGCTCGCGCTGTGTTATTATAACATTATAAGGGTATTCATAACCCCTTGAGTGTGTGCTTATTATAAAAAAAAAAAAAAAAAAAAAAAGCAGTGTGAACACTTTAGACTCACTTTGACGTCTTGTAGTTGTCATAATTATTGGCCATTTGCTATGCCACTACAAATATACAGTGAATTACAAAAGTAAGTAATCGATAGTAATGTTAAAAAAAACTTAATATTTTTGTCTATAATTGATATGTATTTCGAACTAAAAAGTAACATTTCAAATAAAACAACTGTGTTCTAAAATTCTGCTTGTTTAGATTCATGGGTTTTTTCAAAGAAGAGCCGCTTTTGCCGATTTATTTTATGTAAGGTTTCTTTCTAATATTTCGACCATGATAACCGGATTGGTAGAGCACTCGTCGAACAGTTTGAGGGTTACATGACTTACCTGTTTTATTTGGTTTTTTCTGCTGATATCTTTGATGGGCTTACTTTGTAATTCCTCTTCACTTTCCTTACAATAATACGGCATTTCTGTTTGTCATTGGTCGAGGGTCATTTTGCAAACTTCCAATTTTATTTTATTTGGTTATTATTTTGTGTATAGTAGATGGACTTTTGTTAACAATTTTACCATTCTCGCACTTCGATTTATTTTCCACATAGTGTTTGATTATATTTTTTTTAATGAGTGCTTACTTACTTTTGTGATACACTGTAACTTCGTGTGTCATATTATGTCACCAAGACAAATGTCAAAAAAAATCCATTAATTTTCAATTTGTTTTAAAAATCCTGCCTCACTTTGCCGTCTCTTTCTTACCATGAAGTGCGAACGAGAAAAAACACAGAGACATCAAAAAAAGTCGGCGGAGTGAGTCTAATGTGAACACCGTCCATCAGCCACATCGTCGCTGTATATGGGATTATGTAAACCACCACCACGTGCGTCGTGCAGACCATCAGCCACATCGTCGCTGTATATAGAATTATATAAGCCACCACCACGTGCGTCGTGCAAATCATCAGCCACATCGTCGCTATATATATAATTATATAAATCACCAACCAACGTCATCGTCAAGTCGACCACGTGATTTTTGCAATCACCACCACATGTGTCGTGCAGATCATATCAGCCAAATCGTCGTCGTCAGCTACATCAGCAACTGTTTTGCGTCGCTATATATATATATAGAAGTAAAAAGTATATAAAAAACCACCACCACCATCGCTTCAGAAGAACTTCATCGTCATCAGTCGTCATCGCATCATCACGAGCATTATTCCTGTTTCCAGCTACGAAGCATACCATCAAATATCATTAAAAAAAAAAAAAAAAAAACCACCATCGCCTCAGCAGAACCTCATCAAGAACACCGTCGCCACGTCTCGTCTCAACGAAACAGAAGCGAGAGAAATATCCACAAGAAGAACACCATATCGTTGTCTTCGCTGTCGTCATCGACAAGCATCCAACAGCCACCAGCTTTGTATATACACTCTAGGCGTTTTTCTTTTTTAGCTCCGAGCGGGGCACTGAACTGTCAAAAAAAGAACTATGTTACTTTTTTAACCCAGAGCGCCCTAGGCGCTCAACTTGCGTTTCTTTTTTAGCTCAGAGCTCGAACGGGGTTCGCTCGAAGAGCTCGATAATAAATGACCGAGTAGACCGAGCAAAAAGCTGAGCGCGGCTAACTTTATTAAATTTTTTGGAAGGGATGATAGTAAAAGAAAAAAAAAAGAAATACAAAATCAAAACAAATGGAAATGGCGGGCGAAGCTGGTTGCTCTCCCAGTGAAGGTAAGGAAAAATATATATAATTATGAGCGAGTTTTGCTCAGTTTTCCTCATCATCAAAATCAAAAAACAAATTAAACTCTTCCCTTAAAATAATTGCTTTTTCCATTTTCATTAATTAGAAATTAATTAAAAACTAGTTTTCAAGAATATGAAAACACAAATTTCACAAACAAAGCTGAGAATTTTGACAGTTTCTTTGAACAATGATACAATGACAATTCAGTGCTTAGATGTGTTTCTTAAATAGCTCAGAGCGCTCAGGTCACGCTCGGTTCGGAGCGAGCTCTAAGCGCTCAGGCCCCGCTCTGTGCCCTGCTCGGGGCTAAAAAAGAAAAACGCTCTATAGTATTCTCATGAAACCTTATTTTAAGAGGACATCTATCGTCGGCACATTTACTATTTCAGAGTGCAAAACCATTGTATATATAAACTATAGTACTCTCATGGAACAGAAAAAAGTGTTATGGAATACACTCTAACGAGGGCGCTGTCGTAGGAAAATATTGTCGTGGAGACTTTTGATTTAGGGTGGGGTAGTAATTGAGGAAGAGCGAGAAAATTTTAATAGCTCTGGCAATGAGAAAGACGAGAAAGAGAAAATAAAATTTGTTTTGTATCATTTTCCTTTTGAGGGATCTTCTGTGTGTTTTGTTGTTATATTTTTTTGTCAAGAATATTTGTTTTGTTTTTGCTATTTTATACGCAACAAAGCAACGTTGTTCAATTTCGGCATATCTAACCAAAATACAACGTTGCTTTTTATTTGAATGGACACACATACCTATTTGAATAGATTTAAGTAGGAATAATTTTGAAAATTGATTCTTGATAGGATTAGGCTTTTTTGAATTTTAGTATATCTACATAGGAACTTTATCTTAATATATTAGGTAACTTACCTATGTTGATTGCAATTATTATTATTTTATAATACCTAATTGGTGTAATTTTGAAGAACAAAAATAATAATTGCAATCAACTAGTTTAACTGCCTACATTAGATGCAGTGGGTGGCAAGGTAGTGGAAATTGTTTTTTTTTGCAATTAATATAATTATGTATACCTACAGGGTGATTTGCATAAGGTGTGACAAAAAGCTAGGGCGTGTAGGTTGGGCTTAGACAAGAAAAAAATCGTATGGGAGGGGGGGGGGGGTCTATTTCCCCCTGTTTAGGCGGGAGGAGCAATTTAAGAAAAAAATCACTTAAAACAGAAAAAAAATTATTAAAAAATAACGGTGATACCTACAGAGTAATGCTATAGCATTTTGAAAAGCCAGAAATACGTTCTTTAATTTTGTTTTTAAATAAAGTTGTTCGAGTGAATAGTTTTTGAAAAATTAATTTTCAAAATCAAAATTTTGAAAAAAAAAATGAAAAAAATTTTTTTAAACAATTTTTTTTCAAAATTTTACGTAATTAAGTACTATTTTTGTATTCAATATTCAATGCTCTTATTAATTTTTGATCAAACACAAAAAACCGGATGTCAAAATGTTTTTTAGTTTTTGCGAAAATCAAATCCAATAAAAATTAAAAATAAAATATAAGAAAATCAAAATCTTTTTGTTATTAAGCCTGAAATACAAGAAATTATAATAGTTTGAATTAATAATATTATTCCTTTTCTTAAAGGATGATTTATTTGTATAAATATAAAAGCTAATATAAAAATTAAAAAATATAATGTAAGTTGTATAATACAAGAAATAGTTTAAATAAAATATTAATTTTGGAGATTAATGATAAAGAAATATCTTTTTTCTTGAAGTTTAAAAAGAATAATTCTTATTCAATGTATTATTAGTTTTATGGGCTTTTTTGATCATTTTTTTCTCTATGCGAATTAAAACAATTCCATATTTCCTCCCTACGTTTCGTTGAAAATTCTCAACATCCTCAGGGGCAACACTTTATTGAAACTTAATAAACACAATTATTTAACATTTTGAAACATTGGCAAATTATTTTGTAAAACTTACTTGTTTTTTGTTTGACTTTACATCACAAATTTTTCCTCAAATTTTTAGTTTAAAATTTAAAAAATAAATAATTTAATAAATAAATAAATAAATACTCTATAACAATTTAATACAACAAACTAAACCAAACAGAAAAAACACTTATATCACAGGTGGGTTACTTTATCACATTAGTGTAAGCTGCGCTAAGCTTGTCTTTATCTTCTTTTGTGTTCATTGTGAATTCAAGCTTTTGCTGAATGCGCAAGCTCTCCAGTGTATATCTTGTGTTTTCTCTTCTCTCTTTGTCGAGTATTCGTGTGTTGTCAAAATCAGCTGTGTGTCCATGGTCCAGTATGTGCTGTGCTAAAGCTGTTGTTGTTCGTTTATTACGTATGTCAGCTTGATGCTCTGTCAGTCTTGTTGATAATAATCGTTTTGTAGTGCCAATGTACACCATATTGCATGCATCGTTGTCTGCCCCCTTGCATTTTATTTCGTACACGACGTTGTGTTGGTTTTTTGTCAATTTTGGAGGTTTAGTGTTTGTGAATATGTTTCTTAGTGTTATATTTGATCTGTGTGCGAAAATTATGTTTCCTCTTTCTCTTCTCTCTTTTTTAATTTCCAACAGATTATACAAAGTTTTGTTGTCTGTCAAACCAGGTATATAGGTTGTGGAGTAGAAGGTATTACCAGGCCCATTTGTTTTGTTTAATTTGTTTTCGGGTATGTGTTTCGAAAAATTTTTTTCATTTAAAAGTTCATTTATAATTCTATTTGGAAAATTATTCTTTTTTAATATTGTTCGTATTTTGTTGAAATTTTTTGTATGAAATTGTGGATGGCTGATATCTATAATTTTGTTGATTAAGTTTTTGGCACTGTTTATTTTATATTTCATGGGTTGTGTTGAGAGAAAGTTGATCATTCTTCCAAAGGCCATTGGTTTCGCATACCAATCCATGATAATTTTGTTGTTTGTTCTGTGTAGGTTGGTGTCTAAGTAGGGTAAAGTGTTATTTATTTCTGTTTCAATTGTGAATTGTAGTTTTTGATGATATTCATTAAATGTATTCATTATTAGAATTTGATCCTGTTTTTTTATTATTGCGAATATGTCATCAACATATTTAACCATAAATTTTATTTTTATATTTCTTTTGTTGAGTTTATCTGTAACGTCGTCTAGGAGGTCGTCCAGTACTATGTTGGCAATAGTGGGTGATAGTGGGTTGCCCATCGGCATTCCAAATACCTGGTTATAAAGTGTGTCTTCAAATTTAAAATAATTGTTTTCTTTAAGGCAAAATTGGAGGATTTTTAAAAAGAGCTTTTTGGGAATTTGTGTGTATTGTTGTACTTTTTCCCATTTCGCCATTATAATTTGAATTGCTAGGTATATTGGTATGTTCGTAAACAATGATACCACGTCAAAGGAAACAAGTATCTCGTCTTCATCCAAAATAATGTTTTCTGTTTTTTCTTTGAGTTGTTGAGAGTTTTTTATGTTGTAATCATCTGATGTTAAGTGTTTAAGAATTGTACCAATATATTTGGCCATATTATAACAAGGTACATTTGTTGATGAGGCGATGGGACGAAGTGGTAAATTCGGTTTATGGACTTTTGGTAGTCCATAAAGAATGGGTGCTGAAGCTACAGAGCATATTAGAGATTTTTTCCTTTGTATATCGATGTATTTTTGACTGTGTAATTCATTTACTATAGTGTTGTTGGTTTTTTGTAGTTGATTTGTTGGGTCTGTTCTTATTGTTTTGTATGTTGTTTTGTCTTGTAATAAGTCTTCCATTTTACTTTTGTACTCCTCTTTGTACATGATAACAGTCTTGTTCCCTTTATCTGCTTCCGTAATTATTATATCCTTTTTATGTTTTCGAATAAGTCGTTGAGTTTTCTCGTATGTTTTCAGAATGAATCTCTCTTTTACATTATTTTTAATTTTTCTCTTATATGTCGCAATTCTGTTTGCAATTTTAAACCTGGCAACTTCTTTTTCTTTTTCGTCTGTCATTTTTTGTACATACTGTTCCACGTCCGCAATTATGTGTATTGGTGAGATATTGGTGTTGTTTATGGGCAAAGCAAACTTTTTCCCTAGTGAGAGTAACCATTGGCTTTCTACTGGAAAATGTACCGATGTTTTGTTCTCAAACCAACTTTCATTGTATATTAGTCCCATCTTATTGATGTGTTCGTCTTTAAGTTTTTTCATTTTGGATGAAAGTGTTAGTTGTGATTGTGAAGTAAAGTAATTGTAATTATGTGTCTGTTTTGTAACAAAGGTGTTATACTCATATGGATTGAGAGTACTTTTCATTGCAAGATCTGTGTGTAATAAGTTTTTCCTGATTATATTTATTGTTATGTGTGTTTGTTTGATTTCAAGATTAAGAATTTTTACTAAAAATGTGTGGGTTATTTTTTCGAGTTTTGTTTTTGTTGTGTTTGATGTTATAAAAGTTGTTAGTTTAACTGTTGAATTGGTTAAATGTTTTGGAATGATTTCGTACTCTTTGCATGATAGGAGAAATTTTAATCTTTCTTTGTGTTTGGCTAATTTTTTGTTTTCTCTGCAATAGTGTTTTAGTGTCATACACATGTTTTCATCATATTTTAGTTTAATGTGTTCAAAAAATCCTTTCATTGTGTTTGTAAAGTCAAGAAATGTGTCGTGGTGATGTTTAAAAAGACGGCAGGCCCTCCGTTATTATGTACTTTATAATATGTATATTGATCAAATCTTAAAATTTCAATGTATTATTAGTTTTATGGGCTTTTTTGATCATTTTTTTTTTTTTTTTTTCTCTATGCAAATTAAAACAATTCCATATTTCCTCCCTACGTTTCGTTGAAAATTCTCAACATCCTGAGGATGTTGAGAATTTTCAACGAAACGTAGGGAGGAAATATGGAATTGTTTTAATTCGCATAGAGAAAAAAATGATCAAAAAAGCCCATAAAACTAATAATACATTGAAATTTTAAGATTTGATCAATATACATATTATAAAATAATTCTTATTTTTGGTTTACAAGACCAATGTTTTTTTTAAACTATTAAAACTAATGATAATATTAATTAATTGAGGATTACCTTTTTTTTATAAAAACTAAAATAAAAGGCTTTTCTTAGAACAAAAGTAGTTTTTGTTATTTTTGATTTTCGCAAAAACTACAAAACATTTTGACATCCGGTTTTTTGTGTTTGATCAAAAATTAATAAGAGCATTGAATATTGAATACAAAAATAATACTTAATTACGTAAAATTTTGAAAAAAAATTGTTTAAAAAAAATTTTTTCATTTTTTTTTTTTCAAAATTTTGATTTTTTAATAATTTTTTTTTCTGTTTTAAGTGATTTTTTTCTTAAATTGCTCCTCCCGCCTAAACAGGGGGAAATAGACCCCCCCCCCCTCCCATACGATTTTTTTCTTGTCTAAGTCCAACCTACACGCCCTAGTTTTTTGTCACACCTTATGCAAATCACCCTGTATTATGTAGGTATAAAACTATTTCTTTAAGCAAATCTAATAGGTACGTATACCTATATTTTTATTAGAGAAAATAGCGTTTACATATGTACATACCTATATAAAATATGGTATGGTAGAAAATAATTTTGATTACAAAAAAATATTTTTATGCGTTCATAGGTATTTATATAATTAAAAATAAAAAAAAGAAATTTGATATAGGTATAGACCAGTTTTTAAAATTTATTCATATAAACTTTGTTTGCAAAAAATATCATCATCATCATCATCATCGGCTCGACAACCGGGTTCCGGTCCTGGCCTCTTTCAACAAGTCTCTCCACCTATCCCGGTCTCTAGCCGACGCCATCCAGTTGCGCACCCCAAGGCTTCGGGCGTCCTGGTCTACGCCATCTCTCCAGCGCAAGCATGGTCTACCACGCTGTCGTCTACCATAGAATGTACCACAAAGAACTTTCCGAGCAGGTTCCTCTTCGCTCATGCGAGCTAGGTGCCCTGCCCACCGGAGTCTACCGAGCTTAATTTTTGTCACGATATCTGCTTCTAGGTAGATTGCGTACAGTTCATGATTGTACCGTCTCCGGAATCGTCAAAAATATAGAAAATTTTTAATACTTTTTATGTTTATATAAACAATTTCAGAAATGTATAAATATTCACATAAAGCAATTGTGAAAAAAAATCAAATAAGTTTTTCGAGAAAAAAATAATTTTAGAAAACTTAAATTAATTAAAAAAAAACTTAGAATAAATAGAATAAAATTATTATTGACATAATATTCAAAATAAAAATCAGATACCTTTCTTGGAAAAAATATGTTGTATGCATTTACATATTGCCAATAAGCAATTTTAGAAAAATTAAAAAAAAAAGAAATATGGTGTCAATTTTAAAAAAATTATTGATGCACCCCACATGAAAAACTTTGAAAATAAAAATAAACGTTTTTTTATAAAAAATAGTTTTTATCCATATATTTTGTAAAAAAATAAGATATTTGCCCTGCGAATTTTGAACAAACAAATATTTCTTTTAATGTTTGTCTACGAATTTTCATCAAATTTCTAAATTATTAATTCATTAAAATAAAAATTTTGTTTTTTTTTTGTATTTTGTTAATATAAATATAAAAGGTACGAATTTATGCAAACAAAGTTTAATAAACCTTTTATTATTAAACTAATTTTAAATATAAGAAATTTCTTTAAAATTGTTTTAGAAAAAAATTTGGGATATTAATTTGAAGTATTTAAAAATAAAGATTCTAAGAAATATTTTCAAAAATTAATCGCTCAAACTTTTTTAAGACATTGATTTTTCAAAAAAAAATTTTTTATCTAAAAAAATATTTTTCCGTTTTGTCTATCATCGTAAAGTCAACTTTGATCAAAATCTAGCGTTAAATTTTTTGCACATACAGAACTTGCAATTATGTACATAATTTTGTAAGTGAAAATAAAATAAAAAAAAATTTGGTACACCAACCTTAAGTTTTTATTATTGTACGAATGGAAATTAGGTTTCGAAATAAAATATTGAGCCGTTTTTGAGATATCGAATTTTCCAAGAAAAAAAATTACTTCTTTCCAAAAATTAAAAAAAAAAAATTTTTTCAAAGCTTTGAGACGCAATGTTTTTAAACTTTTTGGAAGCATCTATATAAAAAATTTCCATAATGAGAAAATTGTCAAATGTCAAAATTTGGAAAAATGGTTCTATGGTAGCTGTAATATCTTAATTTCAAAATTTGTTTTGTCAAATTAAAGATCATACAAAAAAAAATTTATCAAAATTCCAGGCGTCGTTTTCGAGAAAAATACGATTTTTAAAACTATTTTTAATTGTTTTTTTACGCCGCACCTCCATTAGCAATATTTATTTCTGACATTATATCAGACACTATATCTGAAGTTTATATTTCTTTAACTCTGTGGGCAAATTATGTCGTGATTATTCATTCCTCGCCATAATCTCACCAGGTAAGTCACGTCATTTGATTTTAGCGATAAACGCAGTGGAAAAACTGGAAGATGCAAAACAGAAAGAATACAAAAGGACCTTGAAGAACATTTGCTCCAAGACATAATTGATTAGTTCCACAAGCATGAAAAGTCTCTGAATGCCCTAACTAATTTTAAAAAAATTAATCAAAATACTTACTATCTTCAATATTTAATTCTTTTAATGTTAGTTTTGGCCTGCAAACAAACAAACAACATTATATATGTACTTCAACAGACAGTAAATGGTAGAAAAATTACATCTTGGCTTCACAGGACATAATTTCTATACGAAGTGAAAACATAACATGAGTTTGTCAATGAAATGAAGGAATGTTACGTGAAAATGTGGAAATTGGTGTCAAGACTCGACGTCTTGTGAGAAATTTGTGTCTAGTGAAGTCACAAGTCATAAAACGTCAAAACTTATATCTGCATTTATTTCTTCTACGAAGACAAGAAATAAATAGAAAAAATTATGTCTAAAAATAACAAAAATCGAGACATAAGGGGGCTCCACAAGAAATATTGGCTACATGACACATTTCTTGCAATCATTTATTTCAAGTGGAGGCTCAGTGTTACATTTGTATGGTGGGTACCTTTATTTTTAGGTAAAATAAATTTTTTTTCTCATATCTTGTAGATTATATTGATAAACTTTTATTTATCAAGTTTAAAATAAATCTAGCATGGGGTTTTCGAAATATTGAGTTTTGAAATATTTATTTTAAAAATTGAAGAAATTTTGATTTTTCATACATTGTTTACATTGGCGCCTGCCAGGTGACTTAACATACCCTAAGCGGAGCGATGGAGTCGCGTGAAAGGGTGTGTCCCCGAAAAAGGGACTTAAAATTCTTAAGTCCTGCAGAGCGGGCCACCCAATGTACTTTTAAATATGATTTCTGGCTAAACTAGGCATCTCAGCGAGTTAAAAATTGCATATTCATGATCTAGGGAGTGCCACCTTTCAATTCACGTATCGCATGTAACGAAAAACAAATGTTTATCTTTAAATGCGATTTGCGACTAAACGGAGCTCCGTAGACCCCCCAAAGTTGACTTTTTCAAACGTGATTTCTGGCTAAACTAGGCATCTTAGCGAGTTAAAAATTGCATACTCGTGATGTAGGGAGTGATGTATCACATGATTTTTTTTTGTTATTTTACATTTCAAAATTCTACTTCTCAAAATTTTGAATTTCAAGATTCTAATTGATAAAATTTTAGTTTTCAATATACTACTTGTCAAAATTAAAGTTTTCAAAATTCTGCATTTTGAAACTCTACTTCTTAAAATTGTGCATTTCAAAATTCTACTTCTCAAAATTCTGCATTTCCAAATTTTACTTACTAAGTTTTGTGCATATTAAAATTTCCCAAAATATGGCATTTCAAAATTTTACTTCTCAAAATTTCTTTTTCAAAATTCTGCTTTTCAAATTTTACTTATTAAGTTTTCTGTATTTCAGAATTCTACTGCTCAAAGTACATTTTTCAAAATTATATTTCCCAAAATTTTGCATTTCAAAATTTTATTTCCTAAAATTCTGCATTTCAAAATTTTTCTGTACCTATTTCAGAACTCTAATACTCTAATTCTCGAAATTCTGCATTTTAAAAATCTGCTTACAAAAATAATTATCTAACTACATATTATACAAAAAAATTGTTCTGAGTGGTAATCGTGTATTTGAATTAAAATCCTCTACTCGTACCTACATACATTTATTTATTTGCTCCAACATATACAACACAGCGAACGAAAAAAATAAAACCTTCATTCCAACAATATACCGTTTTTCTCTATGCGTGAAGCAAAAAATGCCACATCATACTTCTTATTTGTATAGAAAATGAATAAAAACAAAACAAAAAATAGCTTTCTTGTTGTCGCTTTGTTCTGCACTTTCGGTTTGCTTTTACCGAAAATATTATCACCCCTTCCTGATTATCGTCTGTCCTTACTCTCCACAACTTTACGTAAAAAGTTATGGAATACGCTCGTATGCCGCCGCGTCGTTCGTTCCTCTTCATGAGAGTACTATAGTTTATATCATTGTATATATAATTGTTTATAATTGTTATAATTGTTTATATATACAATGGCAAAACCATTCAAAATTTTAAATAAATGGCGGTTATAAAATAAAGGGAATTAAAAAAGGACTTTTTCTTGTGTGCATGATTTTTGTTTATCTTTCTATACCTTTGTGGATAGATATTCAATACGTGGTGTCTGGTAAGAAGTGAGACGTGAGGGATGAAACTTTGCTTTATTTTTATTTTTGTAAATTTTGTTATGAAGATTTTTTGTTGAGGTTCTTGACCTACCTTTTATTCTGTGTATGTTTTTGTTGTTTTTTCCTGGTAGGTGGTGTCTGATGATTTTTTTCAGTTGTGAAGAAAATCTTATTTTAGCTTTCAGTATTTTATTAGGTAGGTATATTAATGTTTTTTTTTATTTGTTTTTGCTTTGTACGCATGCGTATGTAGGTATTTACTTGGAGGATGGGGTTATCTATTTTTGTTTTCATTCATCGCGTTGTCGATCACTAGCAAGGAGTTTTTTATGTTATCTGAGAATTTTTGTAGGTCAGAAAAAGATATCAAGGAAGGTTTCAAATAAAGCTTTTTGTTTGAAGGATTTCTCTGTTTTCATTTGAGGGTGAAGAATACATGTTTTTGTTATTTTTGTGATGAGGTGGTAGACTTGGTGGCGGTTGTTCTTTTTTTTTCTTTTTGTTTGCTGGCCTCTGCAAGTACATTTTTACTTGCGACAAATACCTAGGTAGATAGGTACCATATGGCATGTTATGCATTTGTAAAAAAAAATAGAAGTCGAGATTTTAATCAGTCTTAACATAACAATTTTTACTGGCGACTATTAGGTAAAGCAAGTTATACCTACCTACATTTGTAAAAAAAATCGAACTCAGATTTTAATCAAAGTTGATATGACGATGATAGCGAAGACGAAAAAAGTGGGTCTTGCAATTCTTTAAACTTGGTAGATACCTTATCCATTGTATATATAAAATATAGTACTCTCATGGAACAGAAAAAAGTGGTATGGAATACACTCTACCGAGGGCGCTGTCGTAGGAAAATATTGTCGTGGAGACTTTTGATTTAGGGTGGGGAAGTAATTGAGGAAGAGCGAGAAAATTTTATCAGCTCTGGCAATGAGAAAGACGAGAATGAGAAAATGAAATTTGTTTTGTAGCATTTTTCTTTTGAGGGATCTTCTGTGTGTTTTGTTGTTATATTTTTTTGTCAAGAATATTTGTTTTGTTTTTGCTATTTCATACGCAACAAAGCAACGTTGTTCAATTTCGGCATATCTAACCAAAATACAACGTTGCTTTTTATTTGTATGGACACACATACATACCTATTTGAATAGATTTAAGTAGGAATAATTTTGAAAATTGATTCTTGATAGGATTAGGCTTTTTTTGAATTTTAGTATATCTACATAGGAACTTTATTTTAATATATTAGGTAACTTACCTATGTTGATTGCAATTATTATTATTTTTGTTATTCAAAAGTATAATAGGTAATTGGTGTAATTTTGAAGAACAAAAATAATAATTGCAATCAACTATTTTAACTGCCTACATTAGATGCAGTGGGTGGTAAGGTAGTGGAAATTGTTTTTTTTTTTGCAATTAATATAGTTATGTATGTACATAGGTATAAAACTATTTCTTTAAGCAAATCTAATAGGTACGTATACCTACCTATAATTTTATTAAAGAAAATAGCTTTTACATATGTACATAACTATATAAAATATGGTATGGTAGAAAATAATTGTGATTACAAAAAAATATTTGTATTCGTTAATAGGTATTTATATAATTAAAAATAAAAAAAAAGAAATTTGATATAGGTATAGGTAGAACAGTTTTTAAAATTTATTCATATAAACTTTGTTTGCAAAAATATAGAACATTTTCAATACTTTTTATGTGTATATAAACAATTTTAGAAATGTATAAATATTCACATAAAGCAATTGTAAAAAAAATCAAATAAGTTTTTCGAGAAAAAAATAATTTTAGAAAACTTAAATTAATTAAAAAAAATTAGAATAAATAAAATAAAATTATTATTGACATATTTTTAAAAAATCAGATACCTTTTTTGGAAAAAATATTTTGTATGCATTTACATATTGCTTATAAGCTTTTTTAGAAAAATTAAAAAAAAAGAAATTTGGTGTCAATTTAAAAAAATTATTGATGCATCCTACATGAAAAATTTTTAAAATAAAAATAAACATTTTTTTACAAAAAAATAGTTTTTATCCATATATTTTGTAAAAATATAAGATATTTGCCCTGCGAATTGTGAATAAACTAATATTTCTTTTAATGTTTGTCTACGAATTTTTATCAAATTTGGAAATTATTAATTCATTAAAATACAAATTTTGTTTTTTGTATTTTGTTAATATAAATATAAAAAGTACGACTTTATGCAAACAAAGTTTAAAAATCCTTTTATTATTGAACTAATTTTGAATATAAGAAATTTCTTTAAAATTGTTCTAGAAAAAAATTTGGGATATTAATTTAAGAATTTAAAAATAAAGATTCTAGGAAATATTTTCAAAAATTAGTCGCTCAAACTTTTTCAAGACATTGATTTTTCAAAAACAATTTTTTTAGATAAATAAATATTTTTTCAAAATTTGAAAAAATGGTTCTATGGTAGGTACAAGCTGTTAATATCTTAATTTCAAAATTTGTTTTATTAAATTAAAGATCATACAAAAAAAAAATTTATCGAAATTCCAGGCGCCGTTTTCGAGAACATTTTTTTTCAACCATTACATAGCTTTAACTAAATGAAATTTTTTCAAAATTCTAATTGATAAAATTTTAGTTTTCAATATACTACTTGTCAAAATTAAAGTTTTCAAAATTCTGCATTTCGAAATTCTACTTCTCAAAATTCTGCATTTCCAAATTTTACTTACTAAGTTTTGTGCATTTTAAAATATTATTTCCCAAAATTCTACTTCTCAAAATTCTGCTTTTTAAATTGTACCTATTAAGTTTTCTGCATTTCAGAATTCTACTTGTCAAAATGCCTTTTTCAGAATTTTACTTACTAAGTTTTCTGCATTTCAAAATTTTCTTTCCTAAAATTCTGCATTTCAAAATTCTGCAGTTCAAAATTTTGCTTTTCAAAATCTTACTTACTAAGTTCTCTGCATTTCAAAATTTTATTTCCTAAAATTCTGCATTTCAAAATTTTGCTTTTCAAAATTTTACTTACTAAGCTTTCTGCATTTCAAAGTTTTGCTTTTGAAATTTTTACTTACTAAGCTTTCTGCATTTCAAAATCCCTTTTTCAAACTTCCGCTCTTCAAAATTTTACTTATTAATTTTTATGCATTTCAAAATTTTATTTCCCAAAATTCTGCATTCCAAAATTCTACTCTTCAAAATTTTAGCTTTCAATATAATTTTTCTGTATTTCAGAATAATACTCAAGACTCCAATTCTCAAAATTCTGCATTTGAAAAATCTGCCTACATATATAATTGTCTATCTATACAAAATAATTGTTCTGAGTGGTAACCGTTTAAAAATTCGTCTATTTGAATATAAATCCTACATTTGCTCCAATATACATTCAAACAGCGAACGAAAAAAATCAAACCAAACAATATACCGTTTTTTCTCTATGCGTGAAGCAAAAAATGCCACCTCATACTTATTTGTATAGAAAATTGATAAAAAGAAAACAGAAAATAGCTTTATTGTCGTCGCTTTGTTCTGCACCTTCGGTTTGCTTTTACCGAAAATATTATCACCCCTTCCTGATTATCGTCTGTCCTTACTCTCCACAACTCTACGTAAAAAGTTATGGAATACGCTCGTATGGGGCCGCATCGTTCGTTCCTCTTCATGAGAGTACTATATTTTATATATACAATGCCTTATCTACCTATCATAGATTATTTCAGCCACACCTGTTTTTTTTTTGTAAGACCAAAAACAGTGGTAGTATAAGCATTGTATATATAAAATATAGTACTCTCATGAAGAGGAACGAACGATGCGGCCCCATACGAGCGTATTCCATAACTTTTTACGTAGAGTTGTGGAGAGTAAGGACAGACGATAATCAGGAAGGGGTGATAATATTTTCGGTAAAAGCAAACCGAAGGTGCAGAACAAAGCGACGACAATAAAGCTATTTTCTGTTTTCTTTTTATCAATTTTCTATACAAATAAGTATGAGGTGGCATTTTTTGCGTCACGCATAGAGAAAAAACGGTATATTGTTTGGTTTGATTTTTTTCGTTCGCTGTTTGAATGTATATTGGAGCAAATGTAGGATTTATATTCAAATAGACGAATTTTTAAACGGTTACCACTCAGAACAATTATTTTGTATAGATAGACAATTATTTTTGTAGGCAGATTTTTCAAATGCAGAATTTTGAGAATTGGAGTCTTGAGTATTATTCTGAAATACAGAAAAATTATATTGAAAGCTAAAATTTTGAAGAGTAGAATTTTGGAATGCAGAATTTTGGGAAATAAAATTTTGAAATGCATAAAAATTAATAAGTAAAATTTTGAAGAGCGGAAGTTTGAAAAAGGGATTTTGAAATGCAGAAAGCTTAGTAAGTAAAAATTTCAAAAGCAAAACTTTGAAATGCAGAAAGCTTAGTAAGTAAAATTTTGAAAAGCAAAATTTTGAAATGCAGAATTTTAGGAAATAAAATTTTGAAATGCAGAGAACTTAGTAAGTAAGATTTTGAAAAGCAAAATTTTGAACTGCAGAATTTTGAAATGCAGAATTTTAGGAAAGAAAATTTTGAAATGCAGAAAACTTAGTAAGTAAAATTCTGAAAAAGGCATTTTGACAAGTAGAATTCTGAAATGCAGAAAACTTAATAGGTACAATTTAAAAAGCAGAATTTTGAGAAGTAGAATTTTGGGAAATAATATTTTAAAATGCACAAAACTTAGTAAGTAAAATTTGGAAATGCAGAATTTTGAGAAGTAGAATTTCGAAATGCAGAATTTTGAAAACTTTAATTTTGACAAGTAGTATATTGAAAACTAAAATTTTATCAATTAGAATTTTGAAAAAATTTCATTTAGTTAAAGCTATGTAATGGTTGAAAAAAAATGTTCTCGAAAACGGCGCCTGGAATTTCGATAATTTTTTTTTTTGTATGATCTTTAATTTAATAAAACAAATTTTGAAATTAAGATATTAACAGCTTGTACCTACCATAGAACCATTTTTTCAAATTTTGAAAAAATATTTATTTATCTAAAAAAATTGTTTTTGAAAAATCAATGTCTTGAAAAAGTTTGAGCGACTAATTTTTGAAAATATTTCCTAGAATCTTTATTTTTAAATTCTTAAATTAATATCCCAAATTTTTTTCTAGAACAATTTTAAAGAAATTTCTTATATTCAAAATTAGTTCAATAATAAAAGGATTTTTAAACTTTGTTTGCATAAAGTCGTACTTTTTATATTTATATTAACAAAATACAAAAAACAAAATTTTTATTTTAATGAATTAATAATTTCCAAATTTGATAAAAATTCGTAGACAAACATTAAAAGAAATATTAGTTTATTCACAATTCGCAGGGCAAATATCTTATATTTTTACAAAATATATGGATAAAAACTATTTTTTTGTAAAAAAATGTTTATTTTTATTTTAAAAATTTTTCATGTAGGATGCATCAATAATTTTTTTAAATTGACACCAAATTTCTTTTTTTTTTAATTTTTCTAAAAAAGCTTATAAGCAATATGTAAATGCATACAAAATATTTTTTCCAAAAAAGGTATCTGATTTTTTAAAAATATGTCAATAATAATTTTATTCTATTTATTCTAATTTTTTTTAATTAATTTAAGTTTTCTAAAATTATTTTTTTCTCGAAAAACTTATTTGATTTTTTTTACAATTGCTTTATGTGAATATTTATACATTTCTAAAATTGTTTATATACACATAAAAAGTATTGAAAATGTTCTATATTTTTGCAAACAAAGTTTATATGAATAAATTTTAAAAACTGTTCTACCTATACCTATGTATATCAAATTTCTTTTTTTTTATTTTTAATTATATAAATACCTATTAACGAATACAAATATTTTTTTGTAATCACAATTATTTTCTACCATACCATATTTTATACAGTTATGTACATATGTAAAAGCTATTTTCTTTAATAAAATTATAGGTAGGTATACGTACCTATTAGATTTGCTTAAAGAAATAGTTTTATACCTATGTACATACATAACTATATTAATTGCAAAAAAAAAAACAATTTCCACTACCTTACCACCCACTGCATCTAATGTAGGCAGTTAAAATAGTTGATTGCAATTATTATTTTTGTTCTTCAAAATTACACCAATTATTATACTTTTGAATAACAAAAATAATAATAATTGCAATCAACATAGGTAAGTTACCTAATATATTAAAATAAAGTTCCTATGTAGATATACTAAAATTCAAAAAAAGCCTAATCCTATCAAGAATCAATTTTCAAAATTATTCCTACTTAAATCTATTCAAATAGGTATGTATGTGTGTCCATACAAATAAAAAGCAACGTTGTATTTTGGTTAGATATGCCGAAATTGAACAACGTTGCTTTGTTGCGTATGAAATAGCAAAAACAAAACAAATATTCTTGACAAAAAAATATAACAACAAAACACACAGAAGATCCCTCAAAAGAAAAATGCTACAAAACAAATTTCATTTTCTCATTCTCGTCTTTCTCATTGCCAGAGCTGATAAAATTTTCTCGCTCTTCCTCAATTACTTCCCCACCCTAAATCAAAAGTCTCCACGACAATATTTTCCTACGACAGCGCCCTCGGTAGAGTGTATTCCATACCACTTTTTTCTGTTCCATGAGAGTACTATATTTTATATATACAATGGTATAAGTACCATCATTGTATATATATCTTATAGTAATATCGAGAAGTTGAAAGATTGTGGCGGCATCTTCAGGCTACGGACCGCATTTGCTAAAATGTGTCTCTGCTAAATTTTGGAGACTTCAAAATATGGGTGTAGAGATAATGGAAGAATGAGAAAAAATAAATTGTATTGAGAATGTGCGCAAAAAGAAAAAATAGGAATAGTAACAGAACGAGAAAATTATATTCATGGATGTGTATGTGACGTTTTGTGAGGATAGGGAAAATATATTTGTATGAAAAAATATAAATCTGTGACCATGGTTGCCACAAACAAATAAATATAAATATAGAATGTAATGATGACTGATAGAATTAAAGAAAGTTTTTTTATGTTTTGGTTAACCTTATTTTACTAAGTACCTTAAATACTTGTAAATAAAATTAAATATATATGAATATGTGTACAGTAAATTATTAGGATAACCAGTACTAACTCGATTTACGCAACTAATAGAAATTAAGGCAGATGCAATAACCGAGTCTGTTGCATGGGTTATATATTTTTTTAAATAAATAAAATGCACGACTGGGTCGCACGAACTTGCTCCCATGTAATAGAATATGAATTTTAAAAACGAATTTTATTAGAGAAAACTGTTCATAAGCATAAAATTATTTTCCTTTTAATTCTTTAAGTAGTAAGCGATAAAAAAGATTGCTATGCAAATATGAAATAAGAAAAAAAATTAGTAGGCCAACTTAAAGCTTCTATTATTGTATGAATAAACGTTTTCGAGAATAATACGATTTTCGAAAACCATTTTTGGCATTTGTATGGTGGGTAGCGTTATTGTTTGGTTAAATACATTGAAATTAGTAGTTTTGCGCAAGTAAAGGAACACGTTTTGAGAAAATGAAAAAATTTATCAAAATCTCAAAATTATATGGAATAAACGATTCGAAACATAATGCATTGAAAATAATCAATTTGGCAACCATGACTTTCTGTCTGATTTTTCCTCTGCAAATTTTAAAGGTTTTTTATGGATTTGTGAATACATGCATACAGTTCAACCTCGATATAACAAATCGGAAGGGAACACGTAAATATTCGTTATATCAAGTAATTCGTTGAACTGAGGTTTGTTATGTTGAGGTTAGATTGGTCTAAAATTAGTTATAAAGAGGTACAAGAGGTAAAAGTGACGAGCAGCAGTATTTGCATTACTTTCCATCAAACAACAATGATTGTTTTACGAACAAAAGCGGGTCGAAACCTGTAGCGACATGAATCACAAACTATGAGATTAAGGGTCATACATTGGTGGGAACTTTATATAAAGGTTTGGGTTGAGAAAATTCTTTAGTTAAAGGTGTTTATCCTTTTTCTTGATAGTTGAAAATTCGTTATAAAGATGTTGTTCGCAAAAAATGTTCGCAATGTAAAGGTATATTTTACATTAACTCTTATGGACAATTTAAGGGGATTACGAAGAATTTGTTAAATCGAGTAAGTCGTTATATTTAGGTACCTTATATTAGGGTTGCACTGTATTTTTGTTTACTATTTAGACATACATGCCATATCAAAATATTTTCTTGCAAATAATTTTCCCGCTTTTTTGAATCAGTTGCAGTGCCAGTTGAAATAAAAATTTCTTCTTTTCTTAATATAATCAAGATATGAGAAAAAAATTTATTTTACCTAAAAATAACGGTACCCTCCATACAAATGTCAAAAAATGGTTTTCGAAAACCGAATTTTCCTCTAAAAAGGTTCCGAGAAAATTGTTTTCTTTCAATTAATTCTTACGATCTATAATTTAATAAAAAAAAAAATAATTTGAAATCAAGATACCTATTACTGAATGTACATACCCTCCAAAGGTTTTTTCGAATTTTGAATTTTTCGTTATCGGCATAACGGATTTCAATGAAATTTTGTATAGACAAGCTTTTAAAAAGTTAAAAAAACATTGCATTTCAAAGCTTTGAAAAATATACATATATTTTTGAATTAAAAAAAATCCCAGTTGCGCAAAAATAATTTCAAATATTTTCCATTTTACGAGTATTTTTTGATAAAAATTTAAATTGAAAATTTCGAATGTACTAAAAATGTTCTTTTCTTGCATAAAATAACAATAATCCACAAAATAAATAGTAACAATAAATAGTTGAAATTTTGTGGAAAGCAAATAAATTTAATAAGATAATTAATAAAAAAGTTGTTTGTTTACGAAATGATTTATAATTTACGATCTATAATTTAATAAAAAAAAAAATAATTTGAAATCAAGATACCTATTACTGAATGTACATACCCTCCAAAGGTTTTTTCGAATTTTGAATTTTTCGTTATCGGCATAACGGATTTCAATGAAATTTTGTATAGACAAGCTTTTAAAAAGTTAAAAAAACATTGCATTTCAAAGCTTTGAAAAATATACATATATTTTTGAATTAAAAAAAATCCCAGTTGCGCAAAAATAATTTCAAATATTTTCCATTTTACGAGTATTTTTTGATAAAAATTTAAATTGAAAATTTCGAATGTACTAAAAATGTTCTTTTCTTGCATAAAATAACAATAATCCACAAAATAAATAGTAACAATAAATAGTTGAAATTTTGTGGAAAGCAAATAAATTTAATAAGATAATTAATAAAAAAGTTGTTTGTTTACGAAATGATTTTGTTTAAAAGCATCAAAGACAAAAAAAAAAAATAATTTTAAATAACGGCACATAACTTTCTTGGAACTTTTACGGTACCAATATTGTAAGGAATGATGAAATTCAGTATATTTATCTAGAATATAAAAAAAATTAATAATGATATGAGCCATTATAAACTGAAAGAACATTTATTAAAAAACAAATACGAAAATGGCCACGGAGATTACAGGCCACGGAGATTACAAAATCGACTATTTCTTAATTTTAATATAGTAAATGTAATTCAATGTCATCCAAATTATATTAGGTTCAAGTATGAGTAAATACCTTTCTTTTGGAGGTGGTTAGACTAAAAAATATTTATACGGTACAAAGATAACAAGGCCCGGGAGATTACACTGAATTTTTACTCGGATGAAAAAATTATTTTGTATGCAAATTTTAAAGGAATTAACTGCAATAATTAAATTATAATAAAACATGAAATTAAAGGTTTTTTGACGTACTATAAGATAATGCATCGTAAAAAATTATTAAAAATTGTTCAGTTGTGTGAAAAAGCGAAAATGTTTAATTAGGTTTTTTTTTTCCAAATCTTGTCACACTCGTTCAACTAAGAATTCGGACAACAAAACAATTTTTTTTTTGGCATATCATAAAATTGAAGTTTGAGAGAAAGCCTTTCAAACGACAAGGCCCAAAATTAAATAAAAAATCATTTTCATCATTAAAAATATTAATAAAACTGATTAAGCATGAAAATCACATCCCAAAAAGGCCACGGAGATTACACATTATTAATTACCATGGCTATTCGTTACCATCAATCGATCTGCAAATTTTTTCTTATAATGCTGACATATAAACCCAGTTCCATGCCAAATTTCAAGTCTTTAAATTGAAATGCAAAAAAAAAATAGAAGCTATAACGCTAAAAATTTAATTTTTTTAAAACGACCATAAAAGCTTATTTTTAAGAAACCACTACAAGGAATTATAATTTTGTTCTTACATAAACTAATCTTTGCTTAAAACATATGGCATCCTGTTTTTAGCTCCAACTGCTAAAAGAGTTGTTTTAGTCATTTAAAAAATAAATTTTATGCTTATGAACAGTTTTCTCTAATAACATTCGTTTTTAAAATTCTTAGTCTATTACATAGGAGCAAGTTCGTGCGACCTTGTCGTGCATTTTATTTTTGTTAATCTACAAAAAAACCATTACTTTGATAATTACTTGATAAAAAAGGTACAAATGATATGTGAAAAAGGTAAGTTTTGAGAGAAATTGTTATTATTTTGAATTGTAAAAACATGAAAAATCAACATTTTCGTATGATTATTTTTAATTTGTTTGTTTTTTCTTTTTTGTGTGGATTATGAAAAAACATAAAATAAAAAATTAGAATATAATATAAAACTTAATTCGATTGCTTGTAAAAAAGTTATCAACAATTATACGTGAATAAGTGCGTTTACATGAACATTTGAAGCCCTGAAACTAGTATAAATTAACATTTTTTTCATCCTCGAAATTTTTTTCATCAATCCGCCGTAAATACGAAAGTAAAACAAAAACATTCTAGAGAAAAAAATTTTTTTCTAAAATTTGGAAAAAAAAATGTATGGCAGATAGGTACTTATTTAAAATTAAAACAGTTTAATTAGGTATCTACTAATTTCCATTAAATTTATCGCCAATATAGGTACCTACTTTTTATAAAGTTTGTCATTGCAATTATTATGTTTTCTAGAACACATTGTATCTTTGTAGGGCACGAGTACGATAACTTGGCCGCCAAGATTTGATGACGGATTTTTGTAGGGGGGTCAAAAATAAGCACTTTTTACTATGGGAGGGGGGGGTCTATCTCCCCCCGTTTAGGAGGTAGGGGCACTTTTAGAAAAAATGGTTTAAATTGAAAAAAAAAATATTAAAAAACAACGGCAACACCTACAATAAAGTGCTATACCGCGTTTGAAAGCCAGAAGATTGTTCTATAATCCTGCATTTAAATTAAATTAGTCATATCAATAGTTTTTGAGAAATTCGCATTTAAACTCCAAATTTTTATAAAAAAACGTGAAAAAGAAAGTTTAGACCGGTTGTTTTCAAAATTGTGAAATGAAATTGTGAATTAGCTTATATGTGTTTCATGTATCTATCAGTTCTTAATCGAACACAAAAAACGGAATGGTTCTATGTCTTCTGGTTTTTGAGAAAACCTCCGTTTAGGAGGTAGGGGCACTTTTAGAAAAAATGGTTTAAATTGAAAAAAAAAAAATATTAAAAAACAACGGCAATACCTACAATAAAGTGCTATACTGCGTTTGAAAGCCAGAAGATTGTTCTATAATCCTGCATTTAAATTTAAATTACTCGTGTCAATGGTTTTTGAGAAATTCGGATTTAAAGTCCAAATTTTGATAAAATAACGTGAAAAAAAAAAGTTTAGACCAATTGTTTTCAAAATTGTGAAATGAAATTGTAAATTAGCTTACATGTGTTTCATGTATCTATCAGTTCTTAATCGAACACAAAAAACCGCATGGTTCTATGTCTTCTGGTTTTTGAGAAAATCGAAAATAACTAAAACTACTTTTCTACAAAATGTTTGATATTTTTTGCTTCCTTACATAAATAAATCAGTGCTAGCTTCCAACATTACAATATATAAACAGTAAAGTATGTATGGGGGGGCATGCTGCCCCCCTGCAACCCCCCTGTTTGGGCACACTATAGGATTTGGGGTAGGTGCGAGGTTGGGTGCATGCAAAGTTTCTTTTGCATTCACAGAATCTGTATTTAAAAAAAATTCAAATTTATTCTATTTATCCAATGTCCACTAAATACATATAAAATACAATAAACGATCTTGAAAACCAAAACAAACTTCCGACCATGTTCACCAATACATGGCACTATTTTTCTATCGAAAATACTGCCTAGAAAGGAAATATAAGGACGACTGGGGTTCGCAAATAATAGAGTTTTTATCAGATGTAAAAAAAGTTTACCCTTGTTATACCGATGGTGATATATGTGAGGGTTTACAGTTAAAAGACATCGATCCTCCCACCCTTCAGAGCGAAAATTTAGAAAGTGTTTTACCGCCAAAACATCCTCGGCTTCCCACCATAAAAGAGTAACTCAACGAACTCGACAGTTATAGTACGGACGATGGCTTTATTGACGAGACTTACACACCTTTTTAATACATTTTGACCATTTTTAACTAACTATGACGGACTAACTCCTGACTAACTGACAAAATAACTGACCCAGATGCAATTCTACCTCCTCATGGTGCATTCTGGGTAACGCTAAATGAATTGCGGTACTGAACTAACAAAGATTCATTATGTTTATTAACATTAATCCTTAAAACGGAATCACCGTCACCACCAAAAATCAAAAAAAGTAGTTTTGGTAATTTTCGATTTTCTCAAAAACTAGAAGACATAGAACCATGCGGTTTTTTGTGTTCGATTAAGAACTGATAGATACATGAAACACATATGAGCTAATTTACAATTTCATTTCACAATTTTGAAAACAACCGGTCTAAACATTTTTTTTCACGTTTTTTTATCAAAGTTGGGAGTTTAAATGCGAATTTCTCAAAAACTATTGATATGAGTAATAAAATTTAAATGCAGGATTATAGAACCATCTTTTGGCTTTCAAACGCATTATAGCACTTTATTGTAGATGTTGCCGTTGTTTTTTAATATTTTTTTTTCAATTTAAACCATTTTTTCTAAAAGTGCCCCTACCTCCTAAACGGGGGGAGATAGACCCCCCCCTCCCATAGTAAAAAGTGCTTGTTTTTGACCCCCCTACAAAAACCCGTTATCAAATCTTGGCGGCCAAGTTATCGTACTCTCCCCCTTTGTAGCATTGGTTGAGAGTTCTCGCTTCAGATAGTAATTATTTGATTTTTCACCAGAATTGAAAATTTCAAATCAAATGATAGGCATATCTCTTTTTTTCAATACCTGCAAAAACCATGCAAACAAGAAAATGTGTTCAGACAAACAAGTTCAACCGAAAAATATATCTACCTCAATACATACTCACAAAAACATACAAACAAGAAAACAGAACAGGCCAACAGAAAAAGGTCAAAAAAGAAATTGTTTTTCACTCGGAAATCTCCCTACTCCCTTACTCTATCTTTCGTTGAAAAATGAAAATAATAAAATTTCTCTTTCTTACTATTTGTTTCTATCTTTCTTATCCTACTCTCCACTGACAAATTTTGCTGATTTCAGCGACACCACAGGCTAGGGACTCTAACATAAAATCACGTCAATTGATAATACTATAAGATATATATACAATGGTACCATCTTTTTCTCTAAATTTTATAAAATGTTTTTTTTTTTCCCAAAAAAATATTTCACAGATTTAAAACAAAATTCTAAAATTTTTATTAAGTTGAAGCTAGGTAATGGTTATTGATGGTTGGTACGCCCGCATAGAACTTTTTTTTCATTTTCTCAAAAATGGTTCAATAGACTTTCTTAATTTTGTATGCTAAAGATCCCCAAAAGTTCGGATAGTTTTGTGTACTAGAAATTTTCAATAAAGGTAGTTTGGAGTTAAAACAAACAGATTTTTCATTTGAACTCGATATTTCGAAAAACTGTTCCACAACTAAGCCAGTATTATAAGAGGGACTTTAATATTGTATGTGGAATTACTCTATAATATGATCTAAATTTATGGTTTCACGTTCACTATTTTTAACAGTTTTCTTGACCTACCTATACCTTCATAAGTACATACGGAAATAATAATTATATAGTCAACTTTCGTTGTAGCGAAAATTGCTTCAAAATTAAATCAGTTCAATAATTTAAGTACTTACATACATAGGTGTAGTAATTGATTTTAATTAAAATTTGAAAGATCATATTCATTATTTATTATGATTTTTTGTATTGTTGAATTATTAACTTCCCATAGGGAGTTATTGTAATCGGTCCGATTTGTCAAATTGGAATTTTTGACATTTCTCGACGTTTCAAGGTCCCTAGAGGCTATATCAATCATTTTTAGAGAGATGTCTGTGTGTGTGTGTGTACGTACGTTCGTACGTTCGTACGTTCGTACGTTCGTACGTTCGTACGTTCGTACGTCCGTACGTTCTTGTACCATTTTTCGTCGTCGATATCTCAAGAACGCGTAAAGATATCGACTTCAAATAAATTTTGTTTAATAGATAATAACTTCAAAAGAGGCTGAAAGGGCGGTTATTAAAATTCAGTGAGTAGTTTTTTCACTATAACGGTTTAAAAAAAAAGTCAAAATTTTGGTTAGTTTCAAATATCTCACGAAAAAATAATGCTATTGACTTCAAATAAAATTTAATGTACTCATTATAAGGTCATACAGATTTGATATGAATAGGGAAAAAAATGAACTTACCGTTATTTTTTTAAATTAAAAAAACTGAAAAAAAAAATTTCATAACCCAGATATTCTAAGAACGGAAAACAATTTGAAACTCAAAATAATTTTATTTTACGAAAAATAATGTGTTTGACAACTGGTGAAAATTTCAAAAAAATCAGTTTACGGTTTTTTTTACAAAAAATAAAAAACTATATAAAATTCTATTGAAAATTGGTAAAAATTGTTTTTCGACTCAAATTTCTCGAGAACTAGTAGTGATATTGACTTCTAATTTAGTTTATTTTATAATTAGTATAATTTTGTACAATTGGTAAAATGTTGGCAAATTTTGAATTAATAGTTTTTTTTTTAAATAAAAAACTATTAAAAATTCTAGTGAAAACTAGTTAAACTTGTATTTCAAGTCGAATTTCTTGGGAATGAACACCGATAGTGCCTTCTAAAGTATGTATAATCGATGTATAATCAATACCTTCCCGTAAGAATGTATAGGTACTAAGCGACATTTCTAAAATTGTTCAGGAAACGAAAAAAACGAAGAAAGTTCTAGTTGAATCATAGTGTGCTAAGAGACAATTTTGGTTAAACTAAGTGACATCTAACAAATTTTTTTTGCTCACGATCAACATCAACAATCTCAATTTCAAATCTCTTTAAATAATTAAAATGCTTTTCAATCTTAAAATATTGTTTGTTTGAATTTTACAGCTAAAGTTTGTTTCGCTGAAAATTTGGTTATTTGAAAAAAACTATATATAAAGTTTTCAAGACCACAAATGGGAAGTTATCAGTGTGGGTCGCACCCACCCTCTTTTATTATATTTTATTTTACCTTTTGTTTTTCTTCATTCTAATTCAATTAAAACGCATTCTTTTCTTTTTATTTTTTATCTGTATATATACTCGTATTTCGAGGACTTATTTGCCTCATCATTAGTAGCTAAAAATAAATACATGCCTTTTTTATTAACATAAATATATGGGTGATTCTACAAACGATGGAATTTTCGGCGGCCCCAGAAATCATCTTTGCTACGAAATAGATAAATATTTTTTAGTAATTGATTTTATTACAAAAAAACTTAATTAAACTTTGTCCCCCGCTTTTTGTATCAGTCCCCTGGCATATTGAAACAGTCGAAAATATCAATAACTAGGATGTCGATTAGATTTCCAGCACTGACAATTTGAAGAACCAAGTCTCCTTACAATAAAATCGTGGTGCAACTCGATTCTGTTTCTTATGTTAGAGTAAAGTCGGGTAATATGGACCACCAATCATATTTTTGTTAATAAAACACAAACCGTGTAATTTTTTTCTTAAAGATATTTAAAAAAAATACATCAGTTAATTCTGATTAAAAAGGTAGCAACAAAAGAATAAATTCACTTAATAAAAAAAAAAAAACAAAAAAGAAAAAGTTAAGTAACTCTAAAACGTAACAAAAAAAAGTGGAGGGTAATATGGACCACCTGGTTTTCAATCCATTGACGGCTATTTGTCCAGCTTGGACTCTGACATAAGCTTTGCCAAGCAATGCACATATATCAAAATCATCAACAGTCGATCATTCATCCTCATCCAGACCCGAAACTTCTTATATTGAAATAGCGGGTAATGTGGACCACTAGTTCATACGAGTATACTCCTCGTCTTTGAAGCTGCCGCTGAGGAAGCAGACGTAAGTAAAAATGTAGATGTTTCAAATATGATTAGTCTTCTGCTTCAACGTTTCGAAGAGCAACGAAATGAGCAGAAAAACGAACAAAAGAATGTTCTCGAACGCCTGGAGAAACAAAAAGACCTTCTGGAAGAGCAGAGGAACATGCTAGAAGGCAAGCTTGTTAATATCGAAAATAATGTATCTACACCTGGTGAACGTGTTTCATTGCTGGAGAATCAAGTCGACAACAAAATGGAGACGTTTTCAAAAGAGTTAGATGAACGTGTTTCATTGCTAGGGAATCAAGTCGAAAACAAAATGGAGACGTTTTCAAAAGTGTTAGATGAACGTGTTTCATTGCTAGTCGACAACAAAATGGAGACGTTTTCAAAAGAGTTAGACCGTGTTCGAAACATAAAGATTCGGGAAAGTTCTGGGGAAACTTTGAGAAAAAAAGAGATGCAACCTCCAACCTTTAATGGACAAACTTCTTGGTCTATATACAAGAAGCAATTCGAGGCAGCTTCCACAACAAATGGCTGGGATGAGGCTGACAAGTATATAGCCTTAACTCTTGCTCTTAGAGGAGCAGCTGCTGAGTTGTTGCAAACCATACCACCAGATAAGAGCGGCGACTTCAATTCCTTGGTTTTGGCTATAGACAAACGCTTTGGTAACAGCCACATGAAAGAAGTCTTCAAAATGCAACTTAATTCCAGAGTTCAAAAGAGGGGCGAAACTCTACAACAACTGCAAGCGGACATTGAAAGGCTTGTTCATCTTGCATATCCAGATTTTGGAGAGGAAATTTGTAACCAGTTCGCAGTTTGTTCGCGCCATTTCCGACATACATCTTCAAAGGGCCGTGCGAACTGCTGGAAAACGAACGCTTTCTGAAACATTAGCGTTTGCCTTGACAATGGAAGCAGCAGAGCAAGCTTCTCACGGAGTACATCGACTTAGAGAAGCCATCGTCGAAGAATGCTCATGCAAAAGAACTGATGTCCAAAGGAACCAACGAAACGGACTTGCAAAATGCTGGAATTGCAACAAGACCGGACATTTACAGCGTCAATGTCGATTACCACCAAGAAGAGCTTGTCAACATTGTGGACACGGAGTTTCAAACCCAGAACAAGGTAAAAATAACATCAGTGTTACTTCCCGAACAGTTTCCCAACAGGAAAACGAGTAAGAACCAACTTCGAGGGGCAGAAGCTGGTTTCTGGTATCGATGGCCCCAGAAACACCATCCAGGTCTCTCAGACTAAGCGAGATAATAAAAGTCTGACTGTGGAGGCAACTTTAAATGGCAACAAACGTGTGGTCACAATCGACACCGGTGCCACAGCCTCCATTGTGCGTCAAGACCTAGTACACCTGAATTGGCTACATAACACTAATAGCTACCATCTTAGAACTGCCACAGGAGAAGCAGCTAGGGTTTATGGTGAAGTCCGACTTGGAATTCGAATTGCAGGCCTAGAATTCTCACACAAATTTTTGGTGGCAGATATATGTGACGAGTGCATCATCGGAATGGACTTCATGAAAGAACATCGTGTAGTTTTGGATATCGGCAACTAGGTACTCAAATACCAGAATACAGAGATTCCAATGATCTATGGGCACGAAGGAACAACAATTCTAAGGACTGTCATCAAGGAAGACGTGATTATTCCTACTTCTTCTGAGGTATTTGTTTGGACAAAATTAGAAGGTGAGTGTGAACGCCATCGATACCTAATGGTGGAACCAGACCCAGATTGTTCTTCCCAAAAGGTCATCATTGGGAAGACACTTGTGGCTCCTAAGAACAATATGGTCCCCGTACGGATACTCAACACCAAACCGTACGATGTTAAGTTGACGAAAGGAGAAGTTATCGGTAAGTGCGAATCTGTCGCAGCCATAACACAAATTGACGCTGAAACACCCAAAAAGACATTAGACCCTGAGGAGCTCAATACCATCAAGGCAAAGATACTCAATTCATCTAACCTAGACCAACATCAGGTTAAAACGGCAGAAATCCTTCTGAATGAGTATGTCGACATTTTCGCTTCACCAAACAGGAAATATGGAAGGACACAAATGGTGCAACATCGCATAAATACAGGAGATGCAAGACCCATTCGTCAGCCCGCAAGACGTCTGCCACTGGCCAAACAAGGTGAAGCTGAGGAAATGATTACCACCATGAAGAAGGATGGTTTGATTGAGAACTCAAAGAGTCCTTGGGCGTCACCAGTGGTCCTAGTCAAAAAGAAGGACGGAAGTACACGGTTTTGTGTTGACTATCGAAGGTTGAATGATGTGACCAAGAAAGACAGCTATCCCCTGCCAAGAATCAGTGATACCTTAGATGCGATGGAAGGAGCACATTGGTTTTCAACACTGGACTTGAAAAGTGGATATTGGCAAGTTGAAATTCACCCTGAAGATCGAGAAAAGACAGCGTTCTCCACAGGTAATGGGCTTTGGCAGTTCAAGGTGATGCCATTTGGTCTTTGCAACGCTCCGGCAACATTTGAGCGTTTGATGGAGTGCGTCCTTCAAGGCCTGACGTGGAAAACTTGTCTTGTCTACTTGGATGATGTTATCGTTTATGGAAAAACATACGACCAACACTGCAAAAACCTTAGGTGTGTGTTCCAGAGACTTCGAGAGGCTAACCTTAAACTAAACCCAGAAAAATGTGCACTGTTCCAGACTGAAGTAAAGTATTTGGGACATATCATCTCGTCCCAAGGAGTCAAGACCGATCCTGAAAAAGTTGACACCGTCAAAAATTGGCCAACACCACAGGACAAACATCAACTACGAAGTTTTCTTGGTCTTGCTACTTATTACAGACGTTTTGTTAAGAACTTTGCCGGAATTGCGAAGAGTTTGCATCAGCTTACGGAAAAGAACAAGCAGTTTAGATGGTCAGGTGAGTGTGAAAAAGCCTTCCAAGAACTGAAATACCGTCTATGCAATGCTCCGGTGCTGATCTATCCGACTCCAGGCAAGCTTTTTATCATCGATGCTGATGCAAGCAACGTGGGAGTCGGCGCTGTTCTGTCACAAGTGCACAATGGCGAAGAAAAGGTTGTCGCCTATTTCAGCAAAGTACTGTCGAAGACTGAAAGGAACTACTGTGTGACCAGAAGAGAACTATTGGCACTCATCTTAGCAAAGAAACACTTCCACAAATACATCTATGGACAGAAGTTTCTTCTACGAACCGATCATGGTGCTCTTAACTGGTTGTTGAACTTCAAGAACCCAGAAGGACAAGTTGCAAGGTGGATAGAAAGACTGCAGACTTACGATTACGAAATTCAACACCGAAGGGGAAAGCTGCACTCAAATGCCGACGCACTATCCCGAAGACCTTGTAAAATAGATTGCAAGCATTGCAGGCGACAAGAAGAAAAGGAATCCATCAACATTCTGCGAATAAGGGCGAATAAGGCCGAATAAGGCCTGATGCGTACGCTATTCCGAACCAAGAAGCCAAGACCGTGGCCGACCAGATTGTGTCTAACTGGGTAAGCAGGTTTGGTGTGCCTATGGAACTTCATTCCGACCAAGGAAGGAACTTCGAGTCGAACATATTCCAAGAGGTGTGCGCGTTCCTTGGCATTAAGAAAACGAGAACCACACCACTTCACCCGCAATCTGATGGAATGGTCGAGAGATTCAACAGGACCTTAAAAGAACACCTCACTAAAGTCGTAGGCGACTACCAAAGAAACTGGGATAGGCACATACCACTATTTTTGATGGCCTACCGAAGTGCAATACATAGCTCAACAGGACAAACGCCATCTGAAATCCTGTTTGGAAGAAGCATACGGCTGCCTAGTGAGATAAGGTTTGGACATCCATCGCAAGAGTCTAAGGAAACAAGGGATTACGTGAGTGACCTACAAGAGAGGCAAATCGACATCCACGAAAGGACCAGGACTAGAATGAGCGCTTACAGCGATCGAATGAAGACAAGGTACGACACAAGAGCAAACACGACAGGATTCTAAGTAGGAGATCGTGTATGGCTGTATAATCCACATCGTCAAAAGGGATTGTCTCCGAAGCTTCAACAAAACTGGGAAGGCCCTTATACTGTCGTCACGAAAATCAATGATGTCGTTTACCGAATTCAAAGAGGGTCAAGAGGAAAGTAAAAAGTTGTGCATAGCGATCGACTGCACCGATACAGTGGCGAATCTGGAGATGGAATTGTTCGGGACGAACAATCTTAAGAAGGGGGAAATGTTGTGAACAGAGCTTTATACTACTACAGCGCCATCTGTTGGAAAACTGCATATCTAATTTATGGAAGAAACAAAAAGCTCTTTTCCAATGTCAAATGTATTTCTCCTTATTCCAAACATCTAGAACATTCCAAGACAAGAACTTTCGAGAACAACTAATTTGAGTATATAAGGGAGTGTTCACGGTAAGCGAGACACAGTTGATTTTGGATTATGAAAGTGTGCAAAAGTATTGCTGATTGGATTGTGTTATTAAACAAGTGTGATTTAAATTTGAATAAAAGTATTTGAGTTGTTTATAAATTGAGATTTACTGTTTTGAATTGAAAAGTGTGAATAAAGAAGAAATACTAAAAAGTGTAATAAGTTTTATTTAACGAACCTAGCAAAAAGATTACAATATATTATTTTTTTTAGTAAAATGCTAAGTTATTATGTATTAACCATGAATTTGTATGTTTATGAAGGCTAATTAATTTAAATTCCTATATTTCAGTGTGTACCCAAGAGAAAATACAAAAAAAACTAAAGATTTATTCAGTCCCCTTAAAAATAACTCAGTCCCCTGAACATCCTTTTTTCAAAAAATGTCCTTAAAATCGTCATTTTTAATTTTTTTTACTGGCCGCTTTCAACAACGCAAAGATACGTTATAAGGATCAACTAGAACAATTCTTACGACTTTTGGCTTCCAAAAATGTCGTGCCGAAATTTGTATCATTTTATTCCATTGTTTGTAGAATCACCCATATACGAAATTATATATAAAAATTACCAAAATTATTTTATAATAAATTATTTGATAACAATCTGTTTTTGATATTAAACATTTTTTTTTAAATCAAAGATTAAAAATCATTGAACAACTTTTCTTATAAAGATGCTAAGTATTTAAAGTGTATAA
This sequence comes from Philhelius festivus, assembly GCA_963931855.1. NCBI lineage: Eukaryota > Metazoa > Arthropoda > Insecta > Diptera > Syrphidae > Philhelius > Philhelius festivus. The sequence goes on along the minus strand of OZ007556.1, from coordinate 132,719,290 downwards.
ATTTGTTTGATTTTGAACTTAAATTTTCTGTAAATTTGCATTAACTATTAGTAGTATGTATTAGTGTAGTCTCTTTTATCTGTTTTCTAGTTGCACGCAATGCACTCATTTTTTATAATTTGGTTAACTTCATGAATTTGTAAATTAAATTTGTTCCTTTCAAATTTTAAAATTTAGCGCCATTAAAATCAAAAGAATGTCCATTTTTCTTAACGTGATCAGCTAAAGCAGCTATATTTTTGTTTACTGATCCTTCGTTAACTTTTTGACATTCGGTATTGTGTTGATTCATTCTTGATCCCAGTTTTTGAATAGTTTCTTCAATGTATATTTTTTCGCAATCATTGCATTTTACAGAGTAAACTAAGCCACTGTTTTCTGTTTTATTAATTTTTTGCTTTGTATTTAGAAAAAATTTTGAATTTTGTTCTGTTGGCTTCATTGCTGCTTTAACATCTGGTACAAAATATTGGCACACTTTTGCTGAATAAATTTTGTTATCTGTATCTGATGAATCTTTTGTCCGAGTATTATTGTTAGAAAGCTGTAGTTATGTTGGTCAAATCTTTGAGGTGAAATAATTTTGGCTTGTAGATTTTCGTTTTTAACTGATGAAATAAGTTTTTTGATTATATTAATTGGATAGTTGTTTTTTCTTAATATATTTTGTATCCTTATTATTAGGGCTACGATTTTCATGCACTTAAAAATGCAAAATATGCTCTTAAAAATGTAAAATATGCACCTAAAATATGCATTTAAATACATATCCCTTGCGAACCATCTGTATAGGAAAAACATAGTATTTAGTTTTATATAACAAACTCAGTCTTTATTATCGAGGAACACAAAATTATACCAATAAAAACAGAAAAATAAAATTTTTCATTTCAATTAAAATAGACAAAAAAAAAACAAAAAAAAAATATTAAAAATAGCACAGAATTTGAATTGTGTACATCCATTATTCCATAACATCTAATCTTCAAAAATTTCGTATGCCTTATTCGCATAAATCATAAAGCTTTCTCTCAAATTTTCAAACGTTAAACTTTGACGACTCCGTCTCTGAAATGCTTTATACATAGACAATGATCGCTCAACGTCAACTGAAATTAATGGAGCATTCTTTAAAGAACATAATTTGTTAAGGTATTAAGGGCTCAATTTAATTCTCATCGACACAACTCAGTATAAATTCCTTGTAAATATTTTTTATTTTTGTAAAACCTTAATTGACGCGTATTGTCTTGCTCTCCGCAATTTTGTATTTAATTTCAAGTTTTTCTTACTTGGTTTATTTAGAATTGTGGTTGTTTTAATTAATATTATTTTTGACTTGCATGTAAACACATGCTTTATATCTTTTAATTTAAAAATCGTCAATAATTAGTGTTTTTTTGTGATTCAATTTACGTAAGTTTGTTTGCCATTTTTTTGTTTACCCATATATGTATGTCAAGCTCAAGCTCTACTCTGAATTGCATATATATGCATTTGTTCCTCTCAATTTTTTTCTAAACTCCCTCTTTCCCTTCTTTCAGTAGAAAGAACTAATTCTAATTTGACGAGCTTTTTCATACAGCTTTCAGCTTTACTTTTTCTTCTCTCCACTCGAGGTCCCTATTTTCTATTTATTATTATTATAATTAATTATCATTTGCATTATTAATATTAATTCAGAAGCTCGCTTCTTAAGAGATCGGTGGTTGTGCGCGTCTGCGCGTTGACTGTATTTTGTATTGAATATAAGTGCGAAGGTTCAAATCCAGCTTTCACCACTACTTTTTTTTTTTTTTTTTATTCTAATCATTATTTTTTAATATTATACATATTTTCATATTGGAAATTTGTTTCTTATTTGTCTGTCCCTTATATATTAAAAATGTCTTGCGCCAATACGAATTGTCTGGATCGCTCTGGTGTAGCCCCTCTTTTCAAGTGTTACGGACCTTGTGGAAATCTATTCCATGCCAAATGTGTCGGTACAAATAACTCGTTAATGGATAAAATTAACTCTTCGAGTATTGCTTTTTGGTATTGTCTTAACTGTAGAAAGATTTCGCTAGCTCATTTCTGTTTTAAGCTATCCTCCTTAAAAGATGAGCTAACGAAAATCTCCAAGGGATTTGATGAGTTAAGTTCGAACTTTGCTAATATTGTGACAACGGTTGATAGCATCCCTTCTCCGGTGCTAGTAGCTGACAACTCCTCTTCAACGGATGATATTCTCTCATCAAATCCTTCTACTTCTAAGAAAAGCAAAAAGAGAAGAAGGGACATGACCACCATGTCAGCCAACGTAGGTCCGGCACCTAAAAAAACGTCCCTTATTGGTAGTGAAGTCGTTGAAAATTCAATAACTCTATCCGACCCGGCTATCGAATCACTCCATATTAATGAACCAATTACTAATGTTACCGAAACCTCCTCTGAACCCACTGAACCCATTCCACCTCAACCTGTAACCGAAAATCTTGACTTGACTCCAACACAGGAATCCGTCGTTACTGGTCCAAAAACTTTAATTTCAGTTCCGAAGCCCAGGGCCATATTTATATCTCGTCTCCAACCCGAAACGATGCCTGAAGATGTTGTGGATCATTTGATTGCTACTAAGGCTATTGTCAATTCATCATGCGTCAAATGCTCCAAAATAAGCAAACCAAACAGCTTCGTAGCATCCTTCAAAATAATAGCTCCCAATTCTCTCTTCGAACCCATATGTAATACTTCTTGGCCTCCTAACACATTGGTAAAAGAATTTACAGCGCCCTTGAGAAGGAAATCAAATTTTAATTCGTCTCCTAGTATAAATTCAAAAAACTGCCCAGGTTCTGCATCTACTACCAGAATGTGAGAGGTCTCCGAAGTAAAACTTCTAAGACTTTCAAAAATTCCCTAGTTTTGCCATACGATCTTTTTGCCCTTACAGAAACTTGGCTTAACGCAACAATATTAGACACGGAACTTTTTGATAATGAGTTCTTAGTTTTCCGAAAGGACCGTCACGTTGACGTTACAAATTCAGTTGGCGGGGGAGTACTTATTGCTGTTAGAAGTATTTTCTGCTCAACACAAATAGTCTTCCCATTCAATCTGACAATTGATCTGTTATGCGTCAAAATAACTAAGGAATCTTTAGTCTTATTTGTTTTAAATGTTTACATTCCACCTAAAAGTCCTGCTTCCGTATACACTGAACTTTCTTTAGCACTCGATTTTATTTTCAGTTTAGCTAGCCTTGACAGTAAAATTCTTTTATTAGGGGATTTTAATCTTCCCCATATCGAATGGGTTCCCTCTGATGACGAATCCTATTTTGAAGCTTCCACAAGTTCACCCCAACAAGAGCTCCAAATGTTGGATAATATTATCTCTACAGATTTACAGCAAATTAGCTGTATACGAAATAATATGAATAGACAACTGGACCTTGTATTCTCATCTGACGCCGTTAGTACAGTAGTGGTAGAATCTATATCTGCTTTGTCTAACATAGATCAATATCACCCGCCTCTTGACATTTTTCTTGACTTGAGTGGTCATTTACTAGAAAATAGTAATCCCCACGACTGTTCTTATACTTTTGACTTTCGGAGAGGTGATTTTCAACAGCTTTTAGATAGTTTAATTATTTCCGGTATAGAACGTTTACCGATTTCTAATGATCTTGACAAAACTGTCTCAAGCTTCTATTCTATTTTGATGAGATGCATAAATGAAACTGTCCCTAAAAAAAGATCTATTCCCTGTAATTCTTCTTGTCATCCTTGGTTCACAAAAGAACTCAAATGCCTTCGAAATAAAAGAAATAAGGCTTGGAAAAAATATATAAGGTTCATGACAGTAGAGAATCAAGTAGTTTACATTTCCCTTTTAGAAGAATTCAAAAAACTCTCTTATGAATGTTATAATGATTATCTTCAAACCATGGGGCTTTCCCTGAAATTAGACCCGAAAAACTTCTGGAAATTTATAAATTCCAAAAAGAAAAGCGACGGTTATCCTGTTAATCTCGTTTATAATGACGTAATCTTGAGTACTACTACAGAAATCTGTGAGGGATTTGCAAATAATTTTAGCCAATCCTTCATTGATTCCCCTGTTGTTGTTGACGATAACTATTTTCAATTCTTACGAAATTGTCCTCAGGTATCATTTAATAATATTACAATAGATCACGACAAAATTTTGGACTTTCTGTCACATTTAAAAGACGACTATTCTATTGGACCCGATGGAATACCACCCGCTTTATTGAAGAAATGTAAGTCTGTTTTAGCTCTTCCTCTGCGTAATATTTTTGTTCTATCCTTGAAATTAGGTAAATTCCCTGCAGTTTGGAAGAAAGCATTTTTAACGCCAGTATTTAAAAAGGGAGATAAAGCCAATATTACCAACTATAGACCAATTTCCAAACTTTCTTGCATTCCGAAGTTGTTCGAACAAGTTGTATGTGACAGTTTGACATTTATATGTAAAACTATTATCTGCAACCAACAACATGGTTTTATGCAAAAACGTTCTACTGTTACTAATCTTGTTGTCTTTTTAAATAAATGTTTAAACTCTCTAGAAAGTTGTCAAGAAGTTGATTGTGTATACACTGACTTCTCGAAAGCTTTTGATCAACTGTCTCATGAGATTATCAAGTTTAAACTTGTCTCATACGGATTTCCAACACCTTTCATCAAGTGGATTTCGTCATATCTTGAAGATAGGTTATATCAAGTCAAATTCAGAAATTCATACTCAAGAGAGTTTATTGCCAAATCAGGTGTTCCGCAGGGAAGCCATCTGGGACCACTACTCTTTACATTGGCTATTAATGATGCTCCTCTGTGTGTTCGCAACAGCGAAATTCTAATATTTGCAGATGATATGAAGATTTATAAAAATATAGTATCTTCAAATGATCGGGCTTTACTGCAAGATGATATTAACCATTTTGCCTTGTGGTGTGAAAAGAACAGTCTGAACCTCAACCCGACAAAATGTCAAACTATGACTTTTTCTAAAAAACGTTCTCCTTACTCTCATGAATATGTTATCTCACGGCACATTTTAACTCGTGTTATGACTGTAAGGGACCTTGGAGTTCTTTTTACACCCAATTTAGATTTTTCTGCTCATATTAATAAAATCGTGAATAAGGCTAATTCAATGTTAGGATTTATTAAGCGCTGGTCTAAGGAATTTGTTGATCCCAATGTCACCCGGGCTTTATACAACTCCTTGGTGCGTCCCCATCTTGAGTATGCATCGCAGGTTTGGACTCCTCTTTATGATATTCATATTGAGAGATTAGAATCTGTGCAAAGAAACTTTACTCGTTTTGCCTTGAAAGGACTTCAATGGAATGATCCTTCGTATGTCCTCTCTTATGACCAACGATTATCTATTCTTCAGATGCAAACTTTGGAACAAAGAAGAACAAACAATGATTTGGTATTTTTCCACCAATTAATAACAGGCGTCACAGATGCACCAGATCTTTTATGTTCGGTTTATTTTAATTATCGGGAAGGAGGTTATAATCTTCGAGGCCTCGATATGGTTAAGGTCCCAACACACAGGACCAACTATGGCATTCATGAGCCCTTGACACGTATGGGTAGACTTGTAAATTGGAATTCAAATATTTGTGATTTTAATATAAATAAATGTAAATTAAAAAACCTTCTCAAAACCAGTGGTCCACGCTCCTAAATGTTCTTTGTTTCCTGTTATGTTATTGTTTTGTTCTTACGTAATATTATTTGTGTCAGTGTTAATTGTAATAGAGTTTGCCTACTAACAACTAACACTGCACTAAATGATGAGCCGGTGGTATAACACAGTTCTCTGTGTTGGCTAACCATTGGTCGAAAGACGGAGCTTGCTATAAGCTTTCTTCGACCAATTCTGATAGTGTAAAAAAAAAAAAAAAAAAAAAATTTCTAGAACATTATCCAGTTGTTTTTTGAACTGTTGCACCAAAAGGTCCTTCAACTGCACTAATTTTTGAAAAACTATTTCAATTAAATCGATTATTCTTAACGTATTTTTTTTCTTCAGTCTATACAATTGTATCGCGCAGGAAACTGTTGTTGGAACTGATGAATATGATTTGACTCCTTACCAAAGGCTGATTCAATGCTTCGTTTATATTTTTAATGGCAACGGCATCCGAGTTATCAAGATCATTCACAACATCCTCAAAATGTTCACAGTTTTCGGCGTAGTATAAGCAACAACTTCCAACCAAGTTTCCCACCTGGCAACAATTGGCTGGGGATGAAGAGGGGTCGAGGGATACTTTGCTTTGAAATGCTCAACGCGAGATGTTGCTTTTAAAAATATTTTTGTTTCCATTTAAGATTAATAAATCTACATTTTTAAAATTACTTCTTCTTACGAGTATATGTTCTGCCACTATATCTACTGCATGATGTCCTAAGGAAGTTATATGATCATTTTCGGATATAAAATTAAGTTTAAGTTTAAGTTTATTAATAATTCATTTTTTGGTAGGTACATTAAAAAAATTAACATATTAGAATTAAGAAAAAATAATATTAACAATGCAAAAGATAAAACAAATTTCAAAAATAAATTATAAAATAGTGATCTTCCGAATAACAACGTTGTATGTACCCGTAAAAACAAATTAAGAGACACTCTTTAGCCAAGCTTAAAGCTAGAGCTAGTGGCGAATGCCCATAAAAATAAAATAAATCAACATAGTTGTGTGCAAGGTGAATAGAAGGGGGAAAAAAAGAAGGGAAGGTTTTATTTTTTTTTTCTTATTTTATTATATTAAGTAATTAAGGATAATAAATTTTCAATTTGAACATGATCGTATCTAAAAAGCCATGATTTAACATTTTGTAGAAAAGAAGATAAAACCCTAAGACTTCTAACGGAGAAAGGCAATTTGTTTAAAACTGAGGGAGCAACAATTGTAAAAAATCTTCGAAAATGTGTTCTATTATAAGAAGGGACGTTAACTAAATTCAACGTATTCACTCGTAAATTATGTCGTGGATTAATTCTCGTTGAAAGATATCCACTTCTCATAAAAAATAACTTTAAAACTTTAAAGTAGTACAGATGTCGTAGAGGAAGAACTTTTAAGTCCTGAAACAAAATGAAACTATTATGAAAGCGATTTTTTTTACAAATGATTCTTACAACATGTTTTTGAAGAATAAGAAGAGGATAAATCTTGTTTTGATAAGAACCCCCCCAACAAGTTATTCCATACTGAATTTTAGAATGAACAATACCATAGTAAATCATAACTAGTATTTTTTGTGAGCAATACAAACCAAGAGTATAAAACTGTCTAGAACAACATAACAAGTAATTTTTTAGAGAGTGAGTATGATCAGACCAATTCATTTTACTATCAAGTAAGACCCCAAGGTATTTAAAGGTCGTTACAAACTCAATCTGAAAGCAGTGAGGTGAACAGGACTCATTAGAAAAAAAACTATTAGAATTGCTTACACTGAATTTTTTGCAATCAGAAGAATGATAAAAGATATCGCAATCAACTAAAATAGGTGACCCTGATAAGCTAAAATACATTATTTTAGTTTTATTGCTCAATACCATTTTATTAGCTGCAAACCAGCGTCTTAATATGTCCAAATCATAGTTAATGTCAGAAATTAAGTTAAGCAGGGATCTACAACCATAAGAGAAGGCCTTATCATCAGCAAATGCAGTAATTTTTCCTTTGAAATTCTGACTGAAAATAGAATTGATGAAAATCAGGAAAAGCAAGGGACCCAAAACTGAGCCTTGCGGAACGCCTATACTTATACCAGATAAATTGCTCAAGCTACCATCTATTCTAGTTAGTTGCTTTCTATTAGATAGATAGGAATCTAACCAATTATAGATGAATCCACGCATTCCTGCATTATGTAATTTTTTCAAAAGAATACTATGGTCTACTAAGTCAAAAGCCTCAGTTAAATCAATGAAGAGTCCAGCTGTAAATAAATTATTATTCAAGTTTTCATAAATTTCACTACAAAATTTTAGCAACGCATCTTCAGTTGATCTTTGAGCTCGAAATCCGAATTGGGCATCACTAAAGAAATTATTTTTATTTAAAAATTCCAAAATTCTTCTTTTCATCGCCTTTTCAAAAATTTTTGAACAAACAGGTAATAAAGAAATTGGTCTATAATTATTCATAATGCAAGTGTTAGACTTTTTGTGAAGAGGAATTACCTCAGCAATTTTAAGCAAATTTGGAAAAACACCACCGTACACACTTTTATTAAAAATATGTGTAAGAACATCCACAATGTTATAAGCAATTTGTTTAAAGATTATACTGGAGCAATTATCATTGGTAACAGAACTAGATTTTTTTAATTTTTTTATGATGAAAAGCAGTTCACCGGGACATATAGGAGCATAAAAAAGACTTTCTGAAAAAATAGTATCATTAACCAAACCTTCAGTAAGAAAATCGACATTTCTACTGCTAAAAACCTCTGTCGAAACATTTTCAGCTATAGAAATGAAAAAATTATTGAAGCGATTAGCTATTTCAGTACTATCTGTAATTCTTATATTATCATCTTCTATTATTAATGGTTTTTCAGATTTTGGACCACGATTTAAAATTTTGTTTACAACATTCCATTCACCTTTAATATTACCTTTGTTTTTTTCAAGTTCAGATAAATAATAATTTTCCTTACATTTTTTTACTTCTTTTAAAATTTGTTTGCATGCTATTTTATAATCTATTTTTAGTTGAGTATTATTTGGATTCATTTTACATTTTTTACGAAGCTTGTTTTTTATGTTTATTTTATCTAAAATATATCCTGTCATCCATTCTTTCAAATGTTTAGATCTATTCTTTTTCATCGATCTTTTTGTACAACTATCAAGATAAGAACCTAATTTTTTAATAAAATTATCATACGCAAGAGAAGGATTATTCTCATTATAGACATCATCCCAGAATTCAAAACGTAAAAGCAAGTTTAGTCGGTCAAAATCAATTTTCTTAACTTCAGCATCTTCTATAACTGTTTCTTTGTCAGCAACAAGATTTAAAAAATGTAAGCTAGTCATGCAGTGATCAGTGATACCTAGATCAGCTAAAGAGCTCACTGGTTTAACACTATGAGATAAACTATTCCTACAAAAGATATGGTCAATACAAGTCTTTGAGTTTTCGACGATTCTAGTAGGTACGTTTATAAAAGAATCCAAGCCGTAAGAAGCTAACAGCATTAAGTAATTATCGACGTATTGGGTTTTTGAGAGAAGATCAATATTAATATCACCCAGAAAAAGCATATTTTTAGTTTTAACATTCGTTAACAGAATATTAAGCTCCTCAAGAAAGACATCTATGCTACTGCCATGAAGTCTATAGGCACACATAAAACAATGTTTTTCATTATTCAAACTGAAAGTAATTTTTATAAAATCCGCAGAGGCCAAATTATTATTAACCACTTCACAATTATTATAAATATTTTTTATAAAAACTCCAACACCACCAGCACAATAAGTATTGTTACATGTTGCAAAAAACGTATACCCAGGAATTATAAAATTATCTTTCTCATCATCAAAAATCCAAATTTCTGTTACAAAATCAGGCTTAATAGAACACGATTCAATGTGGAGCAATAATAAATCAAAATTTGCACGAAGGCTACGGATATTTTGTTGTATGATATAAAAGCTGTTGGGATAAATATGGTTATTCAGAAAAACACTTAACAAAAGATCACTTTCAAAATCATATGATAAAACAACTTCATCCAGTTCAAAATTATGTAAATTATCAAAAGGCATTAATTTTACAAATTATTTAAGTCTTCTAAACTCTTGATTCTGAGAGCTTTTTCACCTTCTTGCTTTCTCATTAAAAGATTGGAATTTTGAAACCATACAAATTTGTATCCTTTAGATTTTTTAACAGAATCGGCAGCTTTACGAAGTTCCCTATTATGCGATGACAAACTATTATTTATATAAATTGTGTTTTTTTGGTTGAAATTAGATCCAAAAACTTTGGCTGTCAAATTTTGTTTGCACTCCACTGCTTTTCTCATAAGCCTACGTTTGGTGCTAAGAGAGCAGAATTTTACGCACAATACACTTGAGATCTTAGGCGTAGGATTATTTGCAGAAGAGTCACTTGGTTTATTACTTTTAATTTTTTTTATATAAACGTTATCTATATGTTCTTCGCTTATGTTCTCATCCAGTCCAACAGAGAAAAGCTTAAGAGCTTTATCTAAGGCATTCGCTCCAGTCAGATCCGGAACTCCAATAATATCTACAGTATTCTCTAATTGCAATTGCTCCAGCGAATTCACTCTTGATTGTAGCGAGTTAATTTTCAATTGCATTACCTTTTTCTCCTCTTTCAACTCGTGCAGAGAAGACAGACAATCAAAATTTACTTTTTTTAGCTCTATTATCTCTTTATATATAGCTTCTAAAGAAATAGTTGTGACAGCCACAGTAGTGTTAATAAAACATCGATTGTTCGAGCTTTCGATAGTATCGATAGTTTAAAAAAAAACTATCGATTAATCGATAGATAATCGATAGTGTTTTTCATAATAATATATAATAAAATGAGTTGAAAAAAAAAAATTCAAATCTTTTAAGAAACATTTCAAAAAAAAAATCAAATTTTGTAATCATTTAAAAAAAACTGTTCACACTTGCTGATCAAAAATTGTGTTCATGTATTTATTATTGGTGTGATTTTTAAGCAAAAATCGTTTTGATGTTTTTTTTTATGATCGAATTTCTCGAAGCTTTGGAGGGCATTAACATTTGCACTGGTGGAATTTGATTTCCATCTGCATTAGAGGATGAACCATCACTTTCTATATTTAAAGATAATATCAGCATCAGCAAGTTTTATTTTTAAATGGTCTTGTAAATTTAAATAAAAATTGCCAGATTTGTTGATAAAAGTCCGAATCGAATATTGGTTTTTACGCAAACTTAATTATACAAATAAACAAAACACAGAACGGAAAAACTGTAAACTCGAAAGAACACGAAACATGTAAACATATGCTCTGTAATGAAATGCTGTTCGGGGACTTTCCCTATTAAAGCGGTGACATGACGGTAAGCTGACATGTCAAAAAACAAAACTGTGTAAAAAATCGAGTGGGGTATAGTATTCCACATTAGAGTAGTACGGCTAAAGAAATAATCTCTGTATTTTACAGTACACCTGGTACCCGGAATTAGGCTCAAAGGTTAACTGATGAGCATTCTTTGCAAGACGAATATTACGGCGAAAATTTTTCAAGGGAGGAATGCAGCTGGCTATATCATTAGAGCACTATTTATATAAGAAGCGATAAACAAAGTAAGACAAGTGACATTACACGGGTGTTCTAGAGAAACAAACGTTTCGATAATAGAACTGGCTCTTTCTTGGATTCTATCTAAAATGTGCAGATGGGTTTTAGGAGCCCAAATATCGGAGTTATACTCAAGTTTAGGTCGAATGTATGCCTTATAAATTATAGTCAAATCCGAAGGAGAAATAAATACTTGCATCTTCTAAAGAAACTTAAGCATTTAGCCGCAAATGTCATTTTTATCATTCAAGGACAGTTTTCAGTCAACGAATCATTTATGAAACAAAAACACATCAACTTTACAGACTATCGAAGTTTTCACCAAACTATCGATAGTCCCGATAGTTCAAAACAATCGATTAATCGATTAAACTATCGATGTTTTATTAACACTAAGCCACAGTATCAACTGGTAACGGTTGATGAGCGAGATGTTGATGATGAGCGGCAGCACCACTTGCATTAGTGTTATAAGGTTCAGTGATGGCAGATGTTGTTGTCACAGCAGTGAACTTGGCGGCAATAGAGGAGGTGGTAGCAGTGATGATGGAAGCGGGGGTGGCGGATGGAGAAGCAACAGCAGCAGCAGCGGTCTTCTTGGTGACAAGAGACGGAGATGGTATAGAGGTGAAGAGAAGTGACTTACGGCGAATTAAGGCACACGGAGAGCAACGGAATGGAAATTCTACGTCACAATCATGAATATTAACACAGCGAGCATGAAAGAGCGCCAAACAATCACAACAATTCACTTGAGATTGCTCTTTATTCACCTGATTAGTGCAAATCTTACATATATAAGACATTTTAAATTATTTTCACTTGATTAAATATAATGTTTTTATTTATTGACAAGTACTAATAATTGAACAAGGTCTCCAGTTTAAAGATATGTAAGAAAGTTGACTGAATTAAACTTTATAAGTTGTTAGCCGATAATTTATAGCTATTTGGGTATTGAACTGCGACAACACAATGCACCTTGCACGACAAACCAATAGTTATGAATTTTTAATTCCTCGAGCGGCCATTACCATGTATGTGCATTTTTTACTTTAGAATTATTTTTTTTTTCTAAAATATACACAAATATGCATTTATAGTAAAATATGCAAAAATATGCACTAACGATTAAATGCCATTTTAAAGCAAATTGATTGATTCGTGTCTGTACTTTATTCCTGTGTCTCTAAAGTTTCTCAAAAAAAATATGCATTTGCATGGAAATCCTAGACCTACTTATTATATTATTATTAAAAAAGGTCTTATGGCTAAATAAGAATACTTTACGAATAAAGTTTTTAACCATTATTATATTTCATTTGAGTAGGATGAGCTGAATAATGATTTAATAATCGATTTGATGCAATTGGTTTATGAAACCAATTTGTGATAATATTACCATCATTGTTTCTCTTGACTGTAACATCCAAATAACTTATTTCATTTGTAAGCGTGTCTTTCAATTCATATGTAAAAATAATATTTTTGTCAAAAGATTCCAGAGCAGATTTTACTTCGTCAATTTTGTTTCTTGGAATAACTGTTAAATGATCATCTACATAAATGCTATCCAAAATTGTGGTTCAAAATCTATATTTTATCTAATGCATTTAATATTACTTCATCCAAAACCCATTCGACGAGTATTGGAGCCAAAGATGATCCCATGAAAAGTCCTGTTTTTATTCAAATATACTGATTTTTAAAACAAAAATAATTACAATAAGAAAGACAAAATTTTAACGTGATCATAAATGTTTGTTTTGGAATTTTAGTTTTAAGTTTGAAACGTAAATCAAAGTTACGTTACACAGAAAGATACAAGTATATTATAAATTGTTTTGAATTTTTGATTGTAAATTTTGATTTATAAGATTCTTTAAGAATGTTAGCTAAATATTTTGATAATTTGTAACTCGGAGAATTTATTGTTGAAATAATAGGTCGGACTGGTAAATTTTCTGTATGATACTTGTATTGTCCAAATGCACGAGGTGAAATAGCAATATATGTACGAAGGTGTTTAGACTCTTGTTGGCTTATTAATTTTCTATTTTTGTTAAAAATAGTACTTATTAGGTGATTATTTTTAGCTTGTAGCGATGACGTAAGATCTGAAGCCAAAACTTCAAATTTATCAGTATCATTAAATAAGTTTACTAATTTATCATCGAAATCTGTACGTTTAGCAATAATGTTCACATTACCTTTGTGACTTGAAGACACAAAAATTTCATCATTATCTTTCAGAAACTTTGCTGTAATTTTAACCGCTTTAATCAAAAACTTTGTAATTCTGTTTTGCTTTTTATTTGATTTTAAATGTCTTGTAATAAGGTAAGTTAATTGAGATCTCATAGATAAAAAATAATTGAATTAGAATGAAGAAAAACAAAAGGTAAAATAAAATATTCATTATTGTTGCTTACATAAAGTGTACTTAATAAAGCCTTTCTGTTCTCAAAAACATTCAACAATTTTGTGTTATCGTCTTGCACACTCAAAGTTGCAATACGGCGTAACAAGCCTAGTAGGTTCGTATACTAATTCTCTTAGACCCTTATTAACCGCACGGGAAAATTTAATATAGATTAAGAGCCCACATCAATTTTTGGGTGTGATTGATAACAAAAAAATAATCCTTAAGTAGTTATTTACTAATGTGAACGTCTTGCATGCTCTATTGGGAGCAAAAGTGAGTAATACTGCATCAAAAATGCAGTTGTTTCCAAAGTCTAAGCAATTGTGATAACAACTTTTTCATAACTTCAATATGTAGAGTCAAGTGCCCTGATTGCAAATATAGAGGTCCAAGACGTTTTGCTGGTGGCCTTCTGCCAGGCTCAAATATCTTTAATAAATTTCCCTTATTTAAAAGAAATATGCTACATTTGTCTATTTCACTAAACAGGTTAAGGATTGGCTATTCAATTTAAGCTACGAATGTATTGGATCTTTTGTTTAATTATTTTCTGTTGTTTAATTTGTTAGTTTATGTTTTTTTAGTTTATGAATTGTTAGTTTAAGTTTATACTTATATAATAATATTTGCTTCTTGTTTTGTTCTAATAATATTTTATCCGTTTGAAGTAAATTGGTCTGTTTACATTGTGTTGAAAAACATACAGTATTCCCCGCTTAATTGCACTGACCATTTTGTCAGATTTTTCGGTCAATTATCCGGGTGGTTCAATTAACGAAACCCCGCTTAATTGACCGACCTGTTCAATTAAACGAAACCCATATAATTGCACGAGTCGGTCAACTAAAAATTAAAATATTCATCCCAGAAATTTACTATGAACATTTCATTTTCAACTTACGAAAACCTTGAAAAAACTGAAAAAGAATATACACACAAAAATATTTGAACACGTTTTATTTAAAAAATAAACATACATACTAGGGTGGGTCAAAAAAATCAAGTATCTTTTTTTTTTGATCCCACACATGAAAACAAGTCCCTAGGTACCTCTAGAAAGTACTTACCAAATAATAGCTCTTAATATTGACGGGAAGATTATGCTCATCATAGTTTTCCATTTTCAATTTAGTATCATATAAAAATGGTCATATCTTATCAACAATAGATCGTTTAACCAATCGCATAGTCAATATTTATAGGAAATTGAACGCTCTACAAAAATGGTCTTAAATACTTTTTTCACTAATCCAACCATTTAAAAGATATTCAACGTCAAAGATTGAAGTATTTTAAGGAAAATAACTTTTTTGTTTTGAATTTTGTAACTTAATAAAAAATAATTATTGTCAAATAAGTTTCAATTATTTCTATAGAAAATTGAACGCTCTACAAAAAAGATCTCTGTAGTTAATCGATTACTACTGATTTTAGTAGTTTTTCAATAAATATTCCCAATTTACCCAGTTAATTTTTGAATTTTAAGATAGTTCATGTTCTATTTCAGGAAAAGAAGGTTTTTATTTAAGAAATATAATTTAACATGTCAGCAGAAAAAAAAATTCTATTTCACCATATGAAATTTTATAATTTAATAAGTATTGATACAAAATGATTCAAATTTGAACTAGTTTTCATGTGTCGGATCCAAAAAAAAGATACTTGATTTTTTTGACCCACCCTAATACATACATAATTAAAACTATGAAACAGAAATAAATTATTCTTAAAAAAAAGTCACTGTTAGCTTCGAAAAGGATAAAAAAAATAATAAACACAATAGTAGGTATGTACCTCAAAAGGCTCATAATGGTTATTTGCATACATTGGTTTGAAAAAATTTGTGATTTGATTTTGATTGATTGTTTTGTTTTGAACAATGTCTTCTTGTTTTTCAGCTCAACTGTAAATTTATTTAGTGGTAAGAAGTATAAACGTAGAATTGCAATGTCCTGAAGAATTTCGAAAGTCGATGGTAATATGGCTTCAACTTCTTCTTTTTCTTTAACCATTGTACTTAAGTATGTTGTCTATGACCACGATATCATTTTCCGGCTGCTCTTTACATATCTTGAATAATACCTGTCTTTTAAAAAAAACACTTCAGACGTAGGTTAAGTAATAAAATATTTCTAATACTTGTTTCATTAAAATTTATTGTACGTCCAATTATCCGAAAAATGTCCATATATTTTTTTTTTCGGGTGCATATTTTAAAGTTCAATTAACCGAGTAATTCAATTAAGCGGGGTTCAATTAACCATCTAAAAAGCTATGCTACTAATACGGGAAATTTTGCAAAGCAAATTTTTCGGTCAATTAAGCGGGAAGTTCAATTAAGCGAGGTGCAACTAAGCGGGGATTACTGTACATTAAAAGCCTCTGAATATATGTAGATATATTTAAAACCCTCAACCCAGATGTGTAAATTGTTTCATCGGTAATGGAAATTTTTTTATTAAATCTAAACATCAACCAAAAAGCTTTAAATAATAAGTGCTAAATTTACTCTAAAATCTGCAATGGGGAAAAATTACTTTAACTAGCAACTAAATGACAATAATATACCTAGTTGATTCTCAATATACTCGTATCTTAAGTAACTTTCCTGAAATAAAAGAAATAGTAGTTATAAAAAGAAGGCCATACATAGTTTTTACTTGCAACATATAGGAACTACTCGTACATACATATATGGCAAGTTATGCGCTCGTTAAAAAAATCGAACTCGAAAAATATAACCAAGTACATATATTTATATTATTGCCTTAAAACTTTAAAATCATAAAAAAATGGGGGAGAGTACGATAACTTAGGCGCCAAAAATTGATAACGGATTTTTGTAGAAGGGTCAAATACAAGCGTTTCTTACTATGGGAGGGGGAGGGTCTATCTCGCCCCGTTTAGGAGATAGGGGCGATTTTAGAAAAAATGACTTAAATTGAAAAAAAAAAATATTAAAAAACAACGGCAACACTTACAATGAAATACTATACCGGTTTTGAAAGCCAGAAGTCTTTTCTATAATCGTAAATATAAATTAAATTATTTATGTCAATAGTTTTTGAAAAGTTTGCATGCAAACTCAAAATTTTGTTAAAAAAAATGAAAAAAAAAAGTTTAGACCAATTTTTTTCAAAATTGTAAAATGAAGTGCTTAATTGGCTTTTTGTGGTCAATGCTACTATTAATTCTGAATCGAACCCAAAAAACCGAATGGTTTTGTCCCTTCTAGTTTTTGAGAAAATCGAAAATTACTAAAACTATTTTTTATGAAATTTTTGATTTTTGGTATTTAACTACGGTGGTTTCATTTTGAGGATTAATGTTAATGTGGTTCATTTGTAGGTAAAGTACAGCAAATCATTTTAGTCCGGGAGCTGGCGACACAAAAAATTGTAAGATTTGCGTACTCATGATTTTATGTTTTTTGTGTAATTTAGGTGCCCGACAAACAGAAAACCGACTGCTGCAGGCTCACCCGTGGTGGGTTGATTTACTGTGAATTTTTGAAGTTGCAAAAAAAAACCGAAAATTTGTCTAAAATGCGTACTCATGAAACCAGTGACATATGTTATTTTAACATTTAAAACGATGAAAAAACTTGTGCTTACACCTGGGGGGTGGTGGAAAGTACCGCTGCCAGTTAAGGGAAGTTGGGCCCCCTCGTAATGCACGGTAACCTAATTATTTTTTTCCTGGCCTTAAAATCTTGTAGAAAAAATTTTGTTTATTGAATTTCATAAATAATTATACAAAGATTACGGGAAAAATAGCACGTGCTTTAAAAGGTCATCTTTTACCCTAAAAAAGGGGCAAAAGAGGGAAAAACACTCTTTTGAAAGTTTTTTTTTTTAATCTCAAAAACTACATGCATTTTTATGAATCTGATAAAGAAATTTTAGATTTCATACAAACATAGACCAAATGATAAAATTATAGAAAAAAATAGGGGGTGCCGGGGTCAAATGTTCCCTTTTTACGCATCTCAAGAACAAAATGTATTTTGAAGACTTTTTTCTTCTGAGGTTTTCTTATTCACAAATTCATACATACTTTATTATACACATATAAAATAAGGGAGGCGGCTTGGGGAGGGGAATACATTTTTCGTGTTTTTGTCATATATCATAACGAAATTCATTTTTAGTGATCCGCTAATGAGGTTTATTCTGTACACATTCAAAATCAAACAAATTCAAAACAAATCGAAAACAGAATTAAAAAGATGGATAAGAATATTCACAAACCAATAACATTTTTCCTAGTATACGTTCTTTGAGGGATTAAGGTGACCTGCAAGTCGCGACGGGGAAATTTTAGGTAATTAGTACCTAATTAGAAACAGTATTAAAACGGATAGGAACGTATACTAGGAAAAATGTTATTGGTTTCTGAATATTCTTATCCATCTTTTTAATTCTGTTTTCGATTTGTTTTGAATTTGTTTGATTTTGAATGTGTTCAGAATAAACCTCATTAGCGGATTACTAAAAATATATTTCGTTATGATATATGACAAAAAACTCGAAAAATGTATTCCCCTCCCCAAGCACCTTCCCTTATTTTATATATGTATAATAAAGTATATATGAATTTGTGAATAAAAAAACCTAAGAAGAAAAAAGTCTTCAAAATACATTTTGTTTTTGAGATGCGTAAAAAGGGAACATTTAACCCCGGCACCCCCCATTTTTTGCTATAATTTTATCATTTGGTCTATGTTTGTATGAAATCTAAAATTTCTTTATCAGATTCATAAAAATGCATGTAATTTTTGAGATTAAAAAAAAAACTTTCAAAAGAGTGTTTTTCCCCCCTTTTGCCCCTTTTTTAGGGTAAAAGATGACCTTTTAAAGCACGTGCTATTTTTCCCGTAATCTTTGTCTAATTATTTATGAAATTCAATCAAAAAATTTTTTTCTACAAGATTTTAAGGCCAGGAAAAAAATAATTGGGTTACAGTGCATTACGAGGGGCCCAACTTCCCTTAACTGGCAGCGGTACTTTCCACCACCCCCCAGGTGTAAGCACAAGTTTTTTCATCGTTTTAAATGTTAAACTAACATATGTCACTGGTTTCATGAGTACGCATTTTAGACAAATTTTCGGTTTTTTTTGCAACTTCAAAAGTTCACAGTAAATCAACCCACCACTACCCAGGTGGCAGCAGTCGATTTTCGTCGTCACCTACCTCAGAACTACAAGAAAAAAAATATTTCATGAGTACGCATCTTAGACATTGAAAAGTGTCGCCAGCTCCCGGACTATTTAGGGTTACCAAGAATGCACCAGAGGAGGTAGAATTGCATGACATTTCGCGTCTCAGTCAGTCAGTTTGTGAGTAAGTCAGGTGTTACTTAAGAATAGTCAAGTCAATTTTTCAATGTTCAATGTATTAAAACCGTGTTTACAGGCATTTTGATCACAAAAAAAAAAATTATAGCTAGCACCTCCCGAATCTCTAGCCAATATTGAGGCCCATGGAAAAATGTGCCGATAGATGGGTTTATTGCTCTGAGATTAACTTTTATATGGATTGCACTAGAGAAACTTTTAAATCATTAGTTTTAAGCAAAATTTAAGTAACGTTATTTATTAAAATAAAAGATTAACTATGTAAATCATTTAAATGTAATTTGAATTTTATATACCCACCTACAAATTTGTAACTATATATTTACTTATGTATCTTAGTCTGTAAGAGTATAATATGCTCTGGTTGATGAATAAATAATAATAATAATATTGTATTCTTACAATTTTTGTCACCTTTTTGAGTTGGAGTTGAGGGGAGTTGACGCTTTAGTTGGAATTAGACCAATTTCTTTTCTAAGAACGCGATGCTTTTGAAATATTTTTTTTGAAATATTGAAAAGTTATTTCATTTAGGATGAAGTAGTGGATGCTTAGTCGCCATTCTTTATTCAAAGAAAAAAATACTTCACTCTTACAAAGGTTGAATAACGAATGACCTTGGTAAACAATAACCTATACCATATTAGCATTAAAAATGTTAGACACAAACAATAAACATACATATTAATAAAGGAATTATATAAATTTGCTGCATTCGTACAGTAGTACCTAGGTAATGTGAATTTTTCATAATGTATTAAATTTTAATGTCTGAACATTTTAAATGTGCAACTTTGGGCTACGTACATACTTATATATACTTAGTAGACATTTGATATAGACCATAGGGTAAATTCAAAGTTTCTTTAAATCCAGATTCTGTAAATGCAAAAGAAACCTTGCATACATCCAACCTCGCACCTACCCGAAATCCTATAGTGTGCCCAGGCAGGGGGGTTGCAGGGGGGCAGCATGCCCCCCATACATATCTCACTGTTTATACGCCGTAATGCGTAAGCAAGCAAAAAAAGCAAATATCCCATAAAAAAGTAGTTTTAGTTATTTTCAATTTTCTCAAAAACTAGACGACATAAAATCATCTAGTTTTCAGTTTTTGAATAAAAATATATCAGAGCAACGAATTTTAGGAAAAATAATAATGTATAACTTTGCAGTTTTGAAAAATTAAACTTTAAACTTTTTTTTATGTTTTTTTTCCTCCAAAATTTGAGTTTAAAACTCGTTTTTTCAAAAACTGTGCATAGATTCTGCTTGATTTTAAAATTATCTAATAGAACAGAGTATTGGCTTTAAAAAAAGGTATAATACTTAATTGTAAGTATTACCGTTATTTTTTAATATTTTTGTTTCCATTTTAGTACCTTTTTTATAAAATTGACCCTCCCGCCCAAACGGGGGGAGATAGACCCCCCCTCCCATAGTAAAAAATGCTTGTTTTGAACTGTTCTACAAAAAACCATTATAATTTCTTGGCGCCTAAGTTATCGTACTCTTGCCTATTTCTCAATGAGACTGAGCATATTTTCTACAATAATATTAATTTTAGTTTATATGCATAACTTACCGTATCGAATTAGATTCTCTTTCACACTTGAAAAAAAAGAGTTTGTTCATGTTTGTGCATATTATAAATATAACAATATAGAAAATAATAAAATTTATTTCAAATAAATGGGTTGACTACTTTCTGAGATCATTCAACCCAAACTTTAAAATGGTTTCGCTTTTATAGAATAGTTCATGTGCACGGCACTGTAGTCAATTGAATGTCCATTTTTGTCACTCAAAATGCTATTGAGTGTATTCAAGTAATTTAAAAAATAAAATGCAAGTCTAGGGGAGAGTACGATAACTTGGCCGCCAAGATTTGATAACAGGTTTTTGTAGAGGGGTCAAAAACAAGCACTTTTTACTATGGGAGGGGGGGGTCTATCTCCCCCCGTTTAGGAGGTAAGGGCACTTTTAGAAAAAATGGTTTAAATTGAAAAAAAAAAAAAAAATAAAAAACAACGGCAACACCTACAATAAAGTGCTATACTGCGTTTGAAAGCCAAAAGATTGTTCTATAATCCTGCATTCAAATTTTATTACTCATGTCAATGGTTTTTGAGAAATTCGTATTTAAAGTCCAAATTTTGATAAAAAAAAAAACGTAAAAAAAAGTTTAGACCGATTGTTTTCAAAATTGTGAAATGAAATTGTAAATTAGCTAATATGTGTTTCATGTATCTGTCAGTTCTTAATCGAACACAAAAAATCGCATGGTTCTATGTCTTCTGGTTTTTGAGAAAACCTCCGTTTAGGAGGTAGGGGCACTTTTAGAAAAAATGGTTTAAATTGAAAAAAAAAAATATATTAAAAAACAACGGCAACACTTACAATAAAGTGTTATACTGCGTTTGAAAGCCAGAAGATTGTTCTATAATCCTGCATTTAAATTAAATTACTCATGTCAATGGTTTTTGAGAAATTCGCATTTGAAGTCAAAATTTTGATAAAATAACGTGAAAAAAAAAGTTTAGACCGATTGTTTTCAAAATTTTGAAATGAAATTGTAAATTAACTTATATGTGATCCATGTAAATATCAGTTCTTAATCGAACACAAAAAGCGCATGGTTCTATGTCTTCTAGTTTTTGAGAAAATCGAAAATTACCAAAACTACTTTTTTTGATTTTTGGTGGTGACGGTGATTCCATTTTAAGGATTAATGTTAATAAACATAATGAATCTTTGTTAGTTCAGTACCGCAATTCATTAAGCGTTACCCAGAATGCACCATGAGGAGGTTGAATTGCATCTGGGTCAGTTATTTTGTCAGTTAGTCAGGAGTTAGTCAGTCATAGTTAGTTAAAATTGGTCAAAATGTATTAAAAAGGTGTGTAAGTCTCGTCAATAAAGCCATCGTCCGTACTATAACTGTCGAGTTCGTTGAGTTACTCTTTTATGGTGGGAAGCCGAGGATGTTTTGGCGGTAAAACACTTTCTAAATTTTCGCTCTGAAGGGTGGGAGGATCGATGTCTTTTAACTGTAAACCCTCACATTTATCACCATCGGTATAACAAGGGTAAACTTTTTTTACATCTGATAAAAACTCTATTATTTGCGAACCCCAGTCGTCCTTATATTTCCTTTCTAGGAAGTATTTTCGATAGAAAAATAGTGCCATTGGTGAACATGGTCAGAAGTTTGTTTTGGTTTTCAAGATCGTTTATTGTATTTTATATGTATTTAGTGGACATTGGATAAATAGAATAAATTTGAATTTTTTTAAATACAGATTCTGTGAATGCAAAAGAAACTTTGCATGCACCCAACCTCGCACCTACCTCAAATCCTATAGTGTGCCCAAGCAGGGGGATTGCAGGGGGGCAGCATGCCCCCCCATACATACTTTACTGTTTATATATTGTAATGTTGGAAGCTAGCACTGATTTATTTATGTAAGGAAGCAAAAAGTATCAAACATTTTGTAGAAAAGTAGTTTTAGTTATTTTCGATTTTCTCAAAAACCAGAAGACATAGAACCATGCGGTTTTTTGTGTTCGATTAAGAACTGATAGATACATGAAACACATGTAAGTTAATTTACAATTTCATTTCACAATTTTGAAAACAACCGGTCTAAACTTTTTTTTTATGTTTTTTTTTTATCAAAATTTGGACTTTAAATGCGAATTTCTTAAAAACTATTGATATAAGTAATTTAATTTAAATGCAGGATTATAGAACAATCTTCTGGCTTTCAAACGCAGTATAGCACTTTATTGTAGGTGTTGCCGTTGTTTTTTAATATTTTTTTTTCAATTTAAACCATTTTTTCTAAAAGTGCCCCTACCTCCTAAACGGGGGGAGATAGACCCCCCTCCCACAGTAAAAAGTGCTTATTTTTGACCCGTCTACAAAAATCCGTCATCAAATCTTGGCGGCCAAGTTATCGTACTCGTGCCCACGACTAGATCGCACAAACTTGCTGTTATGTAAAAGGATTTTGGAATTTAAAATACATTTTATAAATATAAAACATGGATTTAATTAGATAAAAATGTTCAAATATATGAATTGCCGTCTGATTAATCTTTTTAATATTAAAGTAATTTTGTTTATAACAAATTTCCTTGAAATTTTTCGAGAACAAAATTTGGGATGCCAAATTTTAAGTATTTAGTAGTAAAGATTTTAGAAATAGTTTTTTTTTCGAATATTTTTATATAAAATATTATTTTAAACTTAAGGGGGCTCCTGTTGAAAATTTTTGGTTAAAATCGTTAGAGCCGTTAATGAGAAAGTCAAAAAATCAAAAAATGGTTCTATGACAGGTACCGTTAATAACATTTTGCCCCAAAATTTTGTTTGACCAAAATGTAGTCCATGTCCAATGTCCATAATATCACACCTAATTTTTTTTTTATCAAAATCGTTAGTTAGTTAGTTGTTAGTTTTCAATAAAATACATTTTATAACGTAATTTAAAAATGTATTCGTGTATCCGTTTTCTAGATATTGAATTTTCAAAAAAAAAAAAATATTATTTTTTTAAAACTCCAGAAACTATTTTTTCGAAAAAAGTTTTAGATTATATTTTTTCGAGTGTATAGAAGCTCCCTCATAAAAATTTTGGTTAAAATCGTTAGAGCTGTTGATGAGAAATTCGAAAATCAAAAAAAAAACCGTTCTATGACGGGTACCGTTAATAACATTTCCCCCCACAAATTTTGTTTTACCAAAACGTAGTCCGTATCAATAATATCACACCTATTTTTTTATCAAAATCGTTAGAGCCGTTTTTGAGATAAATAAGATTATGCATTACGGGTGTATGGGGGGTACCGTTAGTTTTAGAGCTAAAAAAAATTTTCAATTTCTCCTCTAGGGAATCACCGAAGACCCTTAAGTACCGAGTTTGAAGAAAATAGCTCCAGTGGCTTAGGCTCTAGATCGAGGTACAGCCATACAGACATACGGACAAACAGCCATACAGACAGACAGACGGAATCGTCGGAACCACTTTATTCGTCTTCGCTATCATCGTAATGTCAACTTTGATCAAAATCTCGAGTTCGATTTTTTTCCAAATGCAGAACGCCCTATAGTACCTATATCGCAAGTAAAAAAGAGCCCACACTGCTCAGCGATGTGACGATAGAATTAGAGAAACAAAACACAATGGGCCTGAGTAATAGATCCTAATCTAGCCTAAGTTCGATTTTAACCAAACATTCGTAGAAATAAAACAAATTTCAAGTATAAATACTTAAAAGCGACTTTCCTGTAACTAAGTTAAATTTAAAATGATAGAATCACAATAGAACTTTACGAATCTGGTTAATAGAAATCTGTTTGTGTATCAGTTCACAATAACGAAATTATGAAAATGAGTCACAATTATTGGTATAAATAAGACTTTTGTAAATTTGATCTGTTACTACGAAATTTTAAAAGCAACTTTTCTACATCTAACAAAAAGTGACTTTAAAACTGATTCTATGAATGTCTATTACTAAGGGCCAATGTGTGTGTGTAGGTTAGTTAGATGAACTATACAATAATACAATACAGAAAAATTGAATATGTAGGTAGGTAGGTAAGAGAAATAAAATGCACGACTGGGTCGCACAAACTTGGTCCTATGTAAAAGACTAAGAATTTCAAAAATGAATGTTATTAGAGACACTGTTCATAAGCATAAAATTCATTTTTTAAATGACTAAAAAAAAACTTCTTTAGTAGTTAAAGGTGAGAATAGGATGCCATGTGATTCAAGCAAATATAGAACTATGCAAGAACAAAAATTATAAGTCTTTGTAGTGGTTTCTTAAAAAATAAGGTTTTATATAAGAAAATTTTAAAACATTTTTAAGAAAAAATGTTGGTACGCCAATTTGAAGTTTTATTATTGTATGAATAAAAATTAAATTTACAAAAAAAGTATTGAGTCGTTTTCGAGACATTGAATTTTCAAAAAACAAAAAATTGATTTTTTTTTCAAAATTCAAAAAAATATTTTTCATAAAGTTTTTAAATGCAATGATTTGTAGACGTTTTAGAAGCTTCTTTCTACGAAATTTCATTAAAATCCGTTATGCTGATAATGAGAAATTCAAAATTTAAAAAAATCGTTCTATGGTAGGTACAGTCAGTAATATCTTGTTTTAAAATTTTTTTTTATTAAATTACAGATATTAAAAAATAATAGAAAGAACAAAAATTTAAGCAAAATTCTCGGAACCGTTTTCAAGAAAAATACGATTTTCGAAAACCATTTTTTAACATTTGTATTGAGATTACCGTTATTTTTAAGTAAAATGGATTTATTTTGCTCATATATTGCAGATTATTTTTCAAAACTTTTATTTATCAAGTTTTCAAAAAATCGAGCTTGGGGTTTTCGAAATATTGAGTTTTCAAAAAAAAATTTTGAAAGTTTTTTTAAAAATCGAAAAAATTTTTTTGGAAAATTTGAATACACAATAATATTCAAACTGTTGGGAAGCTTTAGCATAAAAAAAATGTTCGAAATCGGTGGTACGGTTTTTGAGAAAATCAAAAACAAAAAAAATGGTCCCAAGGGGGGTACCAAAACTACTCATTTTTTTGAAAATTTTTTTTCGACCATTACCTAGGTTTAACTAAATTAAATTTTTTGAATTTTTTTAAGAAAATCGCAGATACAGTTTTTGAGAAAAAAAAATATTTATAAAATTTTGGAAAAAAATCGTATGGCAGGTACCGTTATTTTTGGTCATAAAAAATCAAATCAAAAAACATCCGGGGGTAAAAAATCAAAACCTATATCTACCAAGTTTGAAGAAAATCGGCCGAGCCGTTTAGCTGTAATCGAACAGACAGACAGACAGACAGACAGACAGAATTGCCAGACCCACTTTTTTCGTCTTCGCTATCATCGTAATGTCAACTTTGATCAAAATCTTGAGTTCGATTTTTTTTACGAATACATAACTTGCCTTATAGTACCTATAAGTCGCAAGTAAAAACATAACTATTAAATGGAACACATATTAAGAGAGAGAGAGCATGGGAAGAAAAGAAAATTAAAAATGTTGGAATGATAATGAAATGAAACAAAGCAGCGACCTCGCGATTGTGATGAAATCGAATTCCTGGATAAAATAAATTCAAAAAGTTTATATTTTATAATTTGTTTTTATTTATTTCTCAGATGTATGTTTAACTAAGAAGTGATTTTGGGCTTAAAATTTGCGCAACAATATTGACTTTAAAAGCTAATCTTTGTCGATTATTGTATATGTTTTAAGATATGAGGGTTGTATAAGTCAACTAATGAAAAAAAAATGGACAAAAAATGTAAAATTAATAATATTTAAGTTTGACAAACTATAAAAAAAAAAAATTTAGCCATAAAAACTCTTATAACAATATAAAAAATAATAAAATTTTTTTTCAAATAAATCGGTTGACTACTTTCTGAGATCGTGCGTTACAAACTTTAAAATGGTTTCGCTTTTATATAATAGTATAGATTAAATTTACAATATAAATATATAATAAATTATTCAAAATGCCCCCCTCCCCCACTTAGTCTCAAACACTTTCTTAAACGATCCGGCCACTCGTCTACGCTATACGCACGACTTCCAGTGGAAACGAAGCTACTGTTTCAACAAATCAGCTTTGAGAGACTCAATATTTCGGTGATACTTATAGCAAGCCTTCAAACAAACATTGGTCCTTCGAGCCTTAAAAACAAATATAAAAACTTATAAACGACTACCAAAATAATCAACGATTAAAATTGTGTTGTGTGTGCAACGTGGGAAAATCCAAAGGAAAATTTTGACGCCATTTCCCAAAATCTCTAAGTGAGTGTATTTTTTACTTACATCTCTTTTATTACAAATTTATAAATAATGGCAACAAGAAGTTTGCAAACAAAACTCACGCAATTAAAAAAAAATGTTGAAAATTTTGGGAAGAAAGGAAAAGCGATTAACCTTGCTTATGTCCAAACGAGGCTCACTTTGTTGAAGGAGTTGTGGACATCGGTTGACAAAATTTATGAAGAATTTTTAACTAAAAGTGTTGAATTTTCCAAAAAAGAACCAGAATCTGATTCAATTTACGATCAGATCAGAGAAGAGTATTGTGTGTTTCAGGCCAGGCTTCTGGATTCGCTCGAAAGTTTGGGTGGCAGCAGCAAGCAGCAATCCAAAGAAGTCGCTGAAAATAAGTGTGTTTAAAACTGAGGAGCTTCATTTACCTTCAATTAAAAACCTTTATTTGATGGCAATTATGAGAATTGGCCAAATTTTCAAGATCTTTTTGAAAGTCTCGTCGACAGTAAAGCATCGCTTTCAGACATTCAGAAAATGCATTACCTGAAGACTAGTTTAATAGGTGACGCAGAGAAGCTTCTATTGTCCATGAAGATTCAGGGCCAAAACTACTCTAAGGCATGGTCGATTTTGAAGGATCGGTATGATCACCCTCGCGTTCTTGTCAACATCCAGTTGAACGCAGTATTCAATTTACCATCATTGAATCAGGAGCGTGCGGAGTCGATTAAAGACATCCTATACACTTCTAGGGATAAAGGTAGAACATTTAGATCCTGTGCTAATTTTTCTTTTGGTGCGAAAATTACCTGCTAAAACGCAGCAAATGTGGGAGGAGAAACTCAACGAAAGAGAGAAACCGAAAGAGTTGCCAGTTTTCAAAGAGTTAACATTCTTTTTGGAGACTCGGTTCCGGACTCTTGAAGCAGTCGACCAGTAGCACCATCAAAGTTCATCCAACACATAGCGAAATTCTTCACACAAGCAGACGTTCATCGCTCACGCTCAACCTGATGCTCCGAAGATTTCCTGGAAAATTTGTCAGAAGAGTAGACACGGTGTCAGAAAATGTAATACATTTTTAAAAATGAGTATTAATGATCGTTGTCAGGTTATAAATAAGTTAGGTTTGTGTCGAAACTGTCTAGGGTATAATCATGTAACAGAAAACTGTCAAAGTAGTCGCAGATGTTACCATTGTCAACAACCACATCACACGTTACTTCATGTTGCTAATACTCCTTTTCAGCCAAGTCAACAACCTTCACGATTAACACAAAACCAAAACAATACTTTTCAAACCAACACACAGCCAATGAATAGTACTAACCCGAATTCTCAAGGTACAAGTCTAAACGCAGAAGCATCTTCATTCCGCGGTTCCAGTATCCAGCCGTCTACATCTAATAATGTGACATCTCACCACTCACATCACTGTTCTCCGATGAAAAATACACAAGTCTTATTGGTTACAGCCCTTGTGAAAGTCAAGTCATCGTTGGGAGAGTGGTTGACATTGCGAGCGTTGTTGTTGTTGTTAGGTTCAGAAGCGTCGTTTATCACTGAGTTTGCTGTTCATTTGCTCCAGCTTAAGTCGAAACCAACACATACGGAGGTGTCCGGGTTGGGTTTGGCCAGCAGTGGCACTTGTCTAAGAGCAGTGGACATCACATTTGCTTTGCAGCATTCCTCTTTTGCGACAACAACGCAAGCTTACATTTTTAAGTCACTGTCTGGGCATCTTCCGGCCCGGACCCTCTGTATTGAGAGTTGGACACATCTCAACGATTATGATTTAGCAGATCCCGATTTTTACAAGTCATCCAAGATTGATCTCCTTCTTGGCAGCGATGTTTTGGCCGAATTGTTGTTGCCGGACTTGGTTCAACCTGAAGACAAGTCAATGCCAGCCATGCAAAAGACTGCAAAAGACTGCTTTGGGATGAATTCTCTTTGGAAAGGCCCCAATATTACACCAATCAAATCCATCAATCAGAAGCTTTATGCAAACAACTGTCGATGTCGATAAACAACTCCGGAAATTTTGGGAATTGGAAGAGATGCCTTTCAAGCTATTTCAAAAACCTGAGCTGATCGACGCTATCAAGTTGCGTTGCCGTTCAAAGGCAATGTATGTAGCTCCGGTTTTTGGCGAATCTTTCCAAGGTGCTTTACGGCTGTTCCAAAGCGTTGAGCGACGTCTGGTGGCAAATCCACAACTTCAAGAGCAGTATTCGGCATGTATCGAGGAATATCTTCAGCTGGGCCACATGACTGAAGTCGACAAAAATAGTTTGCCAGCTAATAAACATTATTTCTTGCCACATCATGCCGTCATCAAGGAAAGTAGCTCAACAACGAAGCTGAGAGTCGTGTTCGATGCTTCATTCAAAACATCCAGTGGCATTTCGTTGAACGATGTCATGATGACAGGACCAGCACTTCAACCGAATATTTGTGATGTCATTCTCAGATGAAGACATCGAAAAGATGTATCGCCAGATTTGGATAGCTGAACGTGATCGAAATTATCAGCTGATTCTATGGAGAAAGGATTTAGAAGACCCAATAAAGGTTTACAGACTAAATACAATTACCTTTGGCCTTTGGGACAGCAGCCGCTCCATAGCTAGCGATTCGGACTCTGCATAAAGTAGCTGAAGATAATTCTGCAAATGTATTCGGGTCTACTATGATTCGTGATGAAATGTATGTTGATGATTTGATATCAGGAGGCAACACTATCGAGGAAGCTAAAGCGAAGATTAATCAAATTAAATCGACACTAGAAGCATTTGGATTTTACTTACGTAAATGGACATCTAACTTTGATCACTTACTCGAAGGCATTCCTACAGGAGAACGGGAATCCACATTCTCAGTGCCTTCAGATGATTTAGAACGAGTCACTGGCTTCCTGCTGCCGATAAATTTTCTTTCTGCTACACCTCGCCTGAGAATCCGCAACCGACAAAATGATTTATTCTATCTACGATAGCACGTTTGTTTGATCCGATGGGATGGATTGCCCCATGTATTAATATGGCGAAGATGTTTATGCAGCAGCTTTGGACAAAAAACATGACTTGGGATGAGCCTATTGAATCATCACTACTGGAGCAATGGACGGTCTTTTACGAAGATTTGAAATTTATCAATAAGATCCAATTTCCGAGGTGGGTTCAAACGGATGGTGATTTGTCGAAGGCAGAACTCCATGGTTTCAGCAATTTATCGGAGAAGGCGTACGGCGCTGCAGTCTACTCACGAGTAGCAGACGACCAAGGTCGGGTAAAGATGCACCTGCTCATGGCTAAGTCCAAGGTGGCTCCAGTACAACCCGTCAGTCTCTCTCGTTTAGAACTCTGTGATGCAGTTATTGTTGAGTAAACTCGGTTGTAAGTCGATTGAATACTAAATTTATTTTACAACGTAATCTTCCTTAAATACTATTTACAATGAATTTATATTATTGTTATCTCTATGAGTATTCTTATTTAGGTTTTATGCTTATCTAATATAACCGTCAGTGCATGTTCACGATGCGATGATCCGTGTTATCTTTATTTATTTTCATGCACATGGGGTTATCTATATTTAGGTACTATGTTCATGTTTGAACATTCTGCGGGCCAACAGAAAGTGCTAAAATAATATTTTGAATATAATGCCCCGTACGATATAAATTGCTACAATAACAAGCAAGATACTACTTAACATAAATCCACTGTGACCGCTTATGTGGTGAAAGTCCAACCCTTTATCATGAATGTTTTCTTCCTTGAACTGTTCTAGGTCCTTTTGAATCTTCAGTAGTTCATGCTTGCTGTTTATTATAGTTGCTTGTACAGTCATATTGTGTATTCAATTGATTTGAACAAGTTCTCAAATTCATCATCCCAGTCATGGTTTATTTGCCATAATTTTTGTATGAATATTTTTGCTTTTATCGTGACTGGAGCAAGCCATACAATAGGATCGAATATTTTTGCAATATTTGATAACACACCTCTTTTGGTTTTTGAAATGCTTATATTAGATGAATCTATCACAAATCGGAACTCGTCTTGATCTGGATCCCAGTGAAGTCCCAATGTTTTCATGGTGTCGCCTTCTTTGACATCAATTATTTTATGCTCATTATTCGAAATTATGCCAGTCAGCAAATTTTGATTGTTTGAAGACCATTTCCGTAATTGAAAGTCAGCATTTGAAAGTTTTTCACTTACTGCTCTTATTATGTATCTGCATTCGTCTTCGTTGTTGGCGCCTGTCATTAAGTCGTCAACGTAAAATTCTTCCCTTATGATTTCTTTTATTCTGATGTCTTTTTCCTTGCATTGGTTTGCGACTTCTTGCAATGTTCGGATTGCTAAGAATGGGGCTGCTGCTGTTCCATACGTAACTGTTGTCAGTTTATATTCTCTTATATTGTCTCTTGGTTGTTCTCTCCAAAATATTCGATGATATTCTTGATGTTCTTCAGCTATGTTGATCTGCCTGTACATTTTTTCGATGTCTGCCGTAACTACATATTTCCATTGCCTCCATTTGATGATGATGTCAAAGATATTGTTTTGTAGTCTTGGCCCAATCATCATTGCGTCATTAAGGCTGTATCCGGTGGAAGTTTTCGCTGAGGCATCGAATACAACTCTTGTTTTTGTTGTTAGGCTTGTATCTTTCACAACTGCATGGTTCGGTAGATAGTATTTGCCCATATTTTCGTGTTGTTTGTCTACCTTGACCATATGGCCCAGGTTTTCATATTCTCGCATAAAATGTATGTAGTCGGTTTTTATTTTGTTACTCATTTTTTTCTCAAGCTGTAAGAATCTAGTTAATGCTTGTTTTCTAGATTCTCCAAGCTCTATATCTGTTCTTAATGGCAACATAACTACATATTTGCCATTCGTATCTCTTGTTGTTGTTTCTGCAAATACTTGCATGCAGATGTCGTTTTCTGATATTTCAATATCTTTTTCTATTTCTTCTATCTCCCAGAATTTCTCCATCGATGACGTAACTGCTGACATGACTTTGCCACATTGTCGTTTCTTGTGTAGTGAGCCGGAAACTATCCACCCAAAAATAGTATTTTGTCCCACGATGCCATTGTGCTTCCTAACTCCTTCTTCAATTAACTTTGGATACAAGTCACTACCGATGATAATGTCAATACGATCTTTTGTATTTAAGTTTGGATCTGCCAGAATATAGTTTTCCCACTCATTTTTATTAAATTCAAATGATTCGTCAGGTAGTGGTTTTATGAGGGTGGGTAGTACCAAAAACTCTGCTTGCATTTTGTTGTTGCTCATAAATCTTGGTCTTATCTCTAAACACACTCTTGATTTTGATGTACCCACTGCTGCATCTGAGAGTCAAGTTAATTCTGTACTTATTCTTTTCCTTGGCAAGGAGAGGATCTGCGCTGCTTCCTCAGATATCATTGATATTTGAGAGCCCTGATCAATCAATGCCCGTAACAGACATGTTTCACCATTTGACGATTTGGCTGATATTTGTGCTGTAGCTAATATTACCATTGGACTGCTTATCTTCTTTACCATAAGGGAAGATAATGATTTTTCCTTTTTATTGTTGTTGTCTGAAGGACTCCATTTTTTGTTTTGGTTTCCCTCGACCCTTTTCTTCGTTTGGTAGTTGTCGTTGTGTAGTAGAGTGTTATGCGATTTATTACACTTCTTACATTTTGTTTGAGAGAAGCATTTGGTTTCTGCACTGTGCTTAAGACATATACTGCATATTTGCTTATTGCGTATGTATGTTAATCGATTGGGTATCTCGGTGTTTAAGAATTGCTCACAGTGATAAATTCGATGACCACTCTGCTTACAGAATTCACAATTCCACTCCCTTCTGTCTGATTGGAAGTTTCCACCTTGTTTTTTGTATTCTTTGCTTCGAGTCATTGTTTGTTGTTGAGACTCAAGGGTTTGAAATAATTGCTCAAGAAAGTCCATAACATCCTCCAGTTTTTGTATTTGGCTTGGTTTTTTTATGTGTTGCTCATATAATTGTAAGCCCTCCTTGTCAAATTTTCGAAGGAGTAGGTGAGCAAATATTTCATCGTTTTCATTGTTTTCTTTGCCTATTGTCGTTTTGATTATGTAAATACATTCGTTTGCTGCATCGTGAAGTTTTTTAACATTGGAAGGTGATGTAGCGTTCATCATTGGCATGTCCAGCAAGTAATTTAATTGTGTGGAGAAATTGATTCTTTTATTTTCGTATCTTCTGATGAGAGTCTTCCATGCTTCTTTGTAATTTGCCGAAGATCCTTGTATGAGGCTAGCAATTGAAGTTCGAGCTTCGCCGGCTATACATGATCGCAAGTGATTTAATTTCACAGAATCTGGCACATCATTGTTATTGTGAACCAAATCTGTGAACAGGTCGGAGAATATCTTCCATTCTTCAATTTTTCCATCGAATCTAGGTAGTTCAATTTTTGGAGTTCTTGTTGATACATTTGCACCTGGATCAGATTGTATGCCCTCATGTTTTCCTTCCAACTTGTCAAGAAGTAATGTCACATCTTCTTCCAACTCGATTATATAATTGTCTTCTCTGAATGCCTCTTCTTGTATTGGATTCATCTTAGACAGCTCAACCTGCAATCGTTCATTCCATCGTTTCACTTTTCCAATCCATATGTTTTTATTATGAGGATGGGAAATGGCCTCTAATTTCGCCTCGTCTATTGTTTTTTTTAAGCTCTCCATTATTGTAGGTATTTTCGTTAACTCTATATGAGTTTCGTGATTTGCTATTGTTTTCATCATCATCTCATTCATTTGTTTTTGCTGCAAGTCTAGTCCAGTGGCTAGCTGCTGATTAACAGTTTTTAATTCTGCTAATTTGCTGGATAACGCTGCTTCGCTTATGCCTTGTTCTACACTGTCCAGATCTTTGTTTTTCAGCAAATTTTGAATTTTCTGAAAGTAGTTCTCTGCTCCTTTCATCCATTGTTCCTTAAAATAGGGAACATCAATAACACCAAGCTTATGAAGTAGCTTGTCATTTTCCTTGAATGCTTGAAGATTCTTTTCAGCATAGACAATAATTTCTTGATTTTTGCTCCGCGTTGTTACACCTTCTCCTTCTTTTAATAATTTTTCAAGGTTTTTTAAGATTTCAACCTGTTTTTCAATTATTTTTAGATGATCTGATGACATTTTGAATTTGTTTTTGTTTTTTTTTTGTTTGGATTATGTTTATGTTTTTTTTTTTTTTCACTTGTCAGTATTTAAGCTCTGACAACGCTTTTTCACTGTATATGTATGTTTTTTTCACTTGTCAGTATTTTAGCTCTGACAATAGACCGAGAGCCCACAGCAATTTTTGGGTGTGATTGATAACAAAAAATAATTAGCATAATTAGATAGGCCTTTTAAAGTTATTTATAAATATGAACGTCTTGCATACTCTAGTGGGCGCAATAGTGCATTATAGTACATTAAGTATGCAGTTCTTTCCAAAATCTAAAAAATTGGGATACAAAATTTGCCGTAACTTCAAAATGAAAAGCTTAGTGTCCTGATTGCAAATATCGAGGTCCAAGACGTTTTGAAGGTAGCCTTCTTACTGCAAGAAGTAGCCTATTCTTATCGCGTCTGGCAGGCAGAAGGCTGTCTGTAAAACGTCTTGGACCTCGATATTTTCAATCAAGGGGCTTAACTCTACATTTTGGCAAAGTTTTTATCACAATTATTTGGACTTGGAAAGAACTGCATACTCGATGCACTATTATGCACTATTGCTCCCACTAGAGTATGCGAGACTTTCACATTTGTAAATAACTATAAAAGGCCTATCTAATTATGCTAATTATTTTTTGTTATCAATCACACCCAAAAATTGCTGTGGGCTCTTAGTCTACAACGCTAATTTTCACTTTATCAGTATTTGTAGCTCTGATAACGCTAAATTTACACTTTATCAGTATTTGTAGCTCTGATAACGCTAAATTGACTTTATCAGTATTTGTAGCTCTGATAACGCTAAATTGACACTTGTTCGTTTATTAAAAATCTCTTACCACTGGTGGGGGAAAATTTTTAATATTGCTCGAAGGACCAAATGTTGAGTAAACTCGGTTGTAAGTCGATTGAATACTGAATTTATTTTACAACGTAATCTTCCTTAAATACTATTTACAATGAATTTATATTATTGTTATCTCTATGAGTATTCTTATTTAGGTTTTATGCTTATCTAATATAACCGTCAGTGCATGTTCACGATGCGATGATCCGTGTTATCTTTATTTATTTTCATGCACATGGGGTTATCTATATTTAGGTACTATGTTCATGTTTAAACAGTTATGTTGGCAAAACTTCTCGACTACATCGTTCAAACAGTGCGTACCAAAGTCATCAACATATTCGCTTGGACTGATTCGATGATCACCCTTTCCTGGATTCAAGGATCACCAACCAGATGGGACACTTTTGTTTGAAATCGCGTAGGAGAAATTCCACGACTGACATCCATTTAAATATGGAATCATATTCCAACTCAGTACAATCCTACAGATTTTGTTTCAAGAGGCGTTTTACCATCTGCCTTGTTGAACAATTCAATGTGGTGGCATGGACCAGACATTTTACGAGAGTCTTGGACGTTTTCGTGCCCTCAACCAACAACCCAACTAACATACTCTCCAGAGCTTAGCTCTTGAAATCTGAAAAACACTCTCATACAACTCTTTTATATCCCATTGCTATACTAAAGTATTAATATCTTGTTATGAAACTCAACTGGATGTCATAACACTTTTGTTTTAAGAGTTAAACACTTTTCCAGCTTAAAAAAACTCAAATCTTATAGCAAAACTATTTTCTCTTCTTCTAGTTAGATTATAAGAACTTATAGTCTTATAATAATCCCTTTTTGAAAACTGAGCTCTAAATATGTCCAAATAATCCCATAACAAGTCATATTTAAGAGTAAAGTTATTTGTATACAACTTTGAAAATTCTAAAAGAATTTGAGTTTAAATCCTCCTATATCAAGAAACAATTTGGAGTTCAAAGAATAAAAGCTTTTCAGTAAGATCTTAATAAGAGCCTTAATGCAACAAGCACAACTATTCACAAACTTCAGTTTTCTGATGTCAACATTCTCCTCTCACTCGCACGTAAGTACACATAAATCATAAAGAAGCGTCTAATATCCTATAGAAAGAATAAAGATGTTACTAGAAGAGTTAGTGTCGCGTCAGCAGCAGCCATATTCTTATACACAAGCAAAGTAATTGCCTGTACATTTGAGGGTTACCATAACTTAAAAAATTATGATCTCGATAAAATAACTTGGCTGTAGCACTGCCTTAAAATTTATTATGTGGCATTTTCAAGTTTACATTTAGCATTAACTTAACTTTTTTTCAATTTAAACTAAATACATTAACATCTTGGGATTTTATTGCTACTACTATCTTTTCATTCAAAATTAACAAAAAAATGTATTCTTTATGTTGCAATTTTTTTGTAGTAATTTTTTGTGACAAGAGTAATAGTAGAAAATTACAGAGAATATGAGATTTTATTACTCTTGTAAATGCAGTACATATAAGACTCTCAGTGTGTAATTTAGAATATTTTATATTAAATGTGACCTTTCCTGTTTCCTATTTACTCTCACAAGCAAATGACCATGACCTAAATAAAAACAAAACAAATTTCAAAGCTAATTTTGATTTTATATATGGTAACCCTATTTCCGATAAAAGTTATAAATAAAATAATTTAAACATGCATTATTTTGAAGGGGCTTTGTGTTTTTTCGAAGTAAAATGGTAGAATTAGTAGATACAATTTCAACCGCATTTACATTTCGGTTTCCATATGTGCAAAATAATAAATATGCATCGCCATTATAATATAATAGTTGATAGACTTACAAAATAAATACTATATCAAGCCGAACAGTTTGTTGGCATAGCAAATCATGTATACACACAAACTTAAAAAGTATTTTGTTTCATTCTTTATTAAGTTAACAAATATTCTGTTCTCTTTTTATCACCTCTTATTGGAAGAGACGCTTTCTCATAATAGGATTTTGCCGATCTCTATTAGAGCCTTAGAAGTGCCATTTTAATATAAACGTGCATCTGTCATCCCATAAAGAAACTTCTGTTGCTACTATGAGTAGGAAGAGCCTCTCATAACTAGGCCATTTAAGGCTTTTAACAGTTTTAAAAGAATCTCGTAGTATTCTTTAAGATTACTTTTAGCTCCTCTTAACTAATCTAGTTGAACTATTGGAGCATCTTATGAGATGAAAAATGTTACTTGGGAATGGAAGTTCAACGAGTTCATCATATCAAACAAAAGATTTCTCCAGTTAATGAGTTGTTGCTTCGGACATCTGAAATAAACAAATTAATAAAAATTACTGCTTTTATTTTACGGTATTTTACGGAAAGTTGGCCCGATTTCTGCAACAGAGATCTTGGAGTCAAGCAAGAAACTTATTCATCTCACTCAACAAGAAATGTTTCCAAATGGTGTTCTGAAATCACGAGGCATTTCATCCTTAAACCCCTTCGTTGATTCTTACGGAATTATTCGTGTTGGTGGAAGATTGGAGAATGCTAATCTGCCGTACGATCAACTGCATCCCATCATCTTAGAACCAAGTCACCATTTTACGAAACTTTTTATTCGAGATGCGCATGAGAAGACTCTTCACGGAGGTATCCAGCTTATGATGGGTTTTCTTAGAAAAAGGTATTGGATTTTCCAAGTAAAACGAGGTGTAAAGCAACACATCCATAAATGTACGATCTGTCGTCGGTACCGGAATAAAACAGCTCATCAATTGATGGGAAAATTACCGAAGCCAAGAGTTACTATTTCGAGATCATTCACTTACACCGGTGTTGATTATGCTGGTCCAATCAGTATTAGATCTTGGAAAGGTCGCGGTGCAAAATCGTATAAGGGCTACTTAGCCATTTTTGTGTGCTTAGCAACCAAGGCCATCATCTTGAAGCTGTAAGCGATCTTACGACCCAAGCTTTTCTCGCTGCATTTCGCCGTTTTACATCGCATCGAGGAGTTTGTTGCCAAATTTACAGCGATTATTATACCAATTTCAAAGGTGCCGAAGCAGAATTGTACCGTCTCTTGAAAGATGCCACGCATGATTGGAAAGAGATTGCGAAGAATTTAGCATCCAATGAAACAAAGTGGAATTTTATTTCCCCTGCTTCCCCTCACTTTGGAGGATTGTGTGAAGCCGGAGTAAAGATTGTCAAACACCACTTCAAAAGAATCGCCGGAAATGGGACACTCACTTTCCAGGAACTCTCCACGCTTCTGACCCAAATCGAAGCGTGTTTAAATTCGAGGCCTGTTTGTTCTTTAACTGAGAATCCCGATGATTTCCAAGCGCTTACTCCAGCACATTTCTTAATTGGAGCTGAAATGTATACCGTTCCAGAGCCTGATCTAACAATCAGTAAAACAAATCATGTGGATCGATGGAGAAGTATTCAAGCAACCTTACGAACCTTTTGGTAACATTGGTAAACCGAATACTTGGCGCGTCTGCAACAGAGACCGAAATGGCTCAAGCCGCAGCCTGAAGCAAAGGTTGGAGACTTGGTCTTAATTAAAGATGAGCGTCTTACTACGTCAAAATGGAACTTGGGTCGAATCCTAGAGACATATCCGGGACAAGATAATTTAACCCGAGTTGTCAAGTTAAAGACTCAACAAGGGGAGCTGAAAAGACCAATAACCAAACTTTGTTTTCTTCCGGTTAATAAAAGCGAGGAATCAGTAAATCAAGACTAATTACACACACATAAACACACTACTCTCTCTCACATACAAACACACACACAAATCATCATCATCGTCAATATTAAACTAATTTAAGATAAATGGAATTTCAATTCGCAGTAATTTACTTTGCTCATTTTTTACGAAACACGCAAAGAAACAACGAAAAACCACAATTTGATCTGCCCAAATGGTGAAACTATCAACAAAATCTAATAAAATTAATATATGGCTTCAATGATGAATTATTATTACTTTTAAACTAATTCCATCTACTAAGAAAAAAATTCAAAATTTCATTTCGAATAATAGTCACAATCACACTAACAATCACAGTTAAATCACATCTCACAAATAAACTCAAAGCTCAATGAAAATCACAGGCAATTTACGTTGCACATCTCTAACAAGTCGCACATCTTATACTACAACATTTAATTTTCACTTATTTTGATATAAAAACACAATTACAATAAATTAATATTAAATTTAACTCACCTGGATCATTTCCTAAAACGCCAGCCAAAATTTTGGTATAATTTTACATTTTAATAACACTTAAAACCAAACTGAAAATTACACATAAAACAAAAACAACCACCCGAGACATAAACAACGCCGTAATTGTTGGAACTTTCCATTGATCAACAATATACAAACCACATTGTTGTTGTTATCGCCGGACTACATAATGTTTTCAATAAAACCAAATGACAGCCACATACACAAAGTCATACTAGAGATGCGCGGTTTCTTGGGTACAGAAATTCAGTATCGAAAAAAAAAGTCTCAACAAATTTAACAAAAATTATTATTTGAGACAATATTTTTACCAAAATATTAAATTTACATTTTGCTTTACCATTTATTAATGAAATTTGTCTCTTTTCATGTAATAATTGAGAGAAAATGCAAAAAATAAAGCTGTGGAGCCCATACACATCTTTCGCCCGGGGAGAATGTTGAAAGCAATTAGCTCAAATCGTGAGCTCAAAATAAAGAACGCAACCAGCGGAAATCCTTATCTATAACATAATTAACTCAACCACCGTCAAAACTAGTAAAACGTCAAAGTCAAATGGATGTCTGACGGATGTCAATTCTATTCTAATTGAATTTAAACGTCAACGTGTGCGCCGGTTTTCCCAAAATAAAGAAAATTCAGTTTTTAAAAGCAAGTGTGTTGTTTTAATTTTTCATTTTAATTTCTTAAAAAATATTTAAATTTTACAAATAAGTAAAATGGCAAACGCCGCAAACAAACTCTTTTATACGAATTTAAAAAACAAAATATACACATTTGATTTAAAACTAACAATAACATAAACAATATTTTAAAACAAAAACCTAAAAACCATAAAAAATCATGTTCGGGAGCTTATAAATTGAAATGTGACGACTGTCAAATATTCTACATAGGACAAATAGGTGGAACATTCAACGATCGATTTAAAGAACATATACCGAAACCAAACTCCAAATCCACCTACGACCAGCATTTAATCAACAACAACCATAATTATACAGATCTCAAGACAAACCTACAAACATTACACCTAAGCAGAAAAGGTAAAATATTAGACGCCATCGAAGAATATGAAATCACCAAGCATACAAGAAACAGCAATTAAACACCAACAAAATCATATAATAAAACGGCAAACATGTTTTTTGTGGTATACTTTACGCGGCCCACAAAAACCGAAGGGGCATAAATTACATATTAAACCAAAGCATTTTTTTGCATAGATGTGCACAATGCCAAAATTATTTAAATATATTACACAGAAATTGTTTAAAACATTGTATATATATCTTATAGTATTATCAATTGACGTGATTTTATGTTAGAGTCCCTAGCCTGTGGTGTCGCTGAAATCAGCAAAATTTGTCAGTGGAGAGTAGGATAAGAAAGATAGAAACAAATAGTAAGAAAGAGAAATTTTATTATTTTCATTTTTCAACGAAAGATAGAGTAAGGGAGTAGGGAGATTTCCGAGTGAAAAACAATTTCTTTTTTGACCTTTTTCTGTTGGCCTGTTCTGTTTTCTTGTTTGTATGTTTTTGTGAGTATGTATTGAGGTAGATATATTTTTCGGTTGAACTTGTTTGTCTGAACACATTTTCTTGTTTGCATGGTTTTTGCAGGTATTGAAAAAAAGAGATATGCCTATCATTTGATTTGAAATTTTCAATTCTGGTGAAAAATCAAATAATTACTATCTGAAGCGAGAACTCTCAACCAATGCTACAAAGATACAATGTGTTCTAGAAAACATAATAATTGCAATGACAAACTTTATAAAAAGTAGGTACCTATATTGGCGATAAATTTAATGGAAATTAGTAGATACCTAATTAAACTGTTTTAATTTTAAATAAGTACCTATCTGCCATACATTTTTTTTTCCAAATTTTAGAAAAAAATTTTTTTCTCTAGAATGTTTTTGTTTTACTTTCGTATTTACGGCGGATTGATGAAAAAAATTTCGAGGATGAAAAAAATGTTAATTTATACTAGTTTCAGGGCTTCAAATGTTCATGTAAACGCACTTATTCACGTATAATTGTTGATAACTTTTTTACAAGCAATCGAATTAAGTTTTATATTATATTCTAATTTTTTATTTTATGTTTTTTCATAATCCACACAAAAAAGAAAAAACAAACAAATTAAAAATAATCATACGAAAATGTTGATTTTTCATGTTTTTACAATTCAAAATAATAACAATTTCTCTCAAAACTTACCTTTTTCACATATCATTTGTACCTTTTTTATCAAGTAATTATCAAAGTAATGGTTTTTTTGTAGATTAACAAAAATAAAATGCACGACAAGGTCGCACGAACTTGCTCCTATGTAATAGACTAAGAATTTTAAAAACGAATGTTATTAGAGAAAACTGTTCATAAGCATAAAATTTATTTTTTAAATGACTAAAACAACTCTTTTAGCAGTTGGAGCTAAAAACAGGATGCCATATGTTTTAAGCAAAGATTAGTTTATGTAAGAACAAAATTATAATTCCTTGTAGTGGTTTCTTAAAAATAAGCTTTTATGGTCGTTTTAAAAAAATTAAATTTTTAGCGTTATAGCTTCTATTTTTTTTTTGCATTTCAATTTAAAGACTTGAAATTTGGCATGGAACTGGGTTTATATGTCAGCATTATAAGAAAAAATTTGCAGATCGATTGATGGTAACGAATAGCCATGGTAATTAATAATGTGTAATCTCCGTGGCCTTTTTGGGATGTGATTTTCATGCTTAATCAGTTTTATTAATATTTTTAATGATGAAAATGATTTTTTATTTAATTTTGGGCCTTGTCGTTTGAAAGGCTTTCTCTCAAACTTCAATTTTATGATATGCCAAAAAAAAAATTGTTTTGTTGTCCGAATTCTTAGTTGAACGAGTGTGACAAGATTTGGAAAAAAAAAACCTAATTAAACATTTTCGCTTTTTCACACAACTGAACAATTTTTAATAATTTTTTACGATGCATTATCTTATAGTACGTCAAAAAACCTTTAATTTCATGTTTTATTATAATTTAATTATTGCAGTTAATTCCTTTAAAATTTGCATACAAAATAATTTTTTCATCCGAGTAAAAATTCAGTGTAATCTCCCGGGCCTTGTTATCTTTGTACCGTATAAATATTTTTTAGTCTAACCACCTCCAAAAGAAAGGTATTTACTCATACTTGAACCTAATATAATTTGGATGACATTGAATTACATTTACTATATTAAAATTAAGAAATAGTCGATTTTGTAATCTCCGTGGCCTGTAATCTCCGTGGCCATTTTCGTATTTGTTTTTTAATAAATGTTCTTTCAGTTTATAATGGCTCATATCATTATTAATTTTTTTTATATTCTAGATAAATATACTGAATTTCATCATTCCTTACAATATTGGTACCGTAAAAGTTCCAAGAAAGTTATGTGCCGTTATTTAAAATTATTTTTTTTTTTTGTCTTTGATGCTTTTAAACAAAATCATTTCGTAAACAAACAACTTTTTTATTAATTATCTTATTAAATTTATTTGCTTTCCACAAAATTTCAACTATTTATTGTTACTATTTATTTTGTGGATTATTGTTATTTTATGCAAGAAAAGAACATTTTTAGTACATTCGAAATTTTCAATTTAAATTTTTATCAAAAAATACTCGTAAAATGGAAAATATTTGAAATTATTTTTGCGCAACTGGGATTTTTTTTAATTCAAAAATATATGTATATTTTTCAAAGCTTTGAAATGCAATGTTTTTTTAACTTTTTAAAAGCTTGTCTATACAAAATTTCATTG
Source organism: Philhelius festivus (assembly GCA_963931855.1). Classification (NCBI taxonomy): domain Eukaryota; kingdom Metazoa; phylum Arthropoda; class Insecta; order Diptera; family Syrphidae; genus Philhelius; species Philhelius festivus. The sequence continues at coordinate 132,676,157 of OZ007556.1, read as the reverse complement.
AAATCCGTTATGCCGATAACGAAAAATTCAAAATTCGAAAAAACCTTTGGAGGGTATGTACATTCAGTAATAGGTATCTTGATTTCAAATTATTTTTTTTTTTATTAAATTATAGATCGTAAGAATTAATTGAAAGAAAACAATTTTCTCGGAACCTTTTTAGAGGAAAATTCGGTTTTCGAAAACCATTTTTTGACATTTGTATGGAGGGTACCGTTATTTTTAGGTAAAATAAATTTTTTTCTCATATCTTGATTATATTAAGAAAAGAAGAAATTTTTATTTCAACTGGCACTGCAACTGATTCAAAAAAGCGGGAAAATTATTTGCAAGAAAATATTTTGATATGGCATGTATGTCTAAATAGTAAACAAAAATACAGTGCAACCCTAATATAAGGTACCTAAATATAACGACTTACTCGATTTAACAAATTCTTCGTAATCCCCTTAAATTGTCCATAAGAGTTAATGTAAAATATACCTTTACATTGCGAACATTTTTTGCGAACAACATCTTTATAACGAATTTTCAACTATCAAGAAAAAGGATAAACACCTTTAACTAAAGAATTTTCTCAACCCAAACCTTTATATAAAGTTCCCACCAATGTATGACCCTTAATCTCATAGTTTGTGATTCATGTCGCTACAGGTTTCGACCCGCTTTTGTTCGTAAAACAATCATTGTTGTTTGATGGAAAGTAATGCAAATACTGCTGCTCGTCACTTTTACCTCTTGTACCTCTTTATAACTAATTTTAGACCAATCTAACCTCAACATAACAAACCTCAGTTCAACGAATTACTTGATATAACGAATATTTACGTGTTCCCTTCCGATTTGTTATATCGAGGTTGAACTGTATGCATGTATTCACAAATCCATAAAAAACCTTTAAAATTTGCAGAGGAAAAATCAGACAGAAAGTCATGGTTGCCAAATTGATTATTTTCAATGCATTATGTTTCGAATCGTTTATTCCATATAATTTTGAGATTTTGATAAATTTTTTCATTTTCTCAAAACGTGTTCCTTTACTTGCGCAAAACTACTAATTTCAATGTATTTAACCAAACAATAACGCTACCCACCATACAAATGCCAAAAATGGTTTTCGAAAATCGTATTATTCTCGAAAACGTTTATTCATACAATAATAGAAGCTTTAAGTTGGCCTACTAATTTTTTTTCTTATTTCATATTTGCATAGCAATCTTTTTTATCGCTTACTACTTAAAGAATTAAAAGGAAAATAATTTTATGCTTATGAACAGTTTTCTCTAATAAAATTCGTTTTTAAAATTCATATTCTATTACATGGGAGCAAGTTCGTGCGACCCAGTCGTGCATTTTATTTATTTAAAAAAATATATAACCCATGCAACAGACTCGGTTATTGCATCTGCCTTAATTTCTATTAGTTGCGTAAATCGAGTTAGTACTGGTTATCCTAATAATTTACTGTACACATATTCATATATATTTAATTTTATTTACAAGTATTTAAGGTACTTAGTAAAATAAGGTTAACCAAAACATAAAAAAACTTTCTTTAATTCTATCAGTCATCATTACATTCTATATTTATATTTATTTGTTTGTGGCAACCATGGTCACAGATTTATATTTTTTCATACAAATATATTTTCCCTATCCTCACAAAACGTCACATACACATCCATGAATATAATTTTCTCGTTCTGTTACTATTCCTATTTTTTCTTTTTGCGCACATTCTCAATACAATTTATTTTTTCTCATTCTTCCATTATCTCTACACCCATATTTTGAAGTCTCCAAAATTTAGCAGAGACACATTTTAGCAAATGCGGTCCGTAGCCTGAAGATGCCGCCACAATCTTTCAACTTCTCGATATTACTATAAGATATATATACAATGGTTTAAAACAACAAATAAAAATTGCGAAAAAATCACCGGACATCTGTTGCTGAATAGAGCATACATTTACACTATATGTACTGTCATACAGTTTTAGCACAGATAATTATCGACTAGCGACATCTGTTGCTGAATAGAGCATAGATTTACACTATACTGTCATACAGTTACTGTCATACATTATATATATAATTATCTGTGGTTTAAGCACAGATAATTATATACAGATGTCTCACCTCCATACAAAATTCTGTCATCGAAAATTTTCTCGAGCAGACAATCTCGAGCAGACAAAAGCTTTCTTAAGAAGGTTTCATAAGAAGAAGAGAATTTTACAATCGCCATAAGAAAGCTTTTCTGAATTAAAAAGAGAACAATATACGAGTAATATTCTCTCTTCTGTTTAAGGACTTTTTTTTTATTATGCGCGAGAAAGATAATACTGGCAGACAATGCGGCTACCTCTTTTGCATGTGGAATATTATGTAGATATCTGCCAAAAAAAGCAATTTCCTATTGGGGTATCTTTTTTCTTGTTCAGAAAGAAGGCAAAAGGTAAGGCATTAGGTAAATAGAACATATTCTATTAATATCTCCATCATTTGCGTAATATTAATTTATAATCTTTGTTTTTTTTTTAAATACTTTACACCTGTTCGTCATGTTGTTATTGTTTCCTTGTGTGTGTATATCCATAGTATAGGTATTATATAGGTCCGTATTCTATGAAGAATATGCATGTGTTTTTCTTTAAGTTTGACAAGACAGAGCCCACACCGCGCACGGGTGAATGAATTTCAATTTTTGTACAGCACATTTTTAGGAAATTTCCTAAAGTGTAATTCCACAGTCAAGAGTTTTTAATTTTTTTTTATAAATTTTACATGGACTTTCTAAGAACTAATAATAAAAATCGTACAAAAGTGCTCTACAATCAGCAAATCTGTACATACAAGTGTACATACATACGAGTATGTTACGATGTTACGAGTATAGCCAAAAGAATTTGCACCTAGGTAAAACAAAATTGGATTTGTATGCTGTTAATAAGCTATATATGTATACTTCATTTCCATCTAAAATAATATAAATAATTTATAAACAATCAAATTCTGTACCGAGGTAGTATATAAAGTGTACTTTTTTCGACGATTATTTCGTTTAAAGTTGGCTTTTTATTTTTTTTATTTGTGTTGTTGTGTTTGAGTTATGTATCTGTCAAATTAAGGGTTGTTCAACGTAAACTCGCTGAGGTTCTGTTGTAAAACCCACATTAGTTAGAAGAGTTGTCTTAAGTGTTTGAAATTATGAAAAAGTTAGACAAAGCCTCCCAGCTAAGCGACTGCGTTAAGTAGAGCCGGTTTTATTGCTTAAATGAGAACTGTTCATAGCTTTTATTAGAAGAACGAATAAAAAATAAATAAAAATAATTATTGTCTTCATACAAATTTCTAAGCAAGGAAAGAATTTTCTAAAGTTAAAATAAAATAACACAGAAAGGTTTTAATGTTATAATAAAGTGTTAATTATACCTACACTTTTATTTAAATATATCAAAATCTAATGTATCGTATTTAACAGAAAAATCGCGCATTTGTCTAACACAGAAATCTTGATAAAAAAATACCTAATTTGACTTTAGACTTTATGTGTACCTACATACATACAGACAAATCTAAGTAGGTTGTCATTAAAACTCATCACTGAAAATTTAAACTTATTTTTTTTGTATTCACTTTTTAAACACCATCATCAATTATTATGTGTTTTCACAACATTAACATTAGTTTAACATTAATCTTTTTTTATAAACTATTTTATAGCGAAATACGAACTTTTAAATTTTTTTTATATACCGGGGAAACGTTCGAGGTGATTACAGTATTGCATATTGCACTTGCTAAATATCTGTTATATACGCGGCTTATCCGAAAATTTAAAATAAGAATAACATACCAATAATTATTGAAACATAATAATTGATAACTCAGGCTCCAAGAAATAGTAACGGTTTTTTGTAGAACAGTTAAATACAAGCATTTTTTACTATGGGAGGGGGGGGTGTCTATCTCCTCCCGTTTGGGCGGAAGGGGCAATTTTATAAAAAAGTAGTACAAATTAAAAAAAATTATTAAAAAATAACGGTAACTGTGACAATTAAGTTTTGGATCTTTATTTAAAGACAATACTCTGTTCTAATAGCTAGTTTTTAAATCAAGTGAAATCTATGCATAGTTTTTGAAAAAAATGGGTTTTGAAGTCAAAATTTGGGGAAAAAAAACATAAAAAAAAGTTTAAAGTGTAATTTTTCAGAACTGTAAAATTATATACATTAATTTTTTTTCTAAAATTCGTTGCTCTAATTAATTTCTAATCAAAAACTGAAAACTAGATGATTTTTTGTCTTCTACTGCTTGACAAAATTAAAAATTACTGAAACTGCTTTTTTATGAGATTTTTGTTTTTTTGCTAAAAGTTAAAGTAGCTAGTTTGTGATTTTAACTTTATTAAAATATTTAAAGATAATAAGATGATAAAATCCTTTAAAATTAGCGAAATCCTATTTTTAACTTAAGTAACTCACTAAAATGTCCAAAATGTTTAAGATTTTGTGTTAATGTATTTAAACAAAAAATAATATTTTTCAAATTGGTTTGACAATAAGAATGAGCCTACGCAAAGACTTAATACAGTCAACTTTTTGACAATTGTTTTTCTCTCGAAAATTTTTAATTGGACTCTTGACAAGAACGTTAGAAAAACTAAAAAACCTAAATCTAAACTTAGAACTTAGTGAATGCTTGAAAGAATCGAGCAGTAAACAGTATGAAAAATTAAAATTTCGATTAATACTTAAAAGTGGAAAACCGATAAAGTGGATTTTAAAAATAATAAAAGTAAAATTGGATTAAGGGTGGGTGAACTAAGCAAATACACTTAACAGTATAAACGCATCAGACATTTTATTTGGAATAGGCTAAAATAGAAAATATTCTAAAGCTAAAAAAATGGCCAATTTGTCTTTATCAAAACTATCATTATTTTGTGACTTATGTTCTTATGTACTTTCGCATGTATGTATATACTACGTTTTCTTATTAAGGCTGAAATAGACTAATTTTGAAATTTGTAGTACGTAGGTATAGATACCTATAAATTTTTTCATTTGACAATTCGTAACATTTATAAATTAACTTTGTCTACAATTAAGATATGTTTGTATCTAATTGAAAAACTGGAAAATTGTCACTTTTTATTAAATTTTCACAAACGCAATGAATTCCTAAGCATGTTTTCGAAAAGACATAGAAAAATTGTACTACGTATGTATGTATGTGCATATGAAAAATGTATATTCTCGTACCTACAGTTATTCTTCATGCAAACATGCAGCTTTCAATATGATCTCCTCGAAAATTACCCAAAATAATATTTTTTTTGTATAAAACAAATATACGAGTATAGTAACCCGTAAAAAAAAACTTGTAGGTATTACCTATGCACAATTTTTAGGATTTTGTTTTCTTCTGCTTTGTCGCCCCATTTTAAATTCAAGTTTTAATTTAATAATTTTTTTTTCAACTTTTCAGATTGTTTTTATTTTTATCAAACCCAAAAAAGTCAAACATGTTATTCTCGCCATTATCAAAAGATCGCACCAAATCAAATAAAACCAACCTTCCTACCTACAGGTGTTATCATTAACTTCATGAACCTGAATGCAAAACACGTAGATACATATCTATGTACGAAGAGGAATAACAAACAATACTGTGTCTGTTTTTGGTTCTGATCAGAAAAATTGAGCAAGGAAATTAGGAAAATTTGTATGGGAATTACAAAAAACAAATAAGTAGGTACCTAAAAATGGTGAGAATAATATAAGGTAGGTATACCTATTACAAATCCATCCAAAGGTATTGACATACGTACATAAGTCCCAAATTTGCAGAATGTCCTTTTTATGAAAAAACTGTCCCAGATAAACACACAAAAAAATCCAAGCAACCGAATACCGCATTCATTTTTTTTCTTGCCAAGATTCCTCCATGAAAAATGTAGGTATCTTGTGTGTCTCCACCTCATAACAAATCTATTAAAAAAAAATGGTCTGGACGTATCAAAAAAAAAAAAACGAAGAATTCAGAGTTGAATACGCAAGAGCAACAGATAGGTTTTATTCGTGAATTCAGAGAGCACACATTTTAAAGAGAAAAAGCACTGCTCACATATCTTAAAATAATAAATTGAAAACAGCTTTCTTAAAGCTCTTTCAAATGAAGATTTTCATTTTCATATGTCAGTTTTTTCTATGGGCATGCGACATCTGTATATAATTATCTGTGGTTTAAGTTTAGTAAAAGTTAGAACCATTTTAACTTTTGGTTTTGTTGTTGTTTGGAAAAATACAGCACATTTTGTGCACTTTTCACTCTTTGAAGTTGAATCTAGTTAAGTCTTAGAGTATTAACTACATCTATCGGGCAATTTCCGCGTTAGGCTATGCGCGCACATTCAATTTCAGTTGCACAACTGTTTCGTTGCTTATAAAAAACAGGTGCAGGTGCATATAATTATATGTTACACAAAATAGCGAACTCTTTTTGGGCAATCGTTTAGTTTGTGTCAAAACACAAACTTCTTAGTTGCTCGAACCAAGCAGTTGCGAAACTAAAAATTGAATGTGCGCGCCTAGCCTTAGTGTTTTCAAAAAGTGAAAAAGTGAAATTTAGAACCATTTCAACTTTTAAATTTTGTGTTTTTCGAGATGGAAGATAGAAATTTGAAATGAGTTGGAAAAAGAGAGCATGTAGTTCTTGCTTTATTCTATGCGTTACTGTTTTCAAATCTTCCCTGAAAATAAAATATCCTCCTGGTTTGTCAAGAATGCGTTAACAAACAAACAAAATATCAAATTCCAATTAGAGCTGAGTAAATCGTTCATTTCAAATGATTGAATCGTTCAACAATCGATTACGAAAATGATTCGATCATTTCAACCAACCAATCATTCGATCATTTTCATTTCACTGAAATGATTCAATACTGTTCCTATTCGATTTTAATTTCGATTTCGATGATAAGATTGACTTATGGCTTTGATAGTTCTCACAAAATATTTTATTATTGTAAGCCATAAATTGCCAAATAACATCGAATGATGCCTACTTTGTACATGGATTAAAAAGTGTCAAAAAAGTTTTCGGCTGACATTTTGTACGAAATACACTTTATATGTAAAAGCTGAATTATCTATTTGTCAAGTCATAAACTGTCAAATTCCATCAAAGGATGGCTAAGATTTCGATGGATTAAAAAACGTCTATAAATATCCAAAAAAACGTTTTTATTTTTTGCTCCGGAAAAGAGCAATTTTAGGGCTTTCGGCTGACATTTTGTATGAAAACACTTTGTGCGTCTAATTCGTCCTCTATTCGTCAAGTCATAAACTGTCAAATTCCATCAAAGGATGGCTAAGATTTCGATGGATTATGAAACGTCTATAAATATACAAAAACAAGGTATTTTATTTGTTGCTCCGGAAAAGAGCAATTTTAGGGCTTTCGGCTAACATTTTGTACGAAATACTCTTTAAACGTCATAACTGAATTCGTCTTCTATTCGTCAAGCTATAAACTGTCAAATTCCATGTATGTGGTTTTGTCTCCATGTTGTATAGTTATAAATTTAATTTTAAGTAAAAGAAATAAATTTTATTTATTTTTTATATAAACAATTTTAAATATTTTTATTTTTACAAATTTTAACAACATATAAGATTAATTTAAACGTAGAAAGCGACGCGTTTCGGAACTTTATTCTATCATCGGGCTTATCAAATTTTTTTTGTTATTAACGTCTTGTTTCGTTGCTGTTGTGTCATTAGGTTTTTTTTATGTAGTTATGTTTGTCCTTTTTTTGCGTTATAGTAAATTGCGGTGTCGAATAGTGTGTTTGTTTTTATTGTCAATTTATCGTTCATTATATTGTCTTGATCTCTTTTGGACGCTTTGTAAATTTCATATTCTTCCAGTGCATCGAGCTTTGTGCCTTTCTTACAGAAGTGTATTGGCGTTAAGTTCTTGTCAAAGTTTGTGTAATTGTGGTTCTTGTCTATTAGGTGTAAGGCGTATGTGGATTTTGTGTTTTGTTTTGGTTTGTGTTCAGTGAATCTTTCGTAAAAAGTTCTCCCTGTCTGTCCTATGTAGAATTTGTCGCAGTCGTCGCAATTAATTTTGTAAACGCCAGAGCTAGTTTTTTTGTCTTTTATTGTTTTGGGTTTTAATATTTTTTGTATATTGTTGTTAGTTTTGAATGATATATTAATGTTGATCTTTTTGAATTCGTTTTTTAAAATTTGTGGTAGTAGGTTTGTGTATTCAATTGCTATGTATTTATTAATGTTGGGTGGATTAATGTTGATATTGTCGTTTTTGTTTTTTATTTTCTTTAACCTTTTCTTGATTAGTTTGTCTATCATTTCTGGTGTGTATCCGTTCGCTATTGCTATGTGTTTTATTGTGTTGACTTCATCATCATAGTCTTTTTTGGACATTGGTACTTTTAGCAACCTATTTATGAATGCAGTCTTATAATTAATTATTACTAATTAATTAATAATTAAAGAAATAAACAACGCAATAAACAAGTGCAATAACCTTTTCCCCAATCACAAAAAACATAAACTTAACCAAAAATGCTCAAGCCCCACAATTTACCGGACTACCTAAAATCCACAAAAACGGAACACCAATTCGACCCCTAATAAATTATAAGACTGCACCATGTTACAAGATAGCCCGAGAATTACAAAAACTAATAACAAAAAATATTTCATTAAAAAACAATAAAAGTATAAAAAACAACATAGAACTCATAGAAAAAATTAAAAACATAAACATATTAGCACAATACAAATAAATTTCCTTTGACGTCACCAACATGTACACAAATATTCCAGTCAATGAAACAATTACAATATTGAAAAATAATTTAACCCTAGCAGCCAAAATAAACAAACAAACAATAGATGAATTCATAACTCTACTACAAATAACACTTAAACAAAACTATTTCACATTTAACAACCAATTTTATATACAAGACGAAGGACTCGCCATGGGATCCCCACTCAGCAGCCTACCCGCAGACATATACCTCAACCATTTTGAAAACACATATATGTATATTATCCAAACAAAATCAACAACAAAAAAACATAATTTTTTACACAAGATAGGTATGTAGATGACACTTTCATCATATTCAACGGTACGAACGGACAAATAGACATATGAACAAATACATCAACAACATTAAACAATTCAATAAACTACTTAGATTTAAACATAAGTAAAAACAACAACAAACTCCAATTCAAAATATATAAGAAACCAACAACAACAGACATCACAATACACAACGAATCCCACCACCCTTTTACACAAAAATCTGCAGCTTATATTGCATTCATAAATAGGTTGCTAAAAGTACCAATGTCCAAAAAAGACTATGATGACGAAGTCAACACAATAAAACACATAGCAATAGCAATAGCGAACGGATACACACCAGAAATGATAGACAAACTAATCAAGAAAAGGTTAAAAAAATAAAAAACAAAAACGACAATATCAACATTAATCCACCCAACATTAATAAATATGTACAAATGTACATAGCAATTGAATACACAAACCTACTACCACAAATTTTAAAAAACCAATTCAAAAAGATCAACATTAATATATCATTCAAAACTAACAACAATATAAAAAAAATATTAAAACCCAAAACAATAAAAGACAAAAAAACTAGCTCTGGCGTTTACAAAATTAATTGCGACGACTGCGACAAATTCTACATAGGACAGACAGGGAGAACTTTTTACGAAAGATTCACTGAACACAAACCAAAACAAAACACAAAATCCACATACGCCTTACACCTAATAGACAAGAACCACAATTACACAAACTTTGACAAGAACTTAACGCCAATACACTTCTGTAAGAAAGGCACAAAGCTCGATGCACTGGAAGAATATGAAATTTACAAAGCGTCCAAAAGAGATCAAGACAATATAATGAACGATAAATTGACAATAAAAACAAACACACTATTCGACACCGCAATTTACTATAATGCAAAAAAAAGACAAACATAACTACATAAAAAAAACCTAATGACACAACAGCAACGAAACAAGACGTTAATAACAAAAAAATTTTGATAAGCCCGATGATGGAATAAAATTCCGAAACGCGTCGCTTTCTACGTTTAAATTAATCTTATATGTTGTTAAAATTTGTAAAAATAAAAATATTTAAAATTGTTTATATAAAAAAAAATAAAATTTATTTCTTTTACTTAAAATTAAATGTCAAATTCCATCAAAGGATGGCTACGATGTCGATGGATTAAAAAATCCACATTAAACATACCGGATTCTGATATATCAAATAACATCAGTTCAACCCAACAATTGGTTTTGCGGCCTACAGCATCAACAACCAATCTGCAACGTGTCAAAAATCTGCAATATGTCAGAAATGTGTATAGGTTTGAAATTTTGTTTACCATTACTGTTTTCCTTTGGACTCCAGGATTGAGTGCTTAGTAGGTACTTCTCATTGCATTTGTAACGGTTTTAGCTGTTCCTTTCCGACAAGCAGCGATGGTTTGCTCACCTATTGCTCCCTCAGGACCACAGGATTCCCTGCAGAGAACAATCGGGAAGTCGGATGGGTTGTTCAACTAACGAAGTACGCTTCGGCATGCTCGCGTCACCCTATGACTAGCTCGCCAGTGGGGTGGGTACTTGTACTCGCTGTCGAACCACCGCACATTTTTCATGCCGAGTTAAAAAAATTAAATATCGTCAAACCCAAGACCTACATTTATATCTATCGCAAAAAAAAACGGTAGAGGTTTTTCCTGGACTATAAGGCTAGTCGCGCACTGGCAACTGTGATCGAAATCAAACAGTTTAATCACCAGTTGAAAGAGAACCGCACACTGGCAACTCTTTACTCACGCTCGCACTCTTTTCTCTCTTGCACCTATAAAAAACAGCTCAACTGATGCGAGGCAATCGTTTAGTTTGTGTCAAAACACAAACTTTTTAGTTTCGAGAATCGAGTTGCTCTAAGTGCGCGGTGTCCCATATAAGCCCATATGTTTCATTTTAGCAACTAAACAGTTGCGAAACTGAAAATTGAATGTGCGCGCCTAGCCTAATTGATAGGGAAACCCGCGATGGTAAAGGGCCCCTGAGTGTTTCCCTCCCCCTTTTTTTTTTAAAAAAATAATAATGAAAACTCCATGGTCGTTGAGCCACTCTACTTTTATACAACGACCCCTAATCTAAACTGAGGAAATTCCTACGAATCACCTCCTACATACGCGTCACACTGTACCATTACCTCTCTTCCTTCCCCTTTGCACTCAAAAATATAAATCACTCCATCTATCTATCAAGCTTTACCAAAAATCGATCCGACACATAACTCATTCAGATATATTTTAACGATCTTGGTTTTATTCAAACAAAAATGAAAAAATTCAAACATGAAATGTAAATAAGAAAGGTAAAGTCATCTCATCATCAAAAAAAATGAAATGAAAATTAAATAAAATAATATCATAAAACAATTCAATAAACTTTATATAAGTTCTCTCTTGTTTTGTTTGTTTATAGTTTGAGTAAGAGTGAAGAGAAATTAGTTCCTCGGTTTCAAGGCCATTTGTTTAGTTTTAAAATTGTTGACATAGTCTCTCTCTGTCACATAAAAAAGTTCGAGTGAGTTTTACTCGTGGAGAAAAAGGAATTAACTTCTCTTCACTTTTACTCCTGCATGTGTTAAAATTCACTCAAAACAATAAAAGATTGATAGGTTATAGGTAAATTAAAAAAATTACAGATGCGGATAGCACTAAGTCACTCAACGTTCAAAATTAAGATTGCGTTTTTTTTTTTTTTTTTCTTTTTTTTTTTTTTTTTTTATATCAAATCTGATTGCAATAGACTTACCCGACTCCGCAAAGGTGATGTGCACAGCAGCTTTGATGGTAGTTGGACACTAATTCGTGTATGACATTTGCTTTTTCTGTTGTAATAATTAACTATAACAAAACCTTAAAATTTGAACGAAGATTGTTGCACTGTATGATGAATGAGTGACGAGTTATTGTTATGTTATTTTACTCGATAAAACCAGATTATAAATTAATAAATCATATGTCATATTATATTGATAAGGTTGATGAGTAAAGTTGTCGGTTAGAGTGAGCTTGTAAATTGATGACGTCAGTTTCGATAGAGCCAAGCTGGCTTCTATCACAGGAGGAATTGGCAAAGACCTCGTTCCTGATGTAAACAGGTGCTCTCGAGCGGTCTTAGGTTTTTCTCGTGAAGCGATGACGTCTTCACGCTTTCTCCGATGGAGAGGCACGGAGTATATATGCCAAGAACAATTCGATCTCGTCACTGGTAGTAATTTTTTGTAAGTTATCAGCGTACCAAGATAATCTGATTAGAAAGTACGTATTATTGAGAAGGTCTTGGCAAGTCACAGAAATAAACATGTAGATCACTAGAGATCACTTACCAGTTATATATAAAAAAAGGTATTCTTGTTTTGTTTCCGATCGGAATTTGATTTGAAGTTGGGACTGCGATAGAAACAGGTGCTTCGACTTCTATCAACGCAGTGCACGTGGACACTGAGTCTTTTCGTGGTTTGTGCAATTCTGTCGCTGAGGATTCGATCAAAAAAAAAATCACTTGTGAGGATCGGGTTTTTGGAATGGTGAGGTGACGGTGTCGGGTTGTAAGCAACCACGTGTCACGACGACACCAAATTATAAATCCGATTCCCTTTCTGAATTCCTGTGATTGCATAGTTTACAATTTTTTGGTTTCTATGTCTAAAAGTACAGTGGGATTTACCTGATAATGTTGAATATACGATGTAATTGAGATAGTTCTCAGCAATTGTGTATAAAGAGCGATTTAGTGTGCGTATAAACTTTTTATATTACGACTTACGAATTTGTTAGCTTAGGGTTTTCTGACTATCATGTGCGACAGTTGGATTAGACATTAGAAAATAATGAATATCGGAAATGGATATGAAATTTTGCACAGAGAAATCGAATTTGACAGTTCGGACAGTTCGGAATCTTACTTGTACGGAATTCCATACGTGCGGTAAGGTTTCTGCGCAGTGCACATATGAACACACTTTTTGGACGCATTCAATGATCAATAAGGTTTTTTAATTTATTTGATGAGTTTTAACTCGAACCACACACAACATTTCAATTTCTTTTCAGCAAGGACACGAAATTGGAATGAAGAAGTATACCCCTTTTTTTTTTTTTTTTTTTTTTTTTTTTTATGGGCGTATATCTTTTGCATGAACGGTCCCCAACGAGTTTCCATTCATATGTTGTAATTCGAATAAGTTGTTGCTAACAATTTTTTTTATTTTAGCTTGCACAAACTTTGGGCATAATTTTGCATTACGCTTCTTGGATTTATCGCTAAGGATGAAGTTTCGTTTACAAACAACTTGTCCGACACTAAACTTGCAAGCTTTACTTCGGGTGTTATAAGTTTTTTCATAGACTTTGTGGACGTGCGCCAACGAATCTTTTATCCGACTATGAATCATATTCATTTTGACGGGTTTTGGCAAAAGGCCAAATTCTGAGTTGTTGAGTCCATTTAACTTTTTAAGAAGTACATAGTCTGAACCGTGTTCTATTTTGCCCTGCCCGAATAATGCCTCATGAGGCGACATACCAATCGCCGAGTGGACAGTTGACCTCAATGTACTTAATATCGGTACCAGGTGTCTATCCCAATTGGATTGTTCGGAGCCTATGTACGATCTGATAGCTGTCAGGATGGAACGGTTGACACGTTCACTTGCATTAGCCTGTGGTGCATATGAAGCTGTTCTAACATGCTTAGTGCCATATGATTCTAGAAATTTAGCAAACTCCTTACTAAGGAACTGTTTTCCATTATCGGACAGAAGGGACTCTGGAACTCCAAAGAGTGAAAAAACATGAGTTTCTAAAAATTTGATTGCTTCCTCTGAAGTGGATTTTCTTAAAGGTTTCGCAAATTTAGTAAATTGGTCGAGACAAACTATAATGTAACAATTTCCTTGTTTAGACCTCGGATATGGACCGAGAAAGTCAACGTAAATGTGTTGAAACGGCTTCTCTACAACAAAAGATTGTCCCATAGGTGGTCGAAGGATAGTGTTAGGGGCCTTGGACATTTTACAAATATTGCATTCTCCTATAAACAATTTCACTTGCGCCGCCATATTAGGCCAGTAAAATCGTTCTCTGAGCCTATACAATGTTTTAGTGACCCCTCCATGCGACGCCCGAGGAGGATCATGAGCCAGTCGAATCAAACAGTTAGTCAGCGCGCTAGGAATCCAGAGTTTCCAAGCACAGTCGTCTTCTCTAGGATCCCCTGTGCTATGTTTGACCTTCTTATATACAAAACTCTCTGAAACTTGGAGGTCAGGCAGCTGAGATTTATTTTTTTCAATCGTCTCGATTAACCTCACGTACTCATCCGACTTAAAAGATGGATCATCAAGGTCGACCTGAAGAACATCGGAAGGATTCACGACACTTGTGGCTGATGCGATTTCATCCGTGGCATACACTCGTGAGAGTGCATCTGGTGCCACATTTTGTGTACCCTTTCGATGCTCTATCACGAAAGAAAATCTTTGGAGTCTTAAGCTCCAACGCGCTAATCTCCCACTCAAATCTTTTTGGCTCATTAGCCACCTAAGACTTGAATGGTCGGTAATTATTGTGAAATGGTGTCCTTCAACATATGGTCGAAACTTCTCGACACCTAACACGGCAGCGAGACACTCTAGCTCCGTAACGCTATAGTTACGTTGAGCTTGGTTTAGTTTATAAGAATAATAATAGATTGGCTTTTCCGAACCATTTTCATCTAGCTGACTTAATACACAGCCTATACCAGTGGAAGAGGCGTCACACAAAATGATAAATGGTTTTTCAAAGTTGGGATTGATTAAAACTGGGGCTGTTGTTAGTGCTACTTTAAGCTCTTCAAAAGCCTTAAGGGCTTCAGGGGAGAATTCAAAATGTTTTTGTTTCTTTAAGGTATCCGTTATTGGGGCAGCTAGAGAGGAGTAATTTGGCACAAATCGTCTGTACCAACCGGCCAAACCCAAAAACCGTCTAACCTGTCGCGGTGTTTTTGGTACAGGGAAGTCTTGTATGGCGGATACTTTGTCTGGGTCTGTTTTGACACATCCTCCTCCAACTATAAATCCTAAATAGCGGAGTTCCTTAAAACAAAATCTAGATTTTTCTAGATTGATCGTTAATCCGGCTTTCCGTAAAAGTGAAGCAAGCGTATGTAGAATTTCGACATGTTCTTCAAACCCACCCGAAACAATCAACAGATCATCCAAATAGACAAAAATATTTTGTTTCAATTCATTTGGAACCACTTTGTCCATTAGCCTGCATAAGCGTTGGGCCGCATTGCAGAGGCCAAAGGGCATTACCTTGAAGTGATACAAGGGTCTTCCGGGCACACTAAACGCCGTCTTTTCCCGTGCCGATTCTGCTAAAGGAATCTGCCAAAATGCGTCTTTCAGATCTACACTACTGATGTAGTGTGTATCTGATTGACGACTTAACAGATTCTCTATGTGAGGAAATGGATAGGCGTCATTCTTAGTTATCTTGTTGAGTTTCCTAGAGTCGAGGCAAAGCCGATTTTTGCCAGGCTTACGCACCAGTACAACCGGTGAACTCCAAGCACTCTCACTTTCTTCAATGACGTCTAATGCTAACATCCTATCCAACTCCTCGTACATCAGCTTTTGAATCGCTGGTGTATTGTATGTTCTTCCAATGTTGTTCGTCCAAGCCCTTCTTTGGCGTAAGACGGAAACAGGCGTATAACATTTTCAATGTCTTTAGTTTGGTCTACTGAAAGTTCATGGGCGTTTGAGTCGCATTTTCGAAGGGGTAGTGGACAAATTTCCGAAACGATTTGAGGAGCAATGTCAAAGAGCTTCCAAAAGTTGACTCCTAGATACAACGTTTGCTCTAGAGATGGGACTAGATATAACTTAATTTGCTTGGTCATATTCTTATAAGTTATTTCGGCGGTTAGTTCACCTACGATTTGTTGTGGCTGACCACTTGCAGTTCTAACCTTGGAATTAAAGGTTTTAAATGAGATACCTTGGCTTCTTAGAAACTGCAAACATCCCGTTCCAAAACAACTGATACTCGCCCCACTGTCTAGTAGGCCGAGCATTGTCTTTCCGAAGATGGAAACGCTGGCATAAGGCCGGGGATCTTCATTATTACAAAAAGTTGTTGCGCCGATTTGTCTATGGGTTTCACGTTTGTTTTTAAAACGATTCCTTAGCTTCTGAATACGGGGAAACGCTTTTGTGATAATCCTATCACGAGCTTCATAGTACCTTTGAATTCGTTCATGAAGCGGAATGGGTTTAGCTGGCAACTGTAATTTATCACATTTGAAATTGTCTCTCTTCAAAATTCGAAGCTGAGTTACTGGTGTATCGTTTGCTAAAGAATTTGAAAGGTTTGGTGAATTGGTCAAATTTGGGGTTTTTACATGGTCAGGTAGAAGGGTTAAATCAGGTTGAGGTGAGTTTGAATTCAAAGGAATTACATTGATGCCGGATCCGTTTTTAGATGGCAACCCTCTCCGGTTTTCAGATTGCCCCGTTTTCGGTTTCCCGAACATTTAGCACATTTAGGAGTTGTTGTATTCTCTGCTCCGCATTTGTAGCAAAAAAGATTTCGCTGTGGGTCAGGACATTGTACAAAAGAGTGACCTTTGCACTTGCAATTCCAGCAAGTATAACTTGAAAAGTTTTGCTGGGCTTGTGATACATTTATAGCCTCAATGTCAAACAAATCCTCTTGGGGTAAATATGTTTCTAACTCACTTACTTTGTTCTTAGCATTGTTTTGTAAAAAGGGTTTTGCTCGAAGATTTTCATTTTGATTTTGCGCATGTTTTTCAATAGAACGGCATACATAGACCATTTCGGCCAAACTCTGAGTATTGAAAGTTATGAACAATTCACCAGTTCTTCTCTTTACATTTTGCTTTATAAGGTCAATCAGTTCCTTGCGTGATTTTGGACAATGAAGACGAGCATTCATTACGAGAATAGCGTTATAGAAATCGTCGAAACTCTCATTTGGACCTTGGCGTCGGTCAAACATTTTTCTTGAAAGTTCCGAATCAGTCTCAATGCTCTTGTATTGCTCAATCAGAGCAAATTCCAGACTGGTCCAATTCGCGTTTGGATTTGTTTTCAAGAATGTCCAAAACCAGCTCTCGACAGTTCCAGTAACAAATAAATGAAAGTGAAGGAATAAGTCTTCCCAAGAAACATTGTAGCTGGCTTTGAGTCTTTTAAGACGAAAAATAAAATCATCCACAGTCATACGAACATTATCGAATTTTAGACCCCATTTGTGGAATTCAAGGGCTCGATTTGCGCTGCTGCGAGAAACGTTGTTGCTCACATTGGGTGATTGGTCATCCAAATTGAGACCGCCCATCCGACTCAAAAAGTCTTGAGCATTTACGCTCAGTTGATGGGGCTCAAGATTTTCAGTTGGTCTAGTGGGTTGGTGGGCAGTACTATGCTGCTCAGGACAAGTTAAGTCATGAAAAGATTGAACTCCGACTGGAGGGGTTGGTGCTCTTAAGGTATCACGGATAGTATTAACAACTTCATCTCTTATTTTCTGCCTCTCTTCTTCGTATTCAGCTCTTCTAAACCTTAGGTCTTCTGCCCTACTTAAGCCAATGGTGGCATTGACGATGTTTGTAATGTATCTTTTTAAGCTTTCGTTTAAAGTTTCTACTTGCTCTGGGGGATCATTATTTTGATTGTCAACGGGGAGTTCTTGTTCTTGTTGAACTTGATTTTCATTGTCGAGCAAATTTCTTTCCGAAGGAACCACATTCGTGGGGCCAGAAGCTGTACCGCGAGTTGTTATTCGAGAACCCGTTGGCCCCTCTTTAGACTTATCTCATTTGGGTGCCATTTGGTAATAGTACAAAAATCGCAAATATGTATTATTGAAGATAATATATGCTTATCTCCGTAATGAAAAAAATTATCTGTTTGCGAAAATCAATTTGAAATCTAAAATTTTCTAAAGTAAATCTAGTTAATTAGTATATGTATATTATTATTATTTTTTTTTTTTTTTCCTAATGAACCAAATGTTCAAATTTAGCAATATATCAAAATTCTGACAAATTAAATAGATATAAGGTATATCAATATAGCTTCATTATGTGCTTGGGGAAGTCATTGGTTAGGTACATGTGACGACATTTTTATTACCAACCAAAATCTAGGAATTGTATGCTGTCAAATTAATATTTCAATTGTATTACAAATGAATTCACGCAACTAGAGATTGGATTCAAATGATCTTAATATTCCTAGGGCGTTAACTTTTGAGTAATATAATTGAACTTTTATAAAATTAGGACTTGTGTTAAGACTATGAATGGGACTTTTAAATAATTAACTTGCAATCGTATTTTTTTGAAATTAATCAGATATTTGGATGCAACGGACGAAGTTAGTTGCGTAAGAACCGATCACTTCCGGTCATCCATGGTACTAATCAATTGAAAGCCTGAACTTTTAGAATAGTTTGATAAACTCAAAGCATTAGTCGGAGATGTTGTATTCAATTCAATTCAATATATTCTTTATTCTCAGTATATGTTAGTAACTTAACAATTCAATATAAATATATAAATAAAACAGAGAACAGTTAGTGACATCTTTTATATTAATGAATAATTGAGATGATGCCACTTTATAAGAAAAAATTACATTAGTGTAGGGTGCACAAGTAATTAAAGAAATTTAACATTACGTGAAAGAAAAAACAAATTTTAGGAAAACAATTTTTTTGAGGCTAAAAAACATGACATTTTATAAAAATTAGACATCATTAAAAAAGAATTATACATTTTTTTTTTTTTTTTTTTTTAATTTAATTTTAACTCGGATCAAAAAAAAACTTTTGAGTACTTGCATATCTACAGATTACTTCTTATTATATTTTTTTTAAATTATATAGCGTAGCAGATTTTCGATTTCTTCGTGTTCAAAATCAAGAAGCCAATGTCTTATTTTTTTAATGAAAATGGATAAACTTCTTTCCATTCGTATTTCTGAGGGAAGCGCATTAAAAAGCTTACATGAAACAATGGAGTAAAAGTTTCTCAAGGAGGTAGTGCGAAAGCATGGGATATTAACGTAAAGCCTAGCGTTGCTTCGAAGGTTTCGTCCATCTGAAATTGGACTTTGTAGGTAACCACCTCTCAAAAAAAAAATTTTTAGTACCTTAAAGTAGTATAATTGACGAACAGGAAGAATATGTGCAGCTCTAAATAAATTTATAGTATGTTCTAACCGATTAGTCTTGAAAATTTTTCTTATAGCTGACTTTTGAATTACTAAAATCGGTTGAAGCCTACTAAGGTAAGCTCCGCCCCAACAGCATATTCCATATTGTAATTTCGACTGAAATATACCGTAGTACAATGTTTTTAACATATTTAGGGAGCAATGTTTTCCGACTCGGAACAAGCAACACGTGGCAGAGAGAAGAAATTTTCTTAAGTTCTGAATATGCGTGGACCAGTTCAAATTATGATCTATAGTCACACCAAGGTATCTAAAGTTAACAACAGATTCTATTTTAAAACAGTTAACGGAGCATTTGGCATTGCCGTCAAATAATTGGCTAATTAGTAATAAACTTCTACTACTTGGTAAAATGTGACTGGTGCAGTCAGAAGAATGAAATATAATGTCTAAATCTGGAGATTTATGACCAGAAAGACTGAAAAACATGACTTTGGTTTTGTTACTTACAATGAGTCGGTGATCTGCGAACCAGCATCTTAATAAAAAAACATCATGATTTAAATCCGCTATTAAGTTTAAACGACTGGTTGAACAGTACGCAATTCCAAGGTCATCCGCAAACGCTAGAATCTTGCCAACAAAAGGAAGACAAAATAAGGAGTTTATATAGATTAGAAACAAAATGGGACCAAGAACAGACCCTTGGGGTACACCGAGATTGCTTATCTTTGTATGACTTTTTGTATTGCCAATTTTGACGAATTGTGAGCGATCTTTAAGGTAAGACTCTAACCAATTGTAAATAAAACCACGAAAACCAGCTTTCCATAGTTTATCCATTAGAATATTGTGATTGACCATGTCAAAAGCCTTAGTGATATCGACGAAAAGTCCAGCACAACAATAACTTTCATCTAAGCCCTTTTGCACAATGCAACAAAAATCTAACAGAGCATCTTCTGTTGATAAACCAGTTCTGAAACCAAACTGCAAAGGACTAAAGAAATTAGTTTTATTTAAAAAAGCTAACATTCTTGTTTTGATGGATTTTTCAAAAATTTTGCAAATAGAAGACAGCAAGGATATGGGTCTATAATTTGTTTTATCTGTTTTGTTTCCCTTTTTAAACAAAGGAATTACAACTGCACACTTAAGGTCATTAGGGAAAACACCGGACATGATACTCAAATTGAAAAGATAGGCTAAAATATCTACTAAATTAGGACCAATAAGTTTTAAATTAGAGTTTGAAATTTCATCAAAGCCCATAGAATTCGAAGTTTCTAGAGAATTAATTATTTTTAGTAGTTCTAGACCTGTAATTGGTTCGAAATAGAAGCTATTTCGGATGTCCTCCTGAGAGATTAAGTTACTGCAGTAGTTACTGGAAATTGGGGGGGCAGTGGAACCAGTACTTTGACCAACGCTTACAAAATAATTACCAAATTCGTTTGCTACATCTTCAGAATTTAATATGCTAGTATCTCCACTTTTTAATATGATTGTATCCGATGTACTAGATACTTTGGCATTTATGATTGTGTTAATAACCTTCCATTCTTGTTTAAGATTCCCTTTCGCAGTCCTTATTTTTAATTGGAAATAGTTATCCCTAGCGTTTTTCACTTCTCTACGAATTTGTTTGCTTAATTGCTTGCAACGTATTTTTAAATTACTATTTAAAGGAAGCTTTCGACATTTAATACTTAATTTATTCTTCGTATTAATTTTTTTTACTAATGATCGGTTAATCCAAGGTTTAAGTTTGGTTTCTGATTTATGTTGTCTAACAGAAAAACTAGAGGAGCTTATGTGATTTTTTAAAGTTCCAAGAAATGATTCGTATGCTTTTGAAGCACTGTTTTCATTAACCACACCTACCCAATTTTCAAAACGCAGCCTATAATTGAGCACGTTGTAATTTATTTTCTTTATAATGGGGTTTAATTCATTTTGGGGTTTCGTGAATTTTAAACTTTGTATTAAAATCCCGGTCATGCAATGGTCTGTTATGCTTAAATCTAAGTTTATTGCAGCAACATGATCCATCTGAATTGTATTAAATCGACAGAATACATGGTCAAGACATGTGTTTGAAATTGGTCTTGTTGGATCATTCACAATCGAAAATAAGCCATTTTCTGCCATGCAGGCTTGGTATGTGTCAGAAACAGAATTAATTACATGTAAATCAATATTCATGTCACCTAAAATTATCAAATTTTTCGATTTTTCGTCTCCTAGCAAGCTAGACAAATCATCTACAAAAAGGTTAGATGGAGAGGATTGAAGCCTGTACATGCACAAGAATGTAAATGATTCACTATGTATAGTGCAGCACACTTTAATAATGTCAGCACCTGCACAATTAATAACATCAACCTCGCAATCGTAAATACTTCTTATAAAAACTCCCACTCCACCCGCAGAATAGGTATCATTTGTTTTTGCATAAAAATTATAATTAGGTATATTATAGTACGAAACTTCATAGGAGTAAATCCAAATCTCAGAAACAAATATAATTTCTGGTAAATAAAGAAAGGCTTCAAGATTTCCAATCATTAAATCAAAATTTTGACGCAAACTACGAATATTTTGATGCACAATATAAAATGATTTTTGATCTGAGTTTAATCTAAATAAATTGTCGGAGTTGCTTGTAATGGTTCTTGTAGTGAGATTATCGTATATAAGTTCAAAATTATCGTTCATGCTGTTGCCTATAAGGCAGCAAGATCTTCAAATGACCTTATGACGAGAACCTCACTACTATCAAACTTTCTCATTAGAATACGAGAATTTCGGAACCATAGATATTTAAAGTGTTTTTCCTTTTTTAATTTCTTTGCAGCCATAAATAAAGATCTGAATATTTAGTTAAGTTATCATTAATATAAATGTTAGTATTACTACCTTCTACGAATATGGATGAGCTCAGCTTTTGCTTTGATTTCTTTTTGCTATCCATAATTTTTTTTTTGATGTTCTGCGACGACACATGAATGCAAAGTATATTGCCTTGTGCATTTGTGTTAGAGTTCGAATATTTTGTATTATTTATTTGTTTGACAAAACATTTATTTATATCATCGGTAGCCACTGATATGCCTAGCGCTTCTTCAAGAACGGTTTGCATTTTCTCTTTTGCATTCAAATTGTTAAGATCTGGTATACCAACAATTTCAATAACGTTCTCCAACAGCTTCTGCTCCCTCCAGTTTACTTTGCTCTCCAGGTTTGCCACTTTTAAACGCAACTCCTTGTTCTCTTCTTCAAGCCTATGCATCGTGTTAAGAATTTCGATGTTGATCTTTTTCAAACTTATCATCTGCTCGTATATTGATTGCAGGGTTATTGAACTCTCAGGCGAATGCAACTGATTTGATGCCCCATCAGTAAATGTTAACACTCGTGATGAACCTGTTGCGATTTCGTGTATTTGGTTTGCATTAGCATTAGAATTTGTTGTTGTTTTTTCACTACACTTTGCATTCACATTCCGTTCCGATTTTGATGGTGATGATGGTAAAGGTGGAGAATGTGCCATTGATACACGTCGCAAAGCTGAACATTTTATGCATCTATGAGCTATGCCATTTGATAACATATAATCGATATCACACGCTTTAATATTGACACATGAACCGTGAAAACAAATTTTACAATCATTGCATATAACCTTTAAGTCGTTTTTACGAAATTTATTTTTACATATCGGGCAATTCATGATTAGAGACTATCAACTATTATATAAAGCAAGCTTGTGCAAAAATTAGAAGTGTGCACCCAACGACACTTGACTACCTACTGTAGCCGGTACATAAAATCTCTCGGTCAATGAATAAATCATTCCATACTTCATGTTTCATTTATAAACAATAAATATCAAACTTCAACGCTTCGCAAAGTGTAATTCAAAGACTGAACCTTTGGGACGAGCTTAAATATTTTTCGCATACAAATTTTAATAACCTACATGATTCTTAATTTTGTTTGCTGAGGCAAATTGAGTAAACAAAAACTAGGCAAGTGACAAAAGCAAATTGGTTTCACGGTTGTACTGAAACAATAAAATTTTATGATATTCATAGCCCCACGTTGAGCGCCACCTGTGTAACGGTTTTAGCTGTTCCTTTCCGACAAGCAGCGATGGTTTGCTCACCTATTGCTCCCTCAGGACCACAGGATTCCCTGCAGAGAACAATCGGGAAGTCGGATGGGTTGTTCAACTAACGAAGTACGCTTCGGCATGCTCGCGTCACCCTATGACTAGCTCGCCAGTGGGGTGGGTACTTGTACTCGCTGTCGAACCACCGCACATTTTTCATGCCGAGTCAAAAAAATTAAATATCGTCAAACCCAAGACCTACATTTATATCTATCGCAAAAAAAAACGGTAGAGGTTTTTCCTGGACTATAATTGATAGGGAAACCCGCGATGGTAAAGGGCCCCTGAGTGTTTCCCTCCCCCTTTTTTTTTTAAAAAAATAATAATGAAAACTCCATGGTCGTTGAGCCACTCTACTTTTATACAACGACCCCTAATCTAAACTGAGGAAATTCCTACGAATCACCTCCTACATACGCGTCACACTGTACCATTACCTCTCTTCCTTCCCCTTTGCACTCAAAAATATAAATCACTCCATCTATCTATCAAGCTTTACCAAAAATCGATCCGACACATAACTCATTCAGATATATTTTAACGATCTTGGTTTTATTCAAACAAAAATGAAAAAATTCAAACATGAAATGTAAATAAGAAAGGTAAAGTCATCTCATCATCAAAAAAAATGAAATGAAAATTAAATAAAATAATATCATAAAACAATTCAATAAACTTTATATAAGTTCTCTCTTGTTTTGTTTGTTTATAGTTTGAGTAAGAGTGAAGAGAAATTAGTTCCTCGGTTTCAAGGCCATTTGTTTAGTTTTAAAATTGTTGACATAGTCTCTCTCTGTCACATAAAAAAGTTCGAGTGAGTTTTACTCGTGGAGAAAAAGGAATTAACTTCTCTTCACTTTTACTCCTGCATGTGTTAAAATTCACTCAAAACAATAAAATATTGATAGGTTATAGGTAAATTAAAAAAATTACAGATGCGGATAGCACTAAGTCACTCAACGTTCAAAATTAAGATTGCGATTTTTTTCTTTTTCTTTTTTTTTTTTTTTATATCAAATCTGATTGCAATAGACTTACCCGACTCCGCAAAGGTGATGTGCACAGCAGCTTTGATGGTAGTTGGACACTAATTCGTGTATGACATTTGCTTTTTCTGTTGTAATAATTAACTATAACAAAACCTTAAAATTTGAACGAAGATTGTTGCACTGTATGATGAATGAGTGACGAGTTATTGTTATGTTATTTTACTCGATAAAACCAGATTATAAATTAATAAATCATATGTCATATTATATTGATAAGGTTGATGAGTAAAGTTGTCGGTTAGAGTGAGCTTGTAAATTGATGACGTCAGTTTCGATAGAGCCAAGCTGGCTTCTATCGGAAGAGGAATTGGCAAAGACCTCGTTCCTGATGTAAACAGGTGCTCTCGAGCGGTCTTAGGTTTTTCTCGTGAAGCGATGACGTCTTCACGCTTTCTCCGATGGAGAGGCACGGAGTATATATGCCAAGAACAATTCGATCTCGTCACTGGTAGTAATTTTTTGTAAGTTATCAGCGTACCAAGATAATCTGATTAGAAAGTACGTATTATTGAGAAGGTCTTGGAAAGTCACAGAAATAAACATGTAGATCACTAGACATTACTTACCAGTTATATATAAAAAAAGGTATTCTTGTTTTGTTTCCGATCGGAATTTGATTTGAAGTTGGGACTGCGATAGAAACAGGTGCTTCGACTTCTATCAACGCAGTGCACGTGGACACTGAGTCTTTTCGTGGTTTGTGCAATTCTGTCGCTGAGGATTCGATCAAAAAAAAAATCACTTGTGAGGATCGGGTTTTTGGAATGGTGAGGTGACGGTGTCGGGTTGTAAGCAACCACGTGTCACGACGACACCAAATTATAAATCCGATTCCCTTTCTGAATTCCTGTGATTGCATAATTTACAATTTTTTGGTTTCTGTGTCTAAAAGTACAGTGGGATTTACCTGATAATGTTGAATATACGATGTAATTGAGATAGTTCTCAGCAATTGTGTATAAAGAGCGATTTAGTGTGCGTATAAACTTTTTATATTACGACTTACGAGTTTGTTAGCTTAGGGTTTTCTGACTATCATGTGCGACTGTTGGATTAGAAAAGAATGAATATCGGAAATGGATATGAAATTTCGCACAGAGAAATCGAATTTGACAGTTCGGACAGTTCGGAATCTTACTTGTACGGAATTCCATACGTGCGGTAAGGTTTCTGCGCAGTGCACATATGAACACACTTTTTGGACGCATTCAATGATCAATAAGGTTTTTTAATTTATTTGATGAGTTTTAACTCGAACCACACACATTCAACAATTTAAAAAAATCATGAATTCTCTGTCTTTTATTGAATGATAATGAATTAAATAAATAAATTGGCACTCGAATTTCGAGAGCTGGGTCGGCTGGTAATAGATAAAAAGAATAGAACACTCATATATCACCACACAAAAAAGCTCCAACCAAATTAAATAAAAACAACAACAACACGAGTACAGCACAAGATGACAACTAAAAGCTTAGGTTTCACTATACCAACAACTTAAAATCAAAAGTAGTTCGCCTGATGATGGAGCTATAACACTCCGAAACGCGTAGCTTAGTTAATAAAATAAAAAAGTTGTGATATTAATTTTACTAAAATAAAAATTAAATAAAATAAAACAAAAAACCATTTTTTCTTTTATTTAATTTATTTAATATTTAAAATTCTTTAAGTGACCACAACTTGGAGACAAAAACCCATAAAAAATGCACTACATGAAAATTAAAACTGTTTTGTGTGAAAAGCTTGAACTTTATTTTGCGATAAGCTATGTATTACTATAAAATTTAGGGTTGTTAGCTCTTTTAATACTTGTATTTGATGTTGACTGAACATCAGAAATAGATTCTAAGATTCTAAAGCGTGGTTCTAGGAACTTGCCTAACAGTGTCCAAGTGGGAACTTCACTTGGTTTTTCGATAGATTGTTCCCAAAGAGCGGTTTGAACAGGTATATATAAGTATTGGATCCCAATTTGAAGTTTCAATTATATGAGATCTTAAAGTTGCAAGACAATCGTTTATTGAGCTTCGCAAAGCCTTAATGGATTTTGCAGATTCGATTTGCATTCGTGAAAGGTTAAATAAGACCTTAACTTGGTGATTTACCAAAATTCTTTTGTTTTCGTAAGCATTTTGTAATGCTTCCCATGCTAAGTCAAAACTATGATTTGTCAAAGGAAATTTTGAAACTATAGAATGCGCACTTCCTTTTGGTCTTGAATGCAAATGAAACAATTTCTGACCTAGGTATCCTAACTTAGGATGTTTTTTGTACACAGCCTCGAACATGTCTCTGAAAGACGGCCAAGTAAGATAATCACCGGAAAAGAAATCAGTATCACAAGCTGGTACTTTGATACATTTGAATAAATCGAATAAATATACAACAGTAGAGTTTGCATTTTCGTTTTAAGAAAATATGAGAAAAAGTGCACCAAAAAAACGAACTTTGGTTTATTAAAATTGATTTGTAAGAAATGATAAGTAACTAAAAGTGCAATAATTGTACTATAGCCCAATTCAAACACTGTATAGTGTATAGCCAACACAGGCAAAATGAAAACAACAAATTTAGCTCACTGAAACTTAAATACGTATGGTCTTATATAAAAAAAAATGATTATAATTTTGATGTTAAGAAAGTTATTAAAATAAAAACGTACACTTTGCACTACACAAACCTTGATTTCAATGTTTGTTCTTGTATTGGCAACTCTATTGCTTGGCTGCTATGGTGCGATCGCGATGAGATGACTCTGTGGGTGATGCTGTGTTTGACTTTGTTATCGTTGCGTTCTTACAGATGATGATGACAAGGTACATACAACGTTTTTGTTAATAATGATGGTTGCAAATACGGCGTGATGCTAATGGTGACTAATTTCAACGATTTCATTTGATTGATGATTATTGGTGATTTTTCGATTACATAGGCGAATGATGGAAAAATAGGTAATGAAAGTATTCGATTTATAAGATAATGTAGGTGATCCAAAGATGATAATGGTGATAGGATTTTGGCAAACATTTATAGATGATTTTGTCAATGCGAATGATGAAATTGATATGTGATATGAAGATTAGTAGGTAGATAACGTGGGCACTACGGTGTCTGATGTTGTTACACGATCGTTTTTGGAGCACAACTGATTTTGTCCTCCTTTATGACGAATGGTGATGTTTGATGACTTGGTGAGGTGAGAAAGCTCGTTGATGGGATGTACTTAGAGTATATTTGTACTTGACTTTCGCTCGTTGGGATTTCTAATGATTTTGGTGACTGTTCTGATCAAATTTCTGATGATATTTTGATGGTGAAATTTGTGTTGGTTTGGTTTAAAATGTAAGCATGACGACTTATATGAATGGCGATTGCACAAGGTAGCTAATTTGTTGATTTTCTTCAGATCAATTATTTTATTAGGCTCGTAGGACCAATGTTTGGGGTAAGTTCAAAAAGATTTTTATTTAAAGATGATGGTTCCGAAAATATAATACACGAAGTTTTATAAGTTTAAAATATACATTTTATTGCGTGATGTTAGAACGTCTTACCATAGAAGCGATTGAGATTAAAAAAGGCAGTCGATAGATACAGGAAATGGTAAATTACAAGTTTTTGAAGTATGATGGAAATAGAAATAAATAAATATTGACTTAATCGTCATCCACTGATAATTTTACAATTGGTATAAATTTAACAGGCGGTCAGCCATCAGACGAATAGGGGAACAACATGTAGCATACGAAAACATGCACGTGCCGTAAATATTCGCGACTGGTGGAAGTGTGATCAAAGCCTCTCCGCGGTGGCCGCTAGAAACAAGCCTATTAAAAAGATTTGGCTAATATGATCAGGCTGGTTCCTCAGGTTGGCGACAGGTTAATTCCCTGTCCCGTAAAACTAAAAGAATTACGAGACCGACAGCAAGCCTCGTAAACGGACTGATCACACGACGACAACCCACGCAAAGAAAACGGAAAAACGATTTTCAAATTTTCTTATGGAACGTACGATCGCTCTATAGAGCTCGAGCTGCTCAGCAGCTAGCCGATGCCCTGTCAAAATATAAAGCTGATATAACAGCTATCCAAGAAATTAGATGTACAGGGAATGGTGTTTTACAGAGGAAAGAATATGACGTATACTACAGCTGTCATACAAAACACCATGTGCTCGGGGTAGGCTTCCTAGTCAGCGAAAAAATGAAGTATACTATCATCGGATTTAACGCTATAAGCGAAAAGCTATGCACCCTTCACGTGCGAGGCAAATTTACGAACATCAGCCTCATTAACGTTCACGGACCTACGGAGGAATCCTCAGATGAAGAAAAAGAGACTTACTACGAACAAGTCGAGAAGGCCCTCAATGCCTGTCCAAGGTATGATGTTATATTCATCCTTGGGGATTTGAACTCAAAAATAGGTCGGGAGCTGGTATTCAGGCAGTACGCAGGCACCCATAGTTTGCATGAGAACACTAATGACAATGGACTTCGAGTCTTAGAATTGGCAGCATCGAAAAACATGGCCGTTGCGAGCACCAGGTTCCCGCGTAAAGATATCTACAAAGCCACCTGGGTATCACCTGATTGAGTCACTCGTAACCAAATAGACCACGTGTTGATAGACCGTCGCCACTACTCGAACTTGATGACGGTACGAATGTACCGAGGTGCCAATATCGACTTGGATCACTATCTTGTTGGTATGGTTTTTCGAGGGCGGATTGTCTTGCATCCGCCGATCAGGTTCAAATCAACACGGCTGCCCTGCACAATGAAAACAACA
This sequence comes from Philhelius festivus, assembly GCA_963931855.1. Taxonomy (NCBI): domain Eukaryota; kingdom Metazoa; phylum Arthropoda; class Insecta; order Diptera; family Syrphidae; genus Philhelius; species Philhelius festivus. Next base: position 132,646,755 of record OZ007556.1, on the reverse strand, counting down.
GTAACACCTTTGCTAATGCGTTAGGACTCGCCCTAGAATCACTTGATTTAAGGAGAGTAAGTCCTGGAGCCAGTATGCTGGGCGTAAATGAGAAGTCGACACGTCTTAAAAATACTGTCATTACGCAGCAGTCGTAAAAATCGGAACGACTGGTTTGATGATGAATGCAAGCTAGCTACTGAACGTAAGAATGTTGCGTACCGAGCAATGCAACAGTCTCATAGAATCCGTCCGAAACATGATGCCGTACACACCACGCTGTACATACTGCAAGGACGGAGAGGGAAATCTGATCACCGATCCTGAAAGCATACTGGAGCGATGGGAAGTGTACTTTAATGAATTGCTAAATGGTCAGCTCACTGCAGAAGCGGAGGCTCCACTACTACAGGAAGAATACCCTATGTTGCCGCTACCAAGCATAGAAGAGGTTGAGAAGGCTATAGGCCGGCTTAAACAGAACAAAGCCCCGGGAGCCGATGGCATACCAGCCGAATTATTCCATCACGGCGGGCCAGCCTTACGTCAAGCAATTCATGATATTATAGTACAGGTATGGGAGCAGGAAGAAATGCCAGAAGACTGGCGAAAAGGTTTAATATGCCCCATACATAAGAAGGGAGATGTCACAACGTGCAGCATTTATAGAGGTATTACGTTGTTGAGTACCACCTATAAGATACTCTCCTCTATCCTACAAGACCTGATAATCCCATACGCTAAAACCGTCATCGGACAATATCAGTGTGGTTTTATTCCAGGCAAATCAACAACAACAACTGATCAGATCTTTACCCTTAGGGTACAAACAGAGTGGAGCGGAGAGCAAAGCTGCGAAATTCATCAGAGCAAAGAGCAAAGAGCTCGAGCAGCGAGCAAGGATGATGACTAGCCAGAGTGAGGAGCAAGGAGCAAGAGCCAAGTAGAAGAAAACAAGCAAGAGATTATTCTTTTTCATTTAAATATTTGTATTTTTTAAATAAAAATGAATTCTAATAATTTGAATCTGTACTTTATTGAAAACCCATTTTTAAGCATATGATATTTTCTGAAACGCGGAAACAGAAAATCATGTTAAGTTTCAAGCATATTTTCAAATGACCATGAATATATTCGGTTATTTATTTGACGAAATTCAAAACAAGCTTACGAAGAAGTGGACAGATTTCGTAGCAAACCCCGAAAACCCGATTCTAGTCAATAAAACATCTTGCAGTAACTTTAAATACAAAAAACAGTTCAAAATTTCACCACTTCTAGTTAAAAATCGCAGCGATGAGAGCGGAGAAATCAAACATGTTTGATATCGCCGCTTTGCTCTCTTGACGGCTCTTTGCTCTACCTTCGAACTACGCTTCACTCTGTGTGTAACCCTTTCAATGCACGTGTTTGATTTCTCCGCTTTACTCTTTGCTCGCTGCTTTTGCTCACTCGCTGCTCCACTCTGTTTGTACACTTAGGCAGGCGATGGAAAAATGTCTAGAATTTAACATCCCAACATACCATCTGTTTATAGACTTTAAGGCCGCCTATGATAGCATAGCCAGGGTAGAACTTTACAAAGCCATGAGAGAATTCGGCATCCCAAATAAATTGACACGACTATGTAGGTTGACCATAACCAACGTAACAAGCAAAGTAAAAATAGCCGGATTGCTATCCAGACCAATCAACATCTTTAATGGACTCCGACAAGGGGACAGTTTGGCCTGCCTCCTCTTCAACCTGGCGTTGGAGAAAGCAATCCGTGACTCTGGCACGGCAACAAAAGGGACCATCGTTAACAGGTCCAGCCAGTGACTAGCTTACGCAGACGACATCGACATCATCGGAAGAACCGAACAAGCTGTACACGATTCCTTCATCCAGATCGAGCAGGCAGCACAAAATCTGGGGCTGCACATTAGTGAAGGTAAAACAAAGTACCATGGTGGCGTCGAATGCGAGAGGAACAGTTGGTCAAACAATCAAAGTAGCGGAGCACGAATTTGAAGTGGTGCAATCCTTTAAATACCTTGGGTCAATAGTAGCAGCCGATAACAATATAGAAGAAGAAATACGCGGGCGGCTTCTCAAATCCAACAGAGCCTACTATAGTCAAAGCTCTTCAAATCCAGAAATCTCACTTTAACTTCAAAACTGCTGCGGTACAGGACCATGGTCCAGTACTCACATATGGATCCGAGACTTGGGTGCTTAGCAAAAGGCACTCCGACCTCTTAGCTGCGTTTGAGAGAAAAGTCTTAAGGAGAATTGTTGGCCCCATAATAGGTGGAGAGGCTTGTTGAAAGAGGCCAGGACCGGAACCCGTTTGTCGAGCCGATGATGATGATAAATTTAACAGTTAAGCATTTAGATTTGTCTCAAACATTCCTTAAACATTACAGTTGTGTGGAAAAGGATACGTTTTATATCAGATATATAAATAAATAAAATGCACGACGGGGTCGCACGAACTTGCTCTCATATGTAAAAGACTAGGAATTTCAAAAACTGAATATTCATGTCTATTACAGAATTCGCAGAATTTTACTCCCGGTGAGTTGACTCGATTCGCATCCGCTGTAAAACTCAATTATGAAATTCGTCGGATGAACTACATTGTCGATTCCTAAAATTACCTCATCATTTATGAACTTTCGTATCGACACTGTCAGCTACAAACATTTATTCAACTGGCTGTGACAATAGTATCGCCCTCGATCAACGAAATCAAGCATCGTTGAAAGTGGTTAGTACGAAGATGGAGGACGGTTTTTTTTTTAGATTTCTTGCTCTCTGGTTGCGTTGCTATTTGTGCGTTTTCTATTAAAATTTGTTAAACAAACACTTTAGCTTTCAGTATGATAAGCATATGACTTGCATTTTTGTACTCTCCATTGTTTATTTTCGTTTAATCAAAAATTCACTTCAGATTCGTCTCGAAATTGGTGCGAATGTAAAATGATAGAAATTGTATGGAGTGCGAATGGATTGCGAATTCTGTAATACCATATAAGTTGAACAAAATGTCAGTGGTGCAGGGATTGTTACCGACATTCGTTCAACTTTCATTCGTCGGATTCAGTAATAGCAAAAGTTTGGAAATGAATAAATGTTTAGTATGGCATCCCTGTTAGAGCTTTTTTAAGAATAGCAGTTATGGAAAAACAAAAGAATGCGAATGAGAGGCCAAGAACCTTATCTTTTTTAGTATTGACAATTTTTTTCAGGCAGAGTATAGCTCTTTGGTTAGTTCATATTTCTAATACACTCAAGGAACAGCTTAGCAAAACAAAGGGCTCAGCTTAACGAACAGCTCAGTTCATCTGGGCCAGCTCCCAAGAGCTGTGAGCTAAGCCTTGGATAGAATGCATAAGTTAGATATCAAAAGCAACATAAAAAGAATAAATGATGTTGGTTAATGCGTATAATAATGTATTATCCATATTTTTTGTCCATCAGAAGAACTAATTGGAAACAACAAAATACAAAAATGAGAAGCTTAATTTTATAACAAACTTAAGATGATAACAAATATTAATAAAAGTTTTCTTAAAATTAAATGATTATGTACTTATCGACTAGATAATTTATTGATAAAATATAAATTCATAAGAAAATTGTCCAATGTTGCATTTTATGACTACTTACATACATATGCATGTAAGTATGTTACGAGTACATTCAATTCCCAAACTGGTGCATAATGGGGATTTAGCGTTGAGACCGAAATTATTTTTTTTTCGTTACATACTCCGGACGTTGAGAAAGATAAATTTTGTATATTGTCAATTATAATCAGAGTTATCAAAATGTTACAAGTGTAACAAAAGTGTTACACTTTTTTAAAATTTCTTTTTTTCTTAATTCTTTTTTAATTTTGATCATACCTACTTTTCTTTATAAAACGTTTGTCTTAAATTTGTTCTCCTTATCATTTTTGTCAGCACAGGAACAGTTTTTTTTATTTATTTTTGGTTTATGTGAAAAATATCATATACATAAGTACCTAGTGTTTAAATGAGCTGTAACTACACTTCAATATTTTGAATACCTGCAACGAGTTCAATTTGATATGGTTTGACTCGTTGATTGTAGTTTCCATATTCTAAATTAACCATTATTATGCGAACTATCTCTTATTCAGCCTTATTGTGAGTTTCAGCCGGAAAACATTTTTGTTCCCCCGAAATCTTAAAAGGTATTATAAGTTTCGCCCGAATAAAAATTTCACTTCGAATCAGGAGTGACAGTTCGAAAAATAGGCACGTTCAGAAAAATGAGGCCCGCAATAAATTCTCACTCCACTATGATGGAAACGGAGAATGAAATGCAACCTCCAAATTCTCTGTTAACTAAAATAGTAATATAATTGAATTTGGGGCATCAGTTATTTGTCGAAATTACTTGCAATAGAGATAAAATTGTGGCTACGCTAGTAGTGCCACTCATTGTGGCTCCCAATTTTTAATTGGATTATCTGAAACGAATAATTTGCACACCTATTTTTAAACAGTGGACACATCGCGTTCGGAAAATGAACAGACCTTCTTGTGAGTTTGAATAAACATATGTTTGTTTTGACAATTGTTAAATAAGAATTTTTTAAACGGTCGTACACCAGAAGACGCTGACGGATGTTTTACATTCATAGAATCAACTGGATCATCGACAATAGACCTATGCTGTGTTACTTATAGTATGCTTAAGAATGTTAAAGGTTTCAAAGTAGGAGATGAGATTTTTTCTGATCATATGCCTTTGGTACTGTCACTGGAATCTGTAAATAATCAACGAAATATTGTGGAGATGAAATTGCTGCCTAAACTGAAATGGACTGAAAATCTAGAAGATAATTACAACCGCAGACTACACGAATATAAGTATTACAGCTTCTGAGACAGCCGAGTGGAACGCTAAAGACTTAATTAATGCGATAAAGGAAACTGTTGAAGTCCAGCGGAAAACTGAAAAAATAGAGGGTAAGCAGGAATGGTAAGATGGTACATGCGAACAGGCGAGAAAAAAATCCTTTTTTTGGCTAAAAAAACTGCGTATCAACGATTCGCCATCTATTAAAGAAATATATCTGAGTTTCAATAAAGCTTATAAGGAACTCTGTAAAAATAAAAAAAAGCATACTACGAAGCTATTGGCTCAAAGCTCAAGGAAGTCAAAAATATACAAGAATGGTGGAATCTAGCAAGAGAACTAAAGTCAGTCAATTTTGTAAAAGGACATCACATAACCAGTGACAGCTTCAAGAATTATTTCGATGGTCTTCTTAACCCAACAATATGCTCTGTACCAATTCTGGAATTAGATCCAGCTACAAGTAATCCTATACTTGATGCAGCCATCAGTAGCGCAGAAATTTTGCTGTTCCTTAATTGCACGAAAAAAAATAAAGCACCAGGATATGATAGAATGCCGTACGAATTCTTCAAAAATGCTCCAGAATCGGCCATTGAGGTCATAGCACGTATGTTCAACCGGATGCTGACAACAGGAAAAGTTGAACCATCTTTTAAAAAATCCCTGATATTCCCCATATATAAAAAAGGGGACCAAAACATGGTGCAAAATTACAGAGGGATATCTTTCATGGATTCTATTGCTAAGATCTTTTCAGGAGTTCTTTTGGCACGGTTACAAAAGTGGGAAAAAGAATATTTCATCATCAATGAGTTTCAGGCAGGTTTTAGAGAAGGATACAGTACGGCAGATAATCTATTCAACCTTTTCAGCATTATCAAGATTAAAATGCAAGAAAACAAGAAAGTTTACTGTTTTTTATAGATTTCAAGGCAGCATTCGATTATATAGACCGTAAAGCTCTTTTATTCAAATTGCAAAAAGTAGGAATTTCGGAAAAAATTCTAAAAATTATAAAAGATCTTTATGAAAACACAGAGTCAGCTGTCTGGGATGGAGAAAAACTATCTGAATGGTTCAAAACGTCAATGGGTGTTAAACAAGGATGTTTATTAAGTCCTCTTTTCTTCGCTTTATACATAAAAAATGATATCCATGAATTTATAGGAGGAGGAATAAATTTAAACGGTCTACAAATTAGACTTCTTATGTATGCAGACGATATGGTGTTGCTTGCTGATAGCCCACAAGTACTCCAGTTAATGATCGACAGAATAGTGGAATATACCCGACAGTGGAATCTTCTGATTAATCTGGAGAAGTCAAAAATTCTTGTTTTTAGGAAAAGAGGTGGAAGACTTGGCGCTCAAGAACGCTGGAAGCTGAATGGTGAACCCATTGAAGTGGTCAATAAGTACAAGTACCTATTAGGGGTATGGCTAACACCTGGATTATGCTTGACAAACCATTTCAAAGAAAGATCCAAAGTGGCTCGTCAAAGCCTCAACTTTAATTGGAACCATTTCATCAAGAGTAAAGATGTCAAACTCTCCTCAAAATTGGATATCTTTAATGCCGTAGCCAGAGCTATCTTAGGATATTAAGCCCAAGTATGGGGTTTCGCCAAATATGATGAATTGGAAAAAGTTCAAAGATTCTTCTTTAAAAAAGTGCTCGGCCTACCATCTTTTACACCGAATTATATTCTCAAACTTGAATGCCAAATGAAGCCAATTTTTGAACACACGATGCGCTGCCACATGATTTATTTAGGCAAAGTTTTCAACTCGTATGGAAACGAAAGATTACCCAAATTCCTGGCAAAAATAACAATGGATCAGCGGATATATTGGTTCCGGAGCTGGGATACAAAAATCAGTCAGGCCAGAAATTTCGAAAATCTTCAAGATTTGGTGTCAAATAGGACCCTTTTTAATGCTGCTATTGGTGAAGTAGTTGACAAAATAATTGAAGAAGACAAAAATGAAGCCGTACTGAGAGCACAGCTTACAAGATCCCATAGCATCTACCATATACTTAACTTCGAGGCTGGCAAGGAATATGTAGGTGATGATCAGAAGATCTCAGTGATTCGATGGATATTCAAAGCTAGAGCAGGCCTGATAAAACTATATGGTACAACAAGGACAGAACGCGAAAATATTAACTGCTCACTGTGTAACATGCATGAAGAAGAATCTCTCTTTCATTTTATCGCAGTTTGCCCAATCCTGAGAAGTCTACGCCGCATGCACCTGGGAAAAGCTTCGATGGAGGAAAACATGTTTAAAAGTTTACTAAATGGAGAAATGAGCTGGGTTCCCCTTGTGAACTACCTGCAATCTGCCCTTCAATATAGACAAGAGTTGATTAACGAGTTTAATTATTAGTATAATAAGAATAGTAATTATAGCATAAGTACTTAATTAATAATATATAAATAACCCAGGTTTCCCAAATTATTTTTTTTAATAAGGCATTTAATTGCGACAGACGACAATTTTGTCATTGTTGTATAATTTTTTTTGTTTCGAAATCTAATTCACATTTATTTTATTTTTGAATTTATCAACTACGAGTAGCTAACGTATGTATATTTTGTATGAATTGAAAAATCAAAAAATGTATAAATGATGTATTATGTATATAAAACTGAATTCTGAATAAACAATACTACTACTACTACTACTACTACGAGTATTACTACTACTACTACTACTACTAAATAAGAATTTCAGGATATAAAATTAAATTGTTATTTCATAATAAAGAAAGGATAATTATTATCACAAATATAGCATAGCGCTACATATCTTGTCTGAAGAAGAACAAATGTTTGAGGAGCGAGCACTTCGAAGGAATTTGAGGGATTACTCATTCTGAACCAAAAGAAGCAATCTAACAAAACAACACAATACAATATTCTCTCTTTTCAGTTTTATCTAAATAACTAAAATTTGTTTAATATTTTCGTTGTCTTATAAACAATCAAATAAACAATGCATTAATTTAATCAATAATGGACCTCTCGCTTTCAAACTCTATTGATAAAATCCAACAAATTAATCCAAACAACACCCCATCAGAATCCACCGCGACTTTGACAGTCGACCAGCTCGATATCGAACTTTTACCTGTTATCTACATTATTCGTTGTGTGGAAAAGGATCCTCTCGATAACGCAGCCAAGCAAAGAGAATCTCAGGGGTGTAGTCAAAAGATCTTAGAGCTACAAAAACGTTTCGAAAGTGCTCGATCAAATCAAACAATTGCCAGGCATAAATTATAACAAACAGAAACAACTTCAAGAGTCAACTTCAACTGAAACAGCAGTTGATTAGAAAATATAAGAATATACAATTTTAGAAAACGGTTCTCCGAATCCTCTTTCGATATCTGGCCAACAATGAGCAGCTCATTCAGAAAATGTCCGAAAGCTATCCAATGAGAAGGGCTGCCCAGCTGGTTGTTGCAATGATGTACAAGACGAAGACGAAGAGCATAGCCGATCGGCGTGGTTTGACTGATATGACCCCGGAGAAATTTATTGAGTTTGTTAGGGCATTCAATAACAATTTGAAGCAAGAGATCGAAGACGTAAAGGAAGAGCTAAAAAGGAAAAAGTGATATGTAAGAAAGCCCAAAATAGAAACCTAAGCAAAATTAATCCTTTGGAGCGCATCTCCAAAAGGATCTCTGAAGCATCTCTGAAAAGGAATTAATCCTTATTTTTTTTTCCAAATTTCATCAGTACTACAAGCATTTTCTTCCAAAGTTCGGCCACTTTCTCCCGATTTGCTTTAAGTGAAGCCCTTGGCAATTTCAGGATTCTCCTGCATTTTATTAAGCAGCATATTATTTTGGTCTTTTTTTTATTGTTTTGCTTTTGCATTATAGCATAAAAAATAAATTTTAAATTTTCTTATCTTAAAATAAACAAACAACTTACATTTTCCGCCTTATTGTGCTCTCGTTCGGCTAATAAAAATAAGTGAAAATTATGGCTGCCAATGGCATATCATTCCGCCCGAAACGATTGTTTACAATAAGGGGAATTTTCCGAACATGAATAATTTTTCGCGTGAAACTTACAATAGGCGAAAAGTGAAATGTCAAATTTTCCGGTGGAATGTTGTTCGGGTGAAACTCACAATACGGCTGATTATCTGAGTTTTATGCTTGTGAATATTCAGAAACATTGAACTAGATTGCAGATTAAAAATAAAATTTAATTTGAAGATTGAAGCTCTACAAAAAATTTCATTGGGAGACCCAGACAAAATATTTAATGAAAATGTTTCCGTCTTACATATGCTTAGTTATTTTCCAAATTTATGTAAACCTGACAAAAATGAAGAGATATGCACCGAAGTCCGAAAACCATAAAAAAACACTGATAAAAATAAAAACTTGAGTATTTTTTGTTTTTGAATCTGTTACAATTATTTTTTGCTTTTATTACAATTTTTAAAGTAATGGTCGTGAAGGCCTGCGGCAAGAATGATAGTCTCTGTGAAAGCTTTATTTTATGATGAAAGGGTATGAGTGTGGTGGTTGCGCATCCACTCATTCTGCTCCTAATTGTGTCAGTGGCTTCGCGAAATTATTTTACTGAAAATGTTTTAAGTATTTGTTTTGGGATGATCAAACTAAATTGAAGAAAAAATTTTGAATTTTTACACCCAAATCGATCTTCCCTTGGGCATATTTTTTTTTACAATTAACACCTTGCGTAAATCTTAAACTAGTATTACCAGGCGTGTTTTGGTGAAACTTACAACCATAGCAGCAATTAAAAGTGAATTTAACGCTTATTGTCACATTTATATTCTATATTTTTTTAAATTATTTTAAGATCAATTGCTTGAGCTTGAGTCCACTTAAGGAAAAACACTATTTTGATAAGGAAAAGGTCACGAAGAAAGGAAACATTTATAATTATTGAATTTAGGGCCATCTGAACTCTCAACATTTTAATAATTTAAATGCACTTTACGTTTAAACTCTCAACGTTTCAACATTTTAAATTCACTTCATAAGTAAATTGTATTCACTTACTTATTTGTTGTTGTTTGCGTGATAAATTTTTCTGACTTGGCTATATTCATTCTTTCATAAAACATATCACATTTTGTTGTTTTTGTCACAAGTAAAAGCTGAGAATAACCAAAATTATGATGGAATTGTTGAAAAAAATTAAAACATTTAGGACTTTTTACCATTATTGCTTCACAACCCTAATCATATAAATCATAGTTATGTACCAATTCAGGAATATACAGTAACATATATATATAAACATATTACAATATAATTTTGTAAATAAAAAATATTATTTATAACACGTTTTTAATAGACAATCATAAGACTTAAAACATATTACACATTATCGATCATGACTGACAGTCTTGGAATAATGTGTTTTATAACAAAAGTACTTTCTATACATGTATGTATATATGTATGTAATAATTTATAATTAATTGACTTTATATTTTTGTAAATTTACGTTTTTTTGCAATGGTTTTTATAAGTTTTGAAATAAATTTATGTTTAGGTTAAAACAATGATTTCATTTAAACTACAATTGGTTATAATATGATGTACAATTAAATTAAAAACTTATTGTATATCTCTTTCCCTCTTCGATAAATTATTAATATACATATGTATAACATTTATGATGTATAAGATTCGTGTCAAAATGTATCCATAACCAGTTCAAGGAAAATAAGCGAGTTTGTTTATCTAAATTGTCAAGAGTAAATTATTTTTGAGTAGCATTATATCGTTTTCCAAATATAAATACGTACATATATCTTATGTGATCATACGGATTCCTTTTATTAATCAAACGAGTAACCCTTGTTCATGACCTTCATTTCACTTTTTCATAACTTTCTTTCGGTTTGGTGTTAATAATTTGAGCATGGTCACAACTGGAGCTTCAAACGATAGTGATACTAAAAACGAAAGCAGCCAAGAGCAGACGACAAGGCCAAAAAAGGTGACGATCTGAATGAAAGAGAGAAAATTGTTTTAAGATTAAACTTGTATATACAGTATTAAATATTCATAGTAACGAAAAGTAGAAGGACTCATCATTTTCAAATTATGAATCAGTAAAAAAAGAGTACTAATTTTACACAACTTTATTCACTGGCTTAACGTAAGGTTAGAGTAATTTAAATCAGAAAATTAAATCTATTTTCATATTATTCACTCGTTAAATCCACAATTAAATGAATTTTTATCAGGGAAAATCTCTATTATTCCATTTTAATTTATATAGGGAAGAAGAAGTAGTTTAGGAAGATATCAACTTTCGAGCTAAGCAAATAAAATGCGCTCTAAATTCTTGTAGAAATTTGCAATAACGGAAAAATATAGTTGAAAATGTTAAAGTTGGAAAGCTGAAAATATCTATTTATGTAAAATCTCAGTGTGGGTTACTGATCACATCCCAGAATGAGAGAGAATTTTAATTGATTAAAATATCGTTTAAAATGTTGAAATATCTTTTGAATTAAGGAGCCATTGCTCTAGGAGTCAAACAGATGAAATATAGTTACAAAAAATTATTGTAATAGCAGTTATGTTATATGCTCATTTTGTTTTACTTCCTTTTTTAAATAGAAACACATTAGGTTACTGGATGAGGATTGAGTGAAAAGCTTGGCGATCGGACGTGTTTTGGAGGTGTTCCTGTTTAATTTGGTTAAAAGCTCATAAGCAGTTGTCGGAAGTTGAAATACTGTCATACGAGGTGAAATTTGATTGATTGTCTACATGGTGAATTAGTTCAAAAATTTAAATTCTGTGTATCTTAAGACTTAAAGTATTTTAAAATTTAATAAACAGTAAAACCCGCTTAAGAGAAACCCGCTTAAGAGAAAAACCCGCTTACCTGAAACACTTTTTTCATCCCCAAGTATTTTCCGACCAATTTCCCTTAAAACACTCCGCTTAAGTGAAACCCGCTTAAGCGAAAAATCCGGATAACTGAAACATATTTTCAGTTAATTTTTAATATTTTTCATTGAAAAAAACTCTCTTAAGTGAAAAAAAAATTTGAATCGAACAGAACAAAAATTTGCTAGTTTTCGTTTTTCAATAAATTATTTTTGTTTTATTTAATCGTTGTTTTGCTTAACTTCTTTCAAGGCAAGTTCAAAAGATAAAAACAATATTGTTTCTAGCATTAAATCTCTGCCTAATGGAATTTTTAAATCCGCTTAAGTGAAATTTTTTTTTCACTTATCCGAACTCCGCTTAAGTGAAATTATTTTTCACTTAAGCGGGGTCCTCTTAAGTGAAAAACCCGCTTAAGTGAAAGCAAAACTGTGACATTTTGCCGTTTCTCTTAAGCGGGTTTTACTGTATTGTGGTTGCAAAAGCAAGAAGTGCTAGAGTTCTCAATTGACATGCATTGTGTTTGAGTCATTGTATATATATCTTATAGTAATATCGAGAAGTTGAAAGATTGTGGCGGCATCTTCAGGCTACGGACCGCATTTGCTAAAATGTGTCTCTGCTAAATTTTGGAGACTTCAAAATATGGGTGTAGAGATAATGGAAGAATGAGAAAAAATAAATTGTATTGAGAATGTGCGCAAAAAGAAAAAATAGGAATAGTAACAGAACGAGAAAATTATATTCATGGATGTGTATGTGACGTTTTGTGAGGATAGGGAAAATATATTTGTATGAAAAAATATAAATCTGTGACCATGGTTGCCACAAACAAATAAATATAAATATAGAATGTAATGATGACTGATAGAATTAAAGAAAGTTTTTTTATGTTTTGGTTAACCTTATTTTACTAAGTACCTTAAATACTTGTAAATAAAATTAAATATATATGAATATGTGTACAGTAAATTATTAGGATAACCAGTACTAACTCGATTTACGCAACTAATAGAAATTAAGGCAGATGCAATAACCGAGTCTGTTGCATGGGTTATATATTTTTTTAAATAAATAAAATGCACGACTGGGTCGCACGAACTTGCTCCCATGTAATAGAATATGAATTTTAAAAACGAATTTTATTAGAGAAAACTGTTCATAAGCATAAAATTATTTTCCTTTTAATTCTTTAAGTAGTAAGCGATAAAAAAGATTGCTATGCAAATATGAAATAAGAAAAAAAATTAGTAGGCCAACTTAAAGCTTCTATTATTGTATGAATAAACGTTTTCGAGAATAATACGATTTTCGAAAACCATTTTTGGCATTTGTATGGTGGGTAGCGTTATTGTTTGGTTAAATACATTGAAATTAGTAGTTTTGCGCAAGTAAAGGAACACGTTTTGAGAAAATGAAAAAATTTATCAAAATCTCAAAATTATATGGAATAAACGATTCGAAACATAATGCATTGAAAATAATCAATTTGGCAACCATGACTTTCTGTCTGATTTTTCCTCTGCAAATTTTAAAGGTTTTTTATGGATTTGTGAATACATGCATACAGTTCAACCTCGATATAACAAATCGGAAGGGAACACGTAAATATTCGTTATATCAAGTAATTCGTTGAACTGAGGTTTGTTATGTTGAGGTTAGATTGGTCTAAAATTAGTTATAAAGAGGTACAAGAGGTAAAAGTGACGAGCAGCAGTATTTGCATTACTTTCCATCAAACAACAATGATTGTTTTACGAACAAAAGCGGGTCGAAACCTGTAGCGACATGAATCACAAACTATGAGATTAAGGGTCATACATTGGTGGGAACTTTATATAAAGGTTTGGGTTGAGAAAATTCTTTAGTTAAAGGTGTTTATCCTTTTTCTTGATAGTTGAAAATTCGTTATAAAGATGTTGTTCGCAAAAAATGTTCGCAATGTAAAGGTATATTTTACATTAACTCTTATGGACAATTTAAGGGGATTACGAAGAATTTGTTAAATCGAGTAAGTCGTTATATTTAGGTACCTTATATTAGGGTTGCACTGTATTTTTGTTTACTATTTAGACATACATGCCATATCAAAATATTTTCTTGCAAATAATTTTCCCGCTTTTTTGAATCAGTTGCAGTGCCAGTTGAAATAAAAATTTCTTCTTTTCTTAATATAATCAAGATATGAGAAAAAAATTTATTTTACCTAAAAATAACGGTACCCTCCATACAAATGTCAAAAAATGGTTTTCGAAAACCGAATTTTCCTCTAAAAAGGTTCCGAGAAAATTGTTTTCTTTCAATTAATTCTTACGATCTATAATTTAATAAAAAAAAAAATAATTTGAAATCAAGATACCTATTACTGAATGTACATACCCTCCAAAGGTTTTTTCGAATTTTGAATTTTTCGTTATCGGCATAACGGATTTCAATGAAATTTTGTATAGACAAGCTTTTAAAAAGTTAAAAAAACATTGCATTTCAAAGCTTTGAAAAATATACATATATTTTTGAATTAAAAAAAATCCCAGTTGCGCAAAAATAATTTCAAATATTTTCCATTTTACGAGTATTTTTTGATAAAAATTTAAATTGAAAATTTCGAATGTACTAAAAATGTTCTTTTCTTGCATAAAATAACAATAATCCACAAAATAAATAGTAACAATAAATAGTTGAAATTTTGTGGAAAGCAAATAAATTTAATAAGATAATTAATAAAAAAGTTGTTTGTTTACGAAATGATTTATAATTTACGATCTATAATTTAATAAAAAAAAAAATAATTTGAAATCAAGATACCTATTACTGAATGTACATACCCTCCAAAGGTTTTTTCGAATTTTGAATTTTTCGTTATCGGCATAACGGATTTCAATGAAATTTTGTATAGACAAGCTTTTAAAAAGTTAAAAAAACATTGCATTTCAAAGCTTTGAAAAATATACATATATTTTTGAATTAAAAAAAATCCCAGTTGCGCAAAAATAATTTCAAATATTTTCCATTTTACGAGTATTTTTTGATAAAAATTTAAATTGAAAATTTCGAATGTACTAAAAATGTTCTTTTCTTGCATAAAATAACAATAATCCACAAAATAAATAGTAACAATAAATAGTTGAAATTTTGTGGAAAGCAAATAAATTTAATAAGATAATTAATAAAAAAGTTGTTTGTTTACGAAATGATTTTGTTTAAAAGCATCAAAGACAAAAAAAAAAAATAATTTTAAATAACGGCACATAACTTTCTTGGAACTTTTACGGTACCAATATTGTAAGGAATGATGAAATTCAGTATATTTATCTAGAATATAAAAAAAATTAATAATGATATGAGCCATTATAAACTGAAAGAACATTTATTAAAAAACAAATACGAAAATGGCCACGGAGATTACAGGCCACGGAGATTACAAAATCGACTATTTCTTAATTTTAATATAGTAAATGTAATTCAATGTCATCCAAATTATATTAGGTTCAAGTATGAGTAAATACCTTTCTTTTGGAGGTGGTTAGACTAAAAAATATTTATACGGTACAAAGATAACAAGGCCCGGGAGATTACACTGAATTTTTACTCGGATGAAAAAATTATTTTGTATGCAAATTTTAAAGGAATTAACTGCAATAATTAAATTATAATAAAACATGAAATTAAAGGTTTTTTGACGTACTATAAGATAATGCATCGTAAAAAATTATTAAAAATTGTTCAGTTGTGTGAAAAAGCGAAAATGTTTAATTAGGTTTTTTTTTTCCAAATCTTGTCACACTCGTTCAACTAAGAATTCGGACAACAAAACAATTTTTTTTTTGGCATATCATAAAATTGAAGTTTGAGAGAAAGCCTTTCAAACGACAAGGCCCAAAATTAAATAAAAAATCATTTTCATCATTAAAAATATTAATAAAACTGATTAAGCATGAAAATCACATCCCAAAAAGGCCACGGAGATTACACATTATTAATTACCATGGCTATTCGTTACCATCAATCGATCTGCAAATTTTTTCTTATAATGCTGACATATAAACCCAGTTCCATGCCAAATTTCAAGTCTTTAAATTGAAATGCAAAAAAAAAATAGAAGCTATAACGCTAAAAATTTAATTTTTTTAAAACGACCATAAAAGCTTATTTTTAAGAAACCACTACAAGGAATTATAATTTTGTTCTTACATAAACTAATCTTTGCTTAAAACATATGGCATCCTGTTTTTAGCTCCAACTGCTAAAAGAGTTGTTTTAGTCATTTAAAAAATAAATTTTATGCTTATGAACAGTTTTCTCTAATAACATTCGTTTTTAAAATTCTTAGTCTATTACATAGGAGCAAGTTCGTGCGACCTTGTCGTGCATTTTATTTTTGTTAATCTACAAAAAAACCATTACTTTGATAATTACTTGATAAAAAAGGTACAAATGATATGTGAAAAAGGTAAGTTTTGAGAGAAATTGTTATTATTTTGAATTGTAAAAACATGAAAAATCAACATTTTCGTATGATTATTTTTAATTTGTTTGTTTTTTCTTTTTTGTGTGGATTATGAAAAAACATAAAATAAAAAATTAGAATATAATATAAAACTTAATTCGATTGCTTGTAAAAAAGTTATCAACAATTATACGTGAATAAGTGCGTTTACATGAACATTTGAAGCCCTGAAACTAGTATAAATTAACATTTTTTTCATCCTCGAAATTTTTTTCATCAATCCGCCGTAAATACGAAAGTAAAACAAAAACATTCTAGAGAAAAAAATTTTTTTCTAAAATTTGGAAAAAAAAATGTATGGCAGATAGGTACTTATTTAAAATTAAAACAGTTTAATTAGGTATCTACTAATTTCCATTAAATTTATCGCCAATATAGGTACCTACTTTTTATAAAGTTTGTCATTGCAATTATTATGTTTTCTAGAACACATTGTATCTTTGTAGGGCACGAGTACGATAACTTGGCCGCCAAGATTTGATGACGGATTTTTGTAGGGGGGTCAAAAATAAGCACTTTTTACTATGGGAGGGGGGGGTCTATCTCCCCCCGTTTAGGAGGTAGGGGCACTTTTAGAAAAAATGGTTTAAATTGAAAAAAAAAATATTAAAAAACAACGGCAACACCTACAATAAAGTGCTATACCGCGTTTGAAAGCCAGAAGATTGTTCTATAATCCTGCATTTAAATTAAATTAGTCATATCAATAGTTTTTGAGAAATTCGCATTTAAACTCCAAATTTTTATAAAAAAACGTGAAAAAGAAAGTTTAGACCGGTTGTTTTCAAAATTGTGAAATGAAATTGTGAATTAGCTTATATGTGTTTCATGTATCTATCAGTTCTTAATCGAACACAAAAAACGGAATGGTTCTATGTCTTCTGGTTTTTGAGAAAACCTCCGTTTAGGAGGTAGGGGCACTTTTAGAAAAAATGGTTTAAATTGAAAAAAAAAAAATATTAAAAAACAACGGCAATACCTACAATAAAGTGCTATACTGCGTTTGAAAGCCAGAAGATTGTTCTATAATCCTGCATTTAAATTTAAATTACTCGTGTCAATGGTTTTTGAGAAATTCGGATTTAAAGTCCAAATTTTGATAAAATAACGTGAAAAAAAAAAGTTTAGACCAATTGTTTTCAAAATTGTGAAATGAAATTGTAAATTAGCTTACATGTGTTTCATGTATCTATCAGTTCTTAATCGAACACAAAAAACCGCATGGTTCTATGTCTTCTGGTTTTTGAGAAAATCGAAAATAACTAAAACTACTTTTCTACAAAATGTTTGATATTTTTTGCTTCCTTACATAAATAAATCAGTGCTAGCTTCCAACATTACAATATATAAACAGTAAAGTATGTATGGGGGGGCATGCTGCCCCCCTGCAACCCCCCTGTTTGGGCACACTATAGGATTTGGGGTAGGTGCGAGGTTGGGTGCATGCAAAGTTTCTTTTGCATTCACAGAATCTGTATTTAAAAAAAATTCAAATTTATTCTATTTATCCAATGTCCACTAAATACATATAAAATACAATAAACGATCTTGAAAACCAAAACAAACTTCCGACCATGTTCACCAATACATGGCACTATTTTTCTATCGAAAATACTGCCTAGAAAGGAAATATAAGGACGACTGGGGTTCGCAAATAATAGAGTTTTTATCAGATGTAAAAAAAGTTTACCCTTGTTATACCGATGGTGATATATGTGAGGGTTTACAGTTAAAAGACATCGATCCTCCCACCCTTCAGAGCGAAAATTTAGAAAGTGTTTTACCGCCAAAACATCCTCGGCTTCCCACCATAAAAGAGTAACTCAACGAACTCGACAGTTATAGTACGGACGATGGCTTTATTGACGAGACTTACACACCTTTTTAATACATTTTGACCATTTTTAACTAACTATGACGGACTAACTCCTGACTAACTGACAAAATAACTGACCCAGATGCAATTCTACCTCCTCATGGTGCATTCTGGGTAACGCTAAATGAATTGCGGTACTGAACTAACAAAGATTCATTATGTTTATTAACATTAATCCTTAAAACGGAATCACCGTCACCACCAAAAATCAAAAAAAGTAGTTTTGGTAATTTTCGATTTTCTCAAAAACTAGAAGACATAGAACCATGCGGTTTTTTGTGTTCGATTAAGAACTGATAGATACATGAAACACATATGAGCTAATTTACAATTTCATTTCACAATTTTGAAAACAACCGGTCTAAACATTTTTTTTCACGTTTTTTTATCAAAGTTGGGAGTTTAAATGCGAATTTCTCAAAAACTATTGATATGAGTAATAAAATTTAAATGCAGGATTATAGAACCATCTTTTGGCTTTCAAACGCATTATAGCACTTTATTGTAGATGTTGCCGTTGTTTTTTAATATTTTTTTTTCAATTTAAACCATTTTTTCTAAAAGTGCCCCTACCTCCTAAACGGGGGGAGATAGACCCCCCCCTCCCATAGTAAAAAGTGCTTGTTTTTGACCCCCCTACAAAAACCCGTTATCAAATCTTGGCGGCCAAGTTATCGTACTCTCCCCCTTTGTAGCATTGGTTGAGAGTTCTCGCTTCAGATAGTAATTATTTGATTTTTCACCAGAATTGAAAATTTCAAATCAAATGATAGGCATATCTCTTTTTTTCAATACCTGCAAAAACCATGCAAACAAGAAAATGTGTTCAGACAAACAAGTTCAACCGAAAAATATATCTACCTCAATACATACTCACAAAAACATACAAACAAGAAAACAGAACAGGCCAACAGAAAAAGGTCAAAAAAGAAATTGTTTTTCACTCGGAAATCTCCCTACTCCCTTACTCTATCTTTCGTTGAAAAATGAAAATAATAAAATTTCTCTTTCTTACTATTTGTTTCTATCTTTCTTATCCTACTCTCCACTGACAAATTTTGCTGATTTCAGCGACACCACAGGCTAGGGACTCTAACATAAAATCACGTCAATTGATAATACTATAAGATATATATACAATGGTTTGAGTGATTGCTTTGTCCATCGTCTTAATTCGAATTTGTTTCTGCTTTATGAGGGAGCGAGCATTATTCACGCTCAGAGTACAAAGCCGAACACTAGTGTCCGACCGAAGAAGGTCGATTTTCAGCCGAAGCCGAAGCCGAATTATTAGGCTGAAAGAAAATCTTCGGCCGAAGCCGAAGCCTAAGGTTGAAAAAAGTCAACAATTCTCCTTTCCAATTGGATAAAAATATTATTTTTATTAAAATTTATTGCTTAAAAAACATAAGACAAATAAAATAAAAATAACTAATAACTAATTAGTAATTATAAAGAAAAAAGAAATAAATAATTCATTTTTAGTAATAATTTTTAGTAATAATTTTTAGTAATATTAATTCAATTCATTAATAATTAAAATCAAAGAGTCTAATGTTGTATGCTAAGAACAAAAGTTTGTCAACATTTTCACCACTCAAATTTGATCTTCTGTCCGCATATATCTGTCCGGCAGCACTGAACAGTTTTTCACTAGGAACACTAGTGGGTGGCGCAGACAAAAATTTTATAGTTACGGTTCCTAGATAATCGTATGGGCTGGACGCCCAATATGCATACATCAGCGTTTTGTAAGAGTAAAGGTTCTTTCAAAAAAGACAACAGCTGTCCCTCAAATGGAGGAGGTTCATTAAAGTAAGTTCCACTCTTGACTGGCAAGACAAATTTATCATGTGATTCCCATAAACCATCATCATCATGTTGCAATCCTGATGCTGATGATGAAGAAGATGGCTGGGGATCATCGGCTTCTAAAATCATCGGAACCGTTTGATTTGACCAGGGCCCGTACTACGAATTACGATTATCGTTTAAAATCCCTCGTTATCGTTAAGTTGCGATTACGATTTACGATACTCGTTTTTTAAAACGATAATCGTTTTCTCTTACGACTGCTTTTGGCACTCGTATTTCATTGTTTTGACACATTTACTATTTTTGACAGAAATATTCAAAGAATGAAGTTGGATGCGCTTAAAAAAATAGATTTTTTTTATTTTATCAAGCAATATTTTGATGCATCCATTATCGTAAACCATAATCGGTCCATGTGTTGACTATCGTTTTCTAGGGTATCGTTTTTTTTGCCTTTCGTTTCGTAATCTGTAATACGGGCCCAGTTCAGTTGTAATAAAGATTGCAATCTTTTCTTCGGTATTCAAAAATTGAAATTTTTTCCGGCGCCTAGTACGATGCTCGATATAATAAACAGATTCTTCGGCTTCGGCCAAAACTTCGGCCTAAAATGGCCGAAGCTGAAGGTTTGGCCGAATGTTGTTTTTTTGGCCGAATTTCGGCCGAGCCGAAGGCCGAAGCCGAAGCTTCGGTCGGACACTACCGAACACAATAACACAATACCAACTGATCGTAGTTTAAGTGAGTACACACATCTGTAAAATATTATTGATTACTCCTACATATAAGCTCAGACGAACTTTTCACCACTGAATATTATCATTGTATATATGTATATCTTATAGTATTATCAATCGACGTGATTTTATGTTAGAGTCCCTAGCCTGTGGTGTCGCTGAAATCAGCAAAATTTGTCAGTGGAGAGTAGGATAAGAAAGATAGAAACAACTAGTAAAAAGAAAAAAATTTTTATTTTCATTTTTCAACGAAAGACAAAGTAAGGGAGATTTCCGAGTGGTGGAAACGAAAAAAAAAATTTCTTTTTTGACCTTTTTCTGTTGGAATATATTTTCTTTTTTGTATGTTTTTATGAGTATGTATTGAGATAGATATATTTTTTGCTTAAACTTTTTTGTCTGAATACATTTTCTTTCATGGCTTCAAATGTTCATATAAACGCACTTATTCACGTATAATTGTTGGTAATTTTTTTACAAGCAATCGAATGAAGTTTTTATATTATATTCTAATATTTGTATAAGGTAGGGGGGCCAAATAAGGCCCTGTTCCTAATAAGGCCCACTTGTCAGAAAACACAGAAATGAACAAATAACGGGACTTTTTTTGCTTTGCATATTTAAACCATGTCTACAAGAACACATACAAAGGAAAAAAAGCCAGCTGCGCGATTCATGTCTTGACTTACAGCTCAATGAAGTTCGTCTGGAGGGAAAAACTAGCAAATTATAAAAAAGTAGTGTGTTTTGTGTTCTTTTTTAACAAATTTAAACCAAGTAAGTACCTATTTTTTTATTTTTCCCGTATAATATATAATATTTTGAGTAAATTACAACATTATTTGTTTGTAAAAAATGTTTGATCGTTAGTGTTAAATAATTTTTTTTTTAAGTCTTGCATGTTCCTAATAAGGCCCACAAAAATAAGGGATGGGCCTTATTGGGCACACGCAAATTTGCTTTCAATTATTGGGTTTTATATTATACATATATTTTTTATTTTATATTTTTAATGTGTTTTAGACCAAATGCCAACTTTTCCCAAAAAAAAGAGCTTCTAATAGGACAGTAACCAACATAAAAAGACGCATTGCAGGTTAAAGAATATTTGAGTTTTATTTTTTTACGAAGAAGTGAAGTTTATATTTTTTGTTTAAGTTTTTTGCTAAAATTAAGTTTTTTATTTAATTTGTGTTTTTTGTTAAACTAAAGAGACTATTTCCTTATGAAATAAATTTAATTTTTGTGTTTTTAATTGCGATATTCGTAAGAAAACTGAGTGGGCCTTATTAAGACCCCATGGGCCTTATTAAGAACAACGTAAGCTTTTTATAAATTTCAAAAAAATATACTTTTCAATCTTACGAAAACAATAAAATCTATGTTTTCATGTAGATAAAATGACAAAGAATCATAACCTTTTTAGTTTACTCGGATACTCTCGAAAATCTAGCAGATATTTCGAAAAATCCGTTAGGTGGGCCTTATTTGGCCCCCCTACCTTATTATGTTTTTTCATAATCTACACAAAAAAAGAAAAAACAAACAAATTAAAAAGAATCGAAAATGTTGATTTTTCATGTTTTTACAATTCAAAATAATAACAATTTCTCTCAAAACTTACCTTTTTCACATATCATTTGTACCTTTTTATCAAGTAATTATCAAAGTAATCGTTTTTTTTTTTGTAGATTAACAAAAATAAAATGCACGACAAGGTCGCACGAACTTGCTCCTATGTAATAGACTCGGAATTTTAAAAACGAATGTTATTAGAGAAAACTGTTCATAAGGATAAAATTTATTTTTTAAATGACTAAACCAACTCTTTTAGCATTTGGAGCTAAAAACAAGATGCCATGTGTTTTAAGCAAAAATAAGTTTATGTAAGAACAAAATTATAATTTCAAGTAGTGGTTTATTTAAAAAATAAGCTTTTATACTAAAAACATTTTTAAGAAACAATTTTGGAAGCCCAATTTAATGTGTTTATTAATGTACGAATAAAAATTTGATTTCAAAAAAAATATTGATTCGTTTTTGAAATATTGAATTTTCCAAAAAAAAATGATTTTTTAGTTCAAAAATATATATTTTTTAAAGTTTTGAAATGCAATTTTTTTTAAACTTTTTAGAAGCTTGTCTATACAAAATTTCAATGAAATCTGTTATGCCGATAATGAGAAATTCAAAATTCAAAAAAATCGTTCTACGGTATGTACAGTCACTAATAGGCAAGTATCTTGATTTCAAATTATATTTTTTATTAAATTATAGATCGTAAGAATTAATTGAAAGAAAACAATTTTCTCTGAACCTTTTTAGAGGAAAATGCGATTTTCGAAAACCATTTTTTGACATTTGTATATGGAGGGTACCGTTATTTTTAGGTAAAATACATTTTTTTTTCTCATATCTTGATTATATTAAGAAAAGAAGAAATTCTTATTTCAACTGGCACTGCAACTGTTTCAAAAAAGCTGGAAAATTATTTGCAAGAAAATATTTTGATATGGCATAGTAAACAAAATATGCATGTATTCAGAAATCCACAAAAAAACGTTAAAATTTGCAGAGGACAAATCAGACAGAAAGTCATGGTTGCCAAATTGATTATTTTCAATGCATTATGTTTCGAATCATTTATTCCATATAATTTTGATTTTTTTTTTCATTTTCTCAAAATGTGTTCCTTTACTTGTGCAAAACTACTAATTTCAATGTATTTAACCAAAAAATAACGCTACCCACCATACAAATGTTAAAAAATGGCATCTAGAATTTTGCTAAAATTGTTTTCTTTCGATTAATCCTCGATCTATAATTTAATAAAAAAAAATTGAAATTAAGATATTACTGACGGTACCTACCATAGAACCATTTTTACAAATTTTGAATTTCTCATTATTTACATAATGGATTTTAAAAAGTTTGCAAAATATTGCATTTCAAAACTAAAAAAAAATATTTTTTGAATTTTTTTGGAAAATTCGAAATCTCAAAAACGGTCAATGTTTTATTTATGTTAATTCGTACAATAAGAGAAGCTTTAAGTTGGCCTACTAATTTTTTTTAATTTCATATTCGCATAGCATTCTTTTTTATCTATTAGTACTTAAAGAATTAAAAGAAAAATAATTTTATGATTATGGACTGTTTTGTCTACTAAATTTGGTTTTTAAAATTCCTATTCTATTACATAGGAGCAAGTTCGTGCGACCCAGTCGTGCATTTTATTTATTTAAAAAAATATATAACCCAGTAAGTGCAACAGACTCGGTTATTGCAGCTGCCTTAATTTCTATTAGTTGCGTAAATCGAGTTAGTACTGTTTATCCTAATAATTTACTGTACACATATTCATATATATTTAATTTTATTTACAAGTATTTAAGGTAGGTACTTAGTAAAATAAGGTTAATTAAAATATAAAAAACTTTCTTTAATTCTATATGTCATGATTACATTCTATATTTATATTTATTTGTTTGTGGCAACCATGGTCACAGATTTATATTTTTTCATACAAATATATTTTCCCTATCCTCACAAAACGTCACATATACATCCATGAATATAATTTTCTCGTTCTGTTATTATTTCTATTTTTTCTTTCTGCGCACATTCTCAATACAATTTATTTTTTCTCATTCTTCCATTATCTCTACACCCATATTTTGAAGTCTCCAAAATTTAGCAGAGACACATTTAGCAAATGGGGTCCGTAGCCTGAAGATGCCGCCACAATCGTTCGACTTGTCGATATTACTATAAGATATATATACAAAGGTATTATTAACGTCCATTGGACGGGGATTTTTTCTATATTGATAAGACGGGTTAAATCCAAATCTGAAATTTAAGTTAGGATCGCGTCGTCCTAATAGTCCAGTCAAAGCGTCATGAAAAAGGGCCTGACCCCTGACCTTGCGCGCAGGGGCGTGGCCGTGGCGCGATGGTTGTGTGATCGCCTGTCAACCTCATGATCACAGGTTCGATCCCTGCCGTGCGTCGTCTGTGTCGTTTTAATTCCATTAAAACCTAAAAAATTGTCATCAATGGGTCGCTGGTTTACTCATTACATGTTGTTCAGGCATAACACTAACAACATGTAATTGAGTTAAACTAGTATGCCCTACAAGGATGAACACGAATAAAATAATGTGAATTAAAAGCGAAATAGAAATAAGACACGGCATTTCTCCGCTTTAGTTCAGCCGCTATCCCTGGAGATAAGAAATCTCAGACAACCACCTTCAATCTCAGAACATCGCGCCACACATCTTTCTTGTCCTTCTTTCTCTTCCTTAACTTCACGCCCGAGCCCGTGTTGAAACATTTAAAGGGTAATCATAATCCCTTGAGCGCGTGTAGATTATAAAAAAAAAAAAAAAAAAAAAAATGGTCTATTTTCTTTTTCATGGATCGATAAGTGCTTATGAGAAAAGCTTAAAACCAAATTTGCACCACCTGACAACTTTTTAATGTTTAATTTTTTTTGTAGGAGATAGTGGAGCCGAGATATTCGCAAATGACCAAAAAATGACACAAAACACATTTTTACCAATAACTTTGGTAAAAAAAAGTTGTCAGGTGGTGCAAATTTGGTTTTAAGCTTTTCCGATAAGCACCTATCGATCCATAAAAAAAAATGGACCATGCATATGCGCGCAAGGTCAAATGACGTTTTGACTGGACTATAATACTTGTTGATTCTGTGCACGAATCTGTACAGAATTATTCAAATCAATTCTAGGTCTAGGTGCATAGTTTGAATTATAATTATTATTGAAATTGGTATTGTACTGTCTATTTGGTACAAATGGTTTCGGTTACCATTAATTAACTTGTCTAAATTCATTATTATGCGGTCTGTTCTGGTTTTTATGTCGTTGAAAATTATTTGTCTTTTGTTGGTTAAAGTTTTGAGGATTGAAATTCTTATTTTGGTAATTTTGTTTTGTCATGTCATGTTGTTTGTCGTATGTTTTTGTTTCATTTAAAAAACCTGCTGATGTTAATTCATGTAATGCTAACTCTATTGTAGGTGGTTTTAGTGCATATAAAACTGTTCTCATATGTTGTGGAAGTTTTTCTTTAAAAGTTCTTAAAGCTATCTCAATATTACGATTTATATTCTGTTGTTGCCCTTCTTGTAAACATTTTTGATTTAATAATTTGATTGAATATTTGATTGAATATAATTATAAAAGTTATAAACGTCACCTCGGTATTGTGCGTTTCTTAAATCTTCACACAATTGATTAGAGGATTTAAATCCTGAAAAATTTAATACTAGTAAGTAAGCTTACTCTTAATAATATTAATGCCCATAGTTTGTGCCTGTTGATTGTACAGATTTAATGTGGAAATAATATCGTCTACGTTAGCAATAAAGATTGGTAAATCTTCATTTCGACCATCAAAATATTGAATTCTCTCAATATATTTAAGTGGATTTAATTTTTTTTTTTTTATAATCTACCCGCGCTCAAGGGATTAGATTACCCTTTAAATGTTTCAACACAGCGCGGGCGTGAAGTTAGAAGAGAAAGAAGGATAGGAAAGATGTGTGGTACGATATTCTGAGACTGAAGGTTGTTGTCTCAGATATTTTATCTTTATTTATTAAGGCTTAAATTACCATGTTGTGATACTGTTTGTTGCTGTTGTACTGCTTGTTGCTGTTGTACTGCATGTTGCTGTTGTACTGCTTGTTGTTGCTGTACTGCTTGTTGTGCAGCTTGCTGTTGCACTGCTGCTTATTGCGCAGCTTGCTGTTGCATTGCTGCTTGTTGTTGCGCGTTCATATTTTCGTCAAAAATATTTAAACGAAATAATTTGCGTTTCAAATTAATGATTGAAACTTTTATTTGCACTTCAATATGCACATATATATTCTTTTTGTATATATATACTCTTCGTAACTTGTTCTCAGTTGCTTGAGTGGTTCGATCACTTGATAGGATTTTTTTTATTAATATAATCTTAATATTTATTAACCCTATCCTACCGACTGCGCCAATTATAAAATAATTCTTACGTCTGCCGTTTTTAAAAAGAATTATTTTATTGAATTTAAAATAGGACTCTTTTCCTTAAAATCTAATCTTAAACTGATACTTAATTAATGTTCCTCTGTCGTGGAACTCTCAGAATATTATATTCATGCTGAATCAGCATGATGACAAACAAAATATGTTTATATTAGCAGTGGCCGTATTCTGGTGACTATTTTATAGCGTCTATGTTTATGTTAAGATCTGTGATCTCAACTCCGGATGTGGATGTTGATTTTAACATAACTCGCGCTTGTTCCATTTTATGGTCAGTTTAATCGACCTACTGAGGTGGCTATTCGGGCTATTATGAGTAAATTTCGTACCAAATTTACATTGTTAGACATTAAACAACCAACACGCTTACGTAGAGTGCAAACTGAGGAATATTGCAGCTATATCGGCCAGTGTTAGTGATGACCGTGAATTATCGATACGGCGCCGTTCGCAGCAATTGGACCTCTGTTACTCCACTACGTGGAAAAATTTGTGGAATGATTTAGGTGTGAAGCCTTTCAAAATACATCTGGTGGAAGAATTGAAGCCGAAAGATCTACCACAACGCCGAACTTTTGGTGAATAAGCTCTTGAAAAGTTGGCCGAAGATCCACTTTTTTATCGAAAAATTGGGTTCAGCGACGAAGCTCATTTCTGGTTGAATGGATATTTGGAGTGAAGAGCAGCCACACGCATTTCAAAAGCTACCAATGCATCCAGAAAAAGTCATTGTTTGGTGCGGATTATGGACTGGCGGAATCATTGGGCCGTATTTCTTCAAAGATGATTCGAATCGCAACGTTATTGTGGATGGTGAGCGCTACTGTGCCAATTGAATGGCATGTGGTTTTAACAAGACCATGCCACATGCCCCGCAGCACACGTAACAATGGACCAATTGAGGGGCGAGTTCGTTGAACAGTTTATTTCACGTTTGGGGAGGTCAATTGGCCGCCTAGATCGCGCGATTTACCGCCTCTAGGGTATATTTTGTGGGGCTTTGTTAAGACTCATGTCTATAGCGATAAGCCCGCTTCGATTGACGCACTGGAAGCCAACATTAAAGCATTTATTCGTGAGATACCGGCCGAAATGTTAGAAAGAGTATGTCAAAATTGGACTAAGCGGATGGACCACTTGCGGTGCAGCCGCGGCCAACATTTGCATGAAATAATCTTCAAACATTTATATCGACCGTACTATCGATTCAAATAAAGATTTCATGCATTTTTCTGAATTTTATGTGTTTTTTTTTTAATTTCCGATAGCTCTTAAAAAATCACTCGTTACATTGAATGTGTATTATGTGGTGTGCTTTTTTTTTCTAAGCGAAATTATTCTGTATTCATAATTATTTTTTTTTGTATTTGATTCCCATAGAAGAGCTTCTACCTGAGTGTCGAAATTGCCGAGTTGTAGAAACTAAGTAGGGTCAATAATTCTCGAGAAGTCTTCTCCAGATGTGTCCTGAAACCAAAGGACGCTCGTCATCCTCTTACCCCTCCTTATATCCTTCCCTCTCCTACAATGGAATGGCGAAAAAGCTATCCAATGTTACCAGCTCCTCTACCACCCTAAAAGTCCTTCTTTTGAGAACGGTGCTTACTGTCTGATTTCCTTGTCCACTCACCTTCTCTTATTTTTGTAATTTCCCAATTGGGCTGGATCTTAGGTGTTACACGACCCGTGCCGATGATCAGCCTGGCTGAGGACCCAATCAAAAAACTACGAGTAGCTCAGTCGCTAACGGAGTATCCGGATTCCAGGCGACCTCCAGATTAACTATCTCTGTGCAGATGGACCACCTCTTCTCCGTTAATCGTGGGATATAAATGGAAAAAAATAATTCTTTAGATGGTGGAAATCGGAAACATTAACATAAACGATGCCTTAACCAAATATACCCAGGCACTTCTAATGCGATCTAAAGGGGCGAGGAAAGAAAAAAATTTTAAATATGTTTGGTATTCAAATAATAGAGTTCTTATGAGAAAAGAAGAAGGTATAGGTATAGGTATATATAGCAACATCATTGTAATCAGATCGTTTGAAGATCTGTTAAAAATATAAAAAAAAAGTTTTTCAAAATGAATTTTGTTAACCATATTCACCTTGATAATGATGTTCCTACCTTTACTTTCAATAATTACTCTAATGGAGAAAGTGTATTCTTAAATGAATTGTATTGTGATAACAAATTGTTTTTTGTACATCAAAATGTCAGAAGCCTAAGAGAAAATTTTTCTGCTCTTATTACTCATTTAAATTCTTTTCGTTGTATGCCTGATCTGATTCTTATTTCCGAAATTTGGATTTATAATTTTGAAGTTGGTGATTATTTACTGCCTGGGTTTGATTTTATAGCTATTACAAATTAAAGTTACGCTGCTGGTGAAGTTGGGTGTTTTATAAGGAATAACTTTTGTTATGAATTCTCTGTTAATGAACTGGTGAGTGCTAATGTTATAGGAATTAATTTTAAAGTAAATCGCGAGGATTTTGTCATTATATGTGTATACAGATTTCATAAATATGTCTTTTCGGTGTTTTATAAAAAGTTTTCAAGGTTGTTAGAAGGTGAAAAATCAAAGAACTTGTTGATCCTAGGAGATTTTAACATTGAAATCTTGGAAAAAAATGAGATGGTCTCTTCATTTTTAGATTTAATAGCCTTACATGGCCCAGTTTCTTTTATTAACGAGCCAACTAGAATAATATCGGGGAAATGTCTTAATCATGTTTTTGGTCGTTTCTCCAATAAAGATTATATGGGTTTAGAAAAATGTGTATTTGATTATCGAATTACAGATCATTCTATGACCGGTTTACTTCTGGAAACAGCAAATAAAATTAAACGTAAGATTTATAATAATCATATTGATGAACTATTTAGAGTTGATCACATTAAACTAAACAACATGTTTATGCTTGTTTTGAGTCTTGGGAATCAGTGTATAATGAAAATGAAATATCTTAATCATATGATCTTTTTATTCAAATCCTAAAACGGAGCTTGGAAAAATGTATTTATAAGCAAACACGTAAAAACAAAAACAAAAGATTAAAGCCTTGGATTTCCCAGGATTATTGAAAAGAATTAAAATAAAAAACAAGCTAAGAATAAAATGCAATAAGCACAAACAAAATAGAAAATTAAAAAACAGGTACCAAAAACTTTTTTTCTGATCTTAAAATGGAAATTCCGTCGTGTAAAGATATTTACTATAAGAATCAATTTAATTCCATTAAAAGTAATTCCAGACGTGAATGGCTAGTTGTTAATAGTATTCTTAACAAAGCTTCTTCGAGAAAAAGTCCTTTCGAGCTATGTATCAATAACACTATCTACAATAATGAGCATGATGTAGCTTATAAGTTCAACAACTACTTTGTTAATATAGCGGAAGACACTCCTCTAAATTTTAGGCCACAATCTTGTTTGAGATGTAGTCGAAGTGAACACTGCAGAAATACTAATAGTTTTTTATTTGAACCTATCACAGCACTAGAAGTAGCAATGACTATAAAACATCTTAAAAATTCGAATAGCTGTGGAAATAATAATATATCTAACCATCTTTTGAAAAACATTAAATGATCTGTTATCGACGTCTTAGCACACTTATTCAATAACAGCGTAATATCTGGTATTTTTCATGATGCGATGAAATGTGCTGATGTCATACCACTTTATAAAAGAGGTGCTAAGATAAGAATATGGTAAATAATCACCGACCCATCTCGTTACTTCCGTCAGTAAGTAAGGTTTATGAAAAACTTATTAAGACAAGGGCTGTGAAATTCCTTAATAAAACAAATTTCTTCGCTCCTTCTGAGTTTGGTTTTCGTGAAAGAAAATCAACGGAAGATGCACTCTTAGATTACTGTTCAAAAATTTTCAAAAGCTTAGACGAAGAAAATGTACAGGAGGTTTATTTTTTGATATAACTAAAGCATTTGATATGGTCAACCACAAAATTTTAATGAAAAAACTAGAGTGTGCAGGACTTAGAGGTTCTATATACTTGTAGTTCAATTCATACCTAGAAAATAAATGTCAGATGGTAAGAATTGATAAGATTAGAAGCAGTAAAGAATACACTCATATGGGTGTACCACAAGGGTCTGTGATTGGACCTTTACTGTTTCTAATCTACATTAATTCACTATCTGAGTTGCCTTTCAAAGGTTTGTTAACAGCTTTTGCTGATGACATAGAATTCGCATACGGAACAAAAAGCCTCTTAAACCTAACAGCTGATATAAACTGGGATCTAAGTATTCTTAGAATCTCGTTTGCAAAGCACAATTTAGTTATTAGCTCAAAAACAAAACTCATGTTGTTTAGTTTGTGGAATTTGCATAACCTCGGCGCAGATGTATTTTACCACTCTCCGGATTGTCAACGTTTTAAACTATGTTATTGCAAATGTGAATCTAAATACGCAGAGAATACTTTTGATAATAGTTCAATGTTTAGTGAGTATTGTTTCCAAATTGAAAAACTAGATACATTTAAATATCTAGGAATAACTCTGGATTCAAAAATAAATTTCTCTAGCCATACTGAAAATCTTAGGCAATACTTCCGTTCCATTCTAAGACATTTCTTTTATTTGCGAGCTGTCTGTAGCGATGAACTTTTAAAAACGATCTATTACGGAATTTTCATTCTAAGATGCAATATGGTATAATCTGCTGGAGAGGAACCAATTTCATCAAAATCCAACCACTTTTGATACTACAAAAACTCATGATAAGAAAAATGTTAAGAAAATCACGTTGGGATCATAGTTTTTCTTTATTTCTGAGTTTGAAGATTCTTCCTTTACGCCACCTGTACTGTTTTAAAGTATTAAAAACATTTTTTATGAGATCTGGTCATCGTATTATGTCACCTTTGTTTAATCTTATTTAATGTTCTCTTTTACTCTAATTGTTAAATGTAAAGCTTTTCCCATTCTTTTGATTGTTATATTTTGTATTTTTCTTTTCTTTCTCTTTGACAAATTAGTGTATTGCTGAAGATGAACCACAATTGGTTCGAAATGCATTCAATTTTAAATTTAAATAAAATCAAAAAGCTAATACCTACAAAAAGTTGTTTTGTTTTTATTTGAATTGTAATCGTTTGTGGTCAATAAGGTGTTTTTATTTCAATTTGTTTTTACAATTTAACGAGACTACAAATTTTAAGTTCAATTTCTTTTAAGATCTTTGTTGGATTTCCTATAAATACAATTTTCTTTTAAGACTTTAATTAAATAACGGGTGATTTTTTTGAGGTTAGGATTTTCATGCATTAGTATTTGACAGATCACGCGGGATTTCAGACATGGTGTCAAAGAGAAAGATGCTCAGTATGCTTTGACATTTCATCATGAATAGACTTACTAACGAGCAACGCTTGCAAATCATTGAATTTTATTACCAAAATCAGTGTTCGGTTCGAAATGTGTTTCGCGCTTTACGTCCGATTTATGGTCTACATAATCGACCAAGTGAGCAAACAATTAATGTGATTGTGACCAAGTTTCGCACTCAGTTTACTTTATTGGACATTAAACCAACCACACGAATGCGTACAGTGCGTACAGAAGAGAATATTGCGTCTGTTTCTGAGAGTGTTGCTGAAGACCGTGAAATGTCGATTCGTCGCCGTTCGCAGCAATTGGGTTTGTGTTATTCGACCACATGGAAGATTTTACGCAAAGATCTTGGTGTAAAACCGTATAAAATACAGCTCGTGCAAGAACTGAAGCCGAACGATCTGCCACAACGTCGAATTTTCAGTGAATGGGCCCTAGAAAAGTTGGCAGAAAATCCGCTTTTTTATCGACAAATTTTGTTCAGCGATGAGGCTCATTTCTGGTTGAATGGCTACGTAAATAAGCAAAATTGCCGCATTTGGAGTGAAGAGCAACCAGAAGCCGTTCAAGAACTGCCCATGCATCCCGAAAAATGCACTGTTTGGTGTGGTTTGTACGCTGGTGGAATCATTGGACCGTATTTTTTCAAAGATGCTGTTGGACGCAACGTTACGGTGAATGGCGATCGCTATCGTTCAATGCTAACAAACTTTTTGTTGCCAAAAATGGAAGAACTGAACTTGGTTGTCATGTGGTTTCAACAAGATGGCGCTACATGCCACACAGCTTGCGATTCTATGGCCATTTTGAGGGAAAACTTCGGAGAACAATTCATCTCAAGGAATGGACCGGTAAGTTGGCCACCAAGATCATGCGATTTAACGCCTTTAGACTATTTTTTGTGGGGCTACGTCAAGTCTAAAGTCTACACAAATAAGCCAGCAACTATTCCAGCTTTGGAAGACAACATTTCCAAAGAAATTCGGGCTATTCCGGCCGAAATGCTCGAAAAAGTTACCCAAATTGGACTTTCCGAATGGACCACCTAAGACGCAGCCGCGGTCAACATTTAAATGAAATTATCTTCAAAAAGTAAATGTCATGGACCAATCTAACGTTTCAAACAAAGAATCGATGAGATTTTGCAAATTGTATGCGCTTTTTTTTTTTAAAAGTTCTCAAGCTCTTAAAAAATCACCCGTTATAATAATTATGTTCACGAATTTGAAGTGGCATTTAAAACAATTTTATATTTAAATGATCTTATATGAACTAAAATGTTATTTATAATTGTAATGAAAAAGAAATAAATAAATAAAAAAAAAAATAATAAGTCCTGGTCCTTGAGACAGGCCAGCAGTGCGAGTGGAAAGCCGTCTGCTGTTTCTCCGGCTGAATGTACGATGAGTAATCAAGCTCATATTGAGGCTGTGAATAGAGTCCTTAAAGATTTAAGATCATCGTCGAGACTTATGGGTGGAGTCAGAATGGTTTTTTCTGGGGATTTTAGGCAGATAATGCTAGTCATTCCTAAGGGTACTTGAGCCGATATTATCAAAGCTTGCGTTAAATCGTCTTCTATTTGGCGATATGTACAAAAACTTCAACTTAAAATTAATATGAGAGTGGAGCTTACTAACAATACCGATACTTCTGAGTTCGCGTCACTACTTCTAAGAATTGCTGATGGAAAATATAGATACTTTCATAGGCCCAAATACTATTGAATTAAACGAAAGTTCCAAAGCTTTCGTGTGTATTGTGATGTACTTTGTTCTCAAAGGCTGAGGTTCCGCTCGCCGGTGTCCAGGGTACTAACTAAAGTAAGTACAGAAGCTTTAGTTTAAAGGGGTTTTCTTTATTTTCAAATCCAATTCATTAAAATAGTTAACATTTATTTAATACAGAGAGTTACAATATTAATTTTTCTTTAATTCTGATATGTATTCAATCTTGATTTTACGATGGCTTGAGCTCCGTAGCTGGTTTACTATTTGCAGCGGGTAGTGGTTACGGTCCTCGTATAGTAGTTCTGCAACTGGCTTCGGGAGTTCCGGCTGTCCTCGATCTTGACGGTCCACGCTATCTTTTAGCGGCTTACGGTCTCAACAGTTATCAACGGCTATCAACGGTTTTACCCGGCTATCAACGGCTTACGCCGGCTATCAACGGTTTTACCCGGCTATCAACGGCTTACGCCGGCTATCAACGGTTTTACCCGGCTATCAACGGCTTACGCCGGCTATCAACGGTTTTACCCGGCTATCAACGGCTTACGCCGGCTATCAACGGTTTTACCCGGCTATCAACGGCTTACGCCGGCTATCAACGGTTTTACCCGGCTATCAACGGTTTTACCCGGCTATCAACGGCTTACGCCGGCTATCAACAGTTTTACCCGGCTATCAACGGCTTACGCCGGCTATCAACGGTTTTACCCGGCTATCAACGGCTTACGCCGGCTATCAACGGTTTTACCCGGCTATCAACGGCTTACGCCGGCTATCAACGGTTTTACCCGGCTATCAACGGCTTACGCCGGCTATCAACGGTTTTACCCGGCTATCAACGGTTTTACCCGGCTATCAACGGCTTACGCCGGCTATCAACGGTTTTACCCGGCTAGCAACGGCTTACGCCGGCTATCAACGGTTTTACCCGGCTATCAACGGCTTACGCCGGCTATCAACGGTTTTACTCGGCTATCAACGGCTTACGCCGGCTATCAACGGTTTTACCCGGCTATCAACGGTTTTACCCGGCTATCAACGGCTTACGCCGGCTATCAACGGTTTTACCCGGCTATCAACGGCTTACGCCGGCTATCAACGGCTTACGCCGGCTATCAACGGTTTTACCCGGCTATCAACGGCTTACGCCGGCTATCAACGGTTTTACCCGGCTATCAACGGCTTACGCCGGCTATCAACGGTTTTACCCGGCTATCAACGGTTTTACCCGGCTATCAACGGTTTACACCGGCTTTATATTCTTTACTTTTCCAATGGCTCCTTACCTCTGGTGGGGGGTAGCCAATGAATGAATTACCTTCTTGTTCTGGAGCTGGCGGAGTCCTGTCCTCGTTGGGTACCTGCTGCTGACTTACTTTTGGTGGCTCGCATGACTCTTATTTATATTGCTTTCTCGTGAAAGTAAATGTGAGCTTTATCGTTTTAAAGTTTATTTTCCTTTAGATATGCGGGAAGACTTCTGCAACATATATTTTACTTTGATATTCACCACCGAGGTACCATGGTCGTTGTCGTGCTGCTGTCCTCAGTGCCGGCCTTGCTGGTTGTTGATCTTTCGTGCGTGTGAATTCACCACACTGGTTTGCTCTGGTTGGTTCCTTTGAGTGGTGTGGGGAAAATGTTATCAACTGATAAGAGGATTTCTTATTCAGTTGTTGTTCACACTTCGTGGTGTACGCATGCTACGGGAGCATGCGGCTGGTTGGGTAAGTATTTTAAGTTTATTATTTAGGACAGGTGCGTAGGTAGGGAGGGGTGCTCTGTAGGTAACCATGTGGTCGGTCCATTCTGCATCGACAGGCGCGCAGCTCGGGGGGAGGCGGGGCCAATTTGTAATGGTTCATTACAATTCACTCCC
This sequence comes from Philhelius festivus, assembly GCA_963931855.1. Classification (NCBI taxonomy): domain Eukaryota; kingdom Metazoa; phylum Arthropoda; class Insecta; order Diptera; family Syrphidae; genus Philhelius; species Philhelius festivus. The sequence continues at coordinate 132,611,017 of OZ007556.1, read as the reverse complement.
CCTTCGGAGACGAGAACTTTCTCGTCTAGCGGTATAACGTTGGGATAGAAAAAAAATTAATCCAAATATCAAAAAAAAAAAAAATTCTTCATAAAAAAAGTAACAGCAATGAAATCAAAAAAAAATTATCATCCGTCTTAAGGTTGATAGGTCACCCATCTTCTGGTTTCTCCAAAAACCAATTCAGCCAAACCTGGTCTTTTTATATAGGCGATTACTCGTCCCCAGTTCCTCTTAAAAACTAGCTTTTGTCGGCGGTATGTGGGTTTATAAAAACTGTGGCTTGGGATATTGATAAGCGTAAAGGGGTCAACCGGGATGGCCCTCCTGGTGCCAAACTGGTTTTGATTCTTATTAATTGAATATGTGGCTACTGCTGGGCCAGACATGGTGGTTGCAGCATCCAAAACCGAAACCAAGCTATCGAAATCGATATTTGTTGGGAGCTCTGGTGTGTGCGGCCTATTCGTCGGATCCCGATTCGTTGCGTTCGTTGACGCGGTTGAATGGGTCGGTGCCTGCTCCTGCTCCTGCTTGGCTGGTTTGTTTGCTGGTGCCCTTTTCGGTGGTTTGTTTCTGATCGTCTGATTTCTGGGCGTCTTTAATTTTACGCGCTTCCTCTTGCACTCCGGGTTTGGGGGCGGGGGAGGTATCAGAATGATTGATTTTAGCTTATGGAGTTTTTGTTCTGTATTCGCTTTTGACGTAGTTTCCAAGTTCTCGATGGAACTTACTGCTGATGTGTCCAACATTAATTTCCTGGAACACATTTCGGAACGGCGGCGGCGGTGTTGAATATTATTTGTTTCTCGGGGAGCTAGTTTGGGATCTAAAATTAGCCTTGGTCGGTCACATAACATCGAAACTTTATGTGGATGGCAAGGACAATCCCGACTCAATCGTCCATCTGCTCCACAGAAAGCACAAAACATGCGAAAGGGGCGGCGGCATTTTGCCCTGGAGTGCCCCCGCTGTTTACAATTCCAGCAATGGGTTGCACGTTCGTATTGGTCTGGCGGTGGTGCTGGTACTTGACGTGCTGAATGGAGTAACGTTGGGAGCGTCTTCTGGATAGGTCTTCCGGAAGATGTAGTTGCTTGGCTTTGACTTTCCTTCTGGATGAACTCGAACTCCTCCGCTAGCGCTGTCAGTTCTTCCAGAGTTTTAAAGTCTTTCCGCCGAATGTAAAGATGGTACTCCGGTCTCAGTCGGTCATAAATTCGATCAATACTATCACCAATACGCATCGTGGGATGTTGGTGGATGAGGTATTGAGTTGCATGGATGAAATCTTTGGCCCTTTCTCGCGGTCCCTGTCTCTTTCTGGTGATTTCATCCTCCAACTTGTTTATAAACCGGGCAGGTAAGAAATGCTCTAAGAAAATTTTGTAAAAATCTTCCCATGTTTTAAACACATCTCGGTTTATGCGGTACCATTCCAAAGCGGTTCCCCTTAATATTTCCGGAAAGGTACGAAGCATCTCATTGGGGTGTATTTTATAGCATTCGGCAAGTTCTTCTAGGCGCTGAATAAATTCCAGCGCATTTCCAGAGGAATCGAACTTCAGTCCCCATTTTCTGACTATATTTATTACATCGGCCTCACGGTTGAGTGAAGATATATCGATAGGCTGCGCCACCGATCTGGTAGTATGTACGAATCGGTTCGGGTCTGGCATCTGGGGTGCAATCGGGGTAGTTGCATCGTATGTCGGCTGTCTCTGGTTAACACCTTGAGTAAAGTTCCAATTCCTATATTCCGGGAGTTTTGTCGCCTGGTAGTACTCGGACATGACAGGGTAAGTGGCAGCGGCGGTTGACATGGTAGGAGCGGTAGTCGTGTAGGTATGTATACCTCGGACCTGTACGTTCGGTACAGGATAAAAATAATTGTTGTAGCCTTGTTGCTCAGGCAACTTATTCACTTCGGTGATTGCTACTTTTTGACTATTCAAAGTATTTGAGGCTTTGCTGTTAGCGGTCTCTGGTGCGTATTCTCTTTCCAGGACAAGCTCTTCCAATTCCTCGCAAAGGTTTTGAATTGATTTTCGGGTCTGGGCTTCCTTTATGTGGGCACTGAAACGAGCGCGTAATATGGTCATATTACCTTCAGTGTTCAGGCCTATGCGGTTCATGTGGTCAATCAATTCGGCTCTGGTCAGCAAGTAAATTGCTCCTATGCTGCCAAAAATATCGAATCCTTCTTCGTTGTCCGACATGGTCACGTTACTGGTTTTATTTTCTTCAGTTTTCGGGTCCGGTTCGGTATAATGTTGTTTCCTCTTGTATAATGTTATTTCTTCATCTCTTATTTTAATGTTGGATTTTACTTTCGGAATAGACCTTAAGGGTCCCTGCTCGGGCGCCAATTTGTGATGTACTTTGTTCTCAAAGGCTGAGGTTCCGCTCGCCGGTGTCCAGGGTACTAACTAAAGTAAGTACAGAAGCTTTAGTTTAAAGGGGTTTTCTTTATTTTCAAATCCAATTCATTAAAATAGTTAACATTTATTTAATACAGAGAGTTACAATATTAATTTTTCTTTAATTCTGATATGTATTCAATCTTGATTTTACGATGGCTTGAGCTCCGTAGCTGGTTTACTATTTGCAGCGGGTAGTGGTTACGGTCCTCGTATAGTAGTTCTGCAACTGGCTTCGGGAGTTCCGGCTGTCCTCGATCTTGACGGTCCACGCTATCTTTTAGCGGCTTACGGTCTCAACAGTTATCAACGGCTATCAACGGTTTTACCCGGCTATCAACGGCTTACGCCGGCTATCAACGGTTTTACCCGGCTATCAACGGCTTACGCCGGCTATCAACGGTTTTACCCGGCTATCAACGGTTTTACCCGGCTATCAACGGCTTACGCCGGCTATCAACGGTTTTACCCGGCTATCAACGGCTTACGCCGGCTATCAACGGTTTTACCCGGCTATCAACGGCTTACGCCGGCTATCAACGGTTTTACCCGGCTATCAACGGCTTACGCCGGCTATCAACGGTTTTACCCGGCTATCAACGGTTTTACCCGGCTATCAACGGCTTACGCCGGCTATCAACGGTTTTACCCGGCTATCAACGGCTTACGCCGGCTATCAACGGTTTTACCCGGCTATCAACGGCTTACGCCGGCTATCAACGGTTTTACCCGGCTATCAACGGCTTACGCCGGCTATCAACGGTTTTACCCGGCTATCAACGGCTTACGCCGGCTATCAACGGTTTTACCCGGCTATCAACGGTTTTACCCGGCTATCAACGGCTTACGCCGGCTATCAACGGTTTCACCCGGCTATCAACGGCTTACGCCGGCTATCAACGGTTTTACTCGGCTATCAACGGCTTACGCCGGCTATCAACGGTTTTACCCGGCTATCAACGGTTTTACCCGGCTATCAACGGCTTACGCCGGCTATCAACGGTTTTACCCGGCTATCAACGGCTTACGCCGGCTATCAACGGCTTACGCCGGCTATCAACGGTTTTACCCGGCTATCAACGGCTTACGCCGGCTATCAACGGTTTTACCCGGCTATCAACGGCTTACGCCGGCTATCAACGGTTTTACCCGGCTATCAACGGTTTTACCCGGCTATCAACGGTTTACACCGGCTTTATATTCTTTACTTTTCCAATGGCTCCTTACCTCTGGTGGGGGGTAGCCAATGAATGAATTACCTTCTTGTTCTGGAGCTGGCGGAGTCCTGTCCTCGTTGGGTACCTGCTGCTGACTTACTTTTGGTGGCTCGCATGACTCTTATTTATATTGCTTTCTCGTGAAAGTAAATGTGAGCTTTATCGTTTTAAAGTTTATTTTCCTTTAGATATGCGGGAAGACTTCTGCAACATATATTTTACTTTGATATTCACCACCGAGGTACCATGGTCGTTGTCGTGCTGCTGTCCTCAGTGCCGGCCTTGCTGGTTGTTGATCTTTCGTTCGTGCGAATTCACCACACTGGTTTGCTCTGGTTGGTTCCTTTGAGTGGTGTGGGGAAAATGTTATCAACTGATAAGAGGATTTCTTATTCAGTTGTTGTTCACACTTCGTGGTGTACGCATGCTACGGGAGCATGCGGCTGGTTGGGTAAGTATTTTAAGTTTATTATTTAGGACAGGTGCGTAGGTAGGGAGGGGTGCTCTGTAGGTAACCATGTGGTCGGTCCATTCTGCATCGATAGGCGCGCAGCTCGGGGGGAGGCGGGGCCAATTTGTAATGGTTCATTACAGTATAGCACAGAACATATTCAGTGTGTGTACGAAGACCTGAACGGGTTAGACTCAAGACCATTTTCTTAGTTTTGTGAAAGAGCTATCGTGTCACCAAAAAACTGTTCAGTGGATAAAATAAACAGATACGTGCTTCAGAATCAAAAAATGGAGTCGCATCAATACAATGCAATTGACACTGTGGTTGATGATAATGATAGTGTGCACTGCCCTAATGAGTTTTTAAATTCACTCAACCCAGCAGGCCTGCCGCCATATAAACTTAATTTGAAAATTGGTACACCAATTATTCTAATAAAAAATCTCAATCCTCCGAATCTGTGCAATGGTACACGACTCCAAATCAAAAAGCTATTAAAAAATATAATACAAGTCCCAATTCTTACCGGACCCGCAGTAGGAGAATATGCCCTGATTCCCCGGATACCAATGATACCAACAGATATCCCTTTTGAATTTAAACGTGTACGATTTCCCATTAAACCATGCTTTTGCATGACAACTAACAAGGCTCAGGGTCAATCGTTTAAATTTATTGGAGTTGACCTTAGGGAAAATGTCTTCTCTCATGGTCAGCTTTATGTTGCTCTTTCCAGAGTAGGCTCAAAAATCAACCAATACATACTTCTTCCTCGCAGTAATATAACTGCAAATATTGTATATCCGGAGGCTTTAAAATAAAAAAAATATTTATAATAAGCACAAACATGAACAAACTCTTTTTTTTTTCAAGTGTGAAAGAGAATCTAATTAGATACAGTAAGTATATACATGTAAACTAAAATTAATATTATTGTAGCAAATATGCTCAGTCCCATTGAGAAATGTTTTCATATGCTAATATTAATATTAAAAAAAATATTCGTAGTTACAATTTGCGAAGCAACGGGAGTACGGGTCGGCCGCGTTTTTTCACTGACTTGCAAAGTGCTTGATATGCTTATAAGAGGCTAAGCTCGTCGGAATAGGGGGATTCTTTTTCCAAAGCCGGGAAGTTTCGACCAAACAAATAAAAAAAATTGCATACCAAGTCTTGCAAAACTTATATCGGGCAGACAGAACGTTTATCATGTATATATTTATTTCGGTTTTTCCTTTTGGTGACAGATGTTATGTCAGTTGAGATGCACTTTTCCCTCCCTCATTACAAAATTGCAATTCGCCTTTCATCAGTAGTTTGTAGTTATCCCTAAATATACTTATGCCAGTAGGTATTTAGTGCATTGAAGATTTAGAGAAAGTGGAATGAATTATGACCCCACAAATAAAATTACTTACGATTTCATATTTAAATCACAATAATTTTTTTATTTTCATATTATAATATAATTGATTAGGGTAAAAATCATTTTTGTTTTTAATTTATTAAAAATAAATCTTTAGCTTTCTTTATGGTGAAATTAATAATTTTAGATTCACAAAAAAATAAATGTAAGTAATAAAAAAAAGTACTGGTCAGCCATCAGACGAATAGGGGGAACAACATGTAGCATACGAAAACATGCACGTGCCGTAACTGTTCGGGACTGGTGGAAGTGTGATCATAGCCTCTCCGCGGCGGCCGCTAGAAACAAGCCTTTTAAAAAAGATTTGGCCAATATGATCAGGCTGGTTCCTCAGGTTGGCGACAGGTTAATTCCCTGTCCCGTAAAACTAAAAGAATTACGAGAATGACAACATGTCTCGGAAACGGACTGATCACACGACGACAACCCACGCAAAGAAAACGGAAAAACGATTTACGAATTTTCTTATGGAACGTACGATCGCTCTATAGAGCTCGAGCTGCTCAGCAGGTAGCCGATGCCCTGTCAAAATATAAAGCTGATATAACAGCTCTCCAAGAAATCAGATGGACAGGGAATGGTGTTTTACAGAAGAAAGAATATGACGTCATACAAATCACCATGTGCTCGGGGTAGGCTTCCTAGTCAGCGAAAAAATGAAGTCTACTATCATCGGCTTTAACGCTATAAGCGAAAGGCTATGCACCCTTCGCGTGCGAGGCAAATTTACGAACATCAGCCTCATTAACGTTCACGGACCTACGGAGGAGTCCTCAGACGAAGAAAAAGAGACTTACTACGAACAAGTCGAGAGGTATGATGTTAAAATCATCCTTGGTAATTTGAACGCAAAAATAGGTCGGGAGCTGGTATTCAGGCAGTACGCAGGCACACATAGTTTGCATGAGAACACTAATGACAATGGACTACGAGTCTTAGAATTGGCAGCATCGAAAAACATGGCCGTTGCGAGTACCAGGTTCCCGCGTAAAGATATCTACAAAGCCACCTGGGTATCACCTGATTGAGTCACTCGTAACCAAATAGACCACGTGTTGATAGACCGTCACCACTACTCGAACTTGATGACGGTACGAACGTACCGAGGTGCCAATATCGACTCGGGTCACTATCTTGTTAGTATGGTTTTCCGAGGGCGGATTGCCTTGCGAAGACGCATTGCATCCGCCGATCAGGTTCGAATCAACACGGCTGCCCTGCGCAATGAAAACACCAGTAACACCTTTGGTAATGCGTTAGGACTCGCCCTAGAAACACCTGATTTGGGGAGAGTAAGTCTTGGAGCCAGTATCCTGGGCGTAAATGAGAAGTCGACACGTCTTAAAAATACTGTCATTAGTACTGCCAACTCCATCTTAGGCAGCAGTCGTAAAATCGGAACGACTGGTTTGATGATGAATGCAAGCGAGCGACTAAACGTAAGAATGTTGCGTACCGAGCAATGCAACAATCTCATAGAACGCGGGCACGCGAAGACGAATATAAAGAGCTCAGAAGAACAGAAAAACGGCTTCACAGACAAAAAAATCAGCCTAGGAGAAGAACCTAATCTGTGAAATAGAAAACAGCCGAGAGCGAGGTCCACACCAGGCGCGGAAGTTCTACCAATCCGTCCGATGACGCAGTACACACCACGCTGCACATACTGCAAGGACGGAGAGGGAAATCTGATCACCGATCCTGAAAGCATACTGGAGCGATAGGAAGTGTACTTTAATGAATTGCTAAATAGTCAGCTCACTGCAGAAGTGGAGGCTCCACTACTTCAAGAAGAATACCCTATGTTGCCGCCACCAAGCATAGAAGAGGTTGAGAAGGCTATAGGCCGGCTTAAACAGAACAAAGCCCCGGGAGCCGATGGCATACCAGCCGAATTATTCCATCACGGCGGGCCAGCCTTACGTCAAACAATTCATGATATTATAGTACAGGTATGGGAGCAGCAAGAAATGCCAGAAGACTGGCGAAAAGGTTTAATATGCCCCATACATAAGAAGGGAGATGCCACAACGTGCATCAATTATAGAGGTATCACGTTGTTGAGTACCGCATATAAGATACTCCCCTCTATCCTACAAGACCGGATAACCCCATACGCTAAAACCATCATCGGACAATATCAGTGTGGTTTCATTCCAGGCAAATCAACAACAACAACTGATCAGATCTTTACCCTTAGGCAGGCGATGGAAAAATGTCTAGAATCTAAAGGTGTGTCCTCACCAAAGAAACATTTCAGGAAACATTGTTTAAAAAACGTTTCTGAAATGTTTCACATTTGTTTAAAAAACATTTCAGAAACATTGCAGAAACATTTCAGAAATGTTTCTGATTTGTTTCTTTGGTGTGGACGCTTTGAGAAACATTTATGAAATGTTTCTTGGTTTCCCATTGTTTCCATATTGAGTTCTCTTTAATTTTTTTTCTCGCCTGTGTTGCACTTTAAGCGCATGATTTTTTTTTCTACTTTATCTTTATCACAATTTATATTTTAGCAAATTTCATATATTTCATCTGCTTTTTTTGATTTTATTTTTAAAATTTTCGACAAGTTGATCCCACAAAACTTTTTTTATTTCATAAATTTTTATGAATTGGATAACATTCTCGTTGCTCCACACTTTTCGCGACATTTTATATTTGTATTAATAATTACTCACGCACTTCCTACCTGTGTAAATGTTTGGGAAACAAATAAAGTCTCAAAGTCAAATAAACAGAAAAACATTTCATAAACATTTCAGAAATGTTTCGCGAGCGTCCAGACCAAAGAAACAGTTTTGAAACATTTCAGAAATGTTTCTCTGTTTCAGAAATGTTTTTTAAATGTTTCTGAAATGTTTCTTAAATGTTTCTGAAATGTTTCAAAAAAGTTTTTTATAGACTTTAAGGCCGCCTATGATAGCATAGCCAGGGTAGAACTTTACAAAGCCATGAAAGAATTTAGCATCCCAAATAAATTGACACAATGTAGGTTGACCATGACCAATGTAACAAGCCAAGTAAAAATAGCTGGATTGCTATCCAGACCAATCAACATCTTTAATGGACTCTGACAAGGGGACGGTTTGGCCTGCCTCCTCTTCAACCTGGCGTTGGAGAAAGCAATCCGTGACTCTGGCACGGCAACAAGAGGGATCATCGTCAACAGGTCCAGCCAGTTACTGGCTTACGCAGACGACATCGACATCATCGGAAGAACCGAACAAGCTGTACACGACTCCTTCATCCAGATCGAGCAGGCGGCACAAAATCTGGGGCTGCACATTAGTGAAGGTAAAACAAAGTACATGGTGGCGTCGAATTCGAGAGGAACAGTTGGTCAAACAATCAAGGTAGCGGAGCACGAATTTGAAGTGTTCAATCCTTTAAATACCTTGGGTCAATATTAGCAGCCGATAACAATATTAAAGAAGAAATACGCGGGCGGCTTCTTAAATCCAACAGAGCCTACTACAGTCTGTCAAAGCTCTTCAAATCCAGAAATCTCACCATAACTTCAAAACTGCTGCTGTACAGGACCATGGTCCTGCCAGTACTCACATATGGATCCGAGACTTGGGTGCTTAGCAAAAGGCACTCCGACCTCTTAGCTGTGTTCGAGAGAAAAGTCTTAAGAAGAATTGTTGGCCCCATATGGGAGGAAGGACGATTCCGGAGACGGTACAATCATGAACTGTACGCAATCTACCTAGAAGCAGATATCGTGACAAAAATTTAGCTCGGTAGACTCCGGTGGGCAGGGCACCTAGCTCGCATGAGCGAAGAGGAACCTGCTCGGAAAGTTCTTTGTGGTAAATTCTATGGTAGACGACAGCGTGGTAGACCATGCTTGCACTGGAGAGATGGCGTAGACCAGGACGCCCGAAGCCTTGGGGTGCGCAACTGGATGGCGTCGGCTAGAGACCGGAATAGGTGGAGAGACTTGTTGAAAGAGGCCAGGACCGGAACCCGGTTGTCGAGCCGATGATGATGAATAAAAAAAAGTAATTACTTAAGTAATTACTTTAAGTAAAATTAGGTGTACGCAATGCATATGGGCTTATCCGTGCAAATTTTAACTTTTGCCATGCGTCGAAATATATAGACACTATTATTAAATATTCAGGTTTTGGAACTTATAATATTATATATATCATTGAGTTTTAACTATTCAATTTATAAAATGAACCATCGAGATAGTGCGAAAGTGTTTGAAATCGAAAAAAATCATCGAATATTGAGACTTTTGGCTGCGTGCGTGGATAATTAACGTTTTGTATTATTGCAGAAATAATGTTTAACATAAGATTACTTAGTACATTTTTTGTTTTTTTTTTTCAGATAAATGAAGGTCAAAATTAATTGAAATCATTCATTTTGAGTGCGTGCCTTCCTTATAAATAATCCTATATGATATAAATTTTAGAAAAAACTGCCAACATTGATCATGGGGCATTTTTGTATGGTCTGCATCATTATTTAAGCTATCTAGAGTAAAAAAAACTTTGGCTTCAATGCGTGCTTCATTATGTACAAATTTTATGAAGTTAACAAAACGAACGTAAAAAACGTAACTGTTTCAAAAAAGGCACATTTTTCACTAGCACACCAAAGCATTGTTTGATTATATCTACCCTTACAATGAGCGTAATTTAAACTGTAGAAACTATAAAAAAATGGTAAAAGTGTTAAACAAATAAGTTTGAAAAAAAGAAGCTGTGAAGATTAAAAATAAAAACCAAATCAATTAACTCGGTGCTTAAAACAAATTATTTTAAATTCATTTTTCTATACTTTATACCTTTATACTCTTCAACAAACAATACATATGAGTTATTTTGAATTTTTTTTATTTATTCGCGGTCTATAATTGAAGAAAAACTCAAATTTACATGCGTGCATTATTTTTTTTTTTCAAACTCAAGAAGTTAAAATTTACAGAGATAAGCCCATATATGTTTATTTTAAGACTGAAATTATTTAAATTTTAAGAACAAATAGATAAATTAAAAAAAAAATCAGTTTTAAAGCGTTGAATTATTATATCAGTGTAATATGTGAAAATAATTAAATTAAAAGAAATTGGAAGCTTACGGCCTTAAATATCTGGTTCCGATGATTGTGTTTGTGCGCACATGATCGATGGTTGACTAAACCTTAATTTATTTGTATTTAAAAGAATTCACTGATATTTTCTTCACTTTAATTTAACTTATGAAACTTTTGAAAACTAACACTATATATTATACTTTTGCTTCTTTTTATATCACAGATAAAAATGTTTAAATGTTGCTTTATAACTGTAACAGTTTATTAGTACTCGTACTCGTTCTTTAACATCTATCAAATTTCTTGCTTATCCCGTGACGACAAACAATGAAAAATTGTGGTTGAAGCTGATAAGCGACATATCATTTCGTACCTATGAGTATGTATATAGCAAGAACATGGTGAGGGAAAAATAGAGGCACTAAGCTATAACCAGGCAGGTAGAATTCCGTGTGATCAGAATTTTTACCCACCTGGGTGTTGCTAAGTGCCAAAACTGCTGGCCTGTTTTTCACAGTATGGACATGTACCTACAAAAAAGAAATTTTTTCTAAGCCCCCCAATGTTGCTACAGTCAACTCTAAATTCACTCAACATCACAAAACACAAACATAATAAAAAAAAAGAGGCTGGGTGCGACCCACACTGATAACTTCCCATTTGTGGTCTTTATTATTTCGGTTCCAAACATTTTAATTGAAAAAAATTTAAAAACGAAATATTCAAATATAAAAGATATGGTTTGGTTATTGATGGAAGGGTACTTACAAAATATATCCGCTCTAAAACTAGATATATGTCAAATATAAACCATTTGTTAGAAATTGTATTATGTATAAAATTAAATAATGGTAAAGTCAATATCATTGCTCGTTCTCAAGATATTCTGGTCGAAAAACAAATACGAGTATTACCACTTTTTAGTAGATTTTTTTATATTTTTGTTCAAACTTTCAATTCGATACTTGTCAAAATTTAACCATATGTTAATAATTGTATTATGTCGATACCTTCCCGTAAGAATGTACTAAGCGAAACTTTTTTCGAAATGACTTTTTGATGTTAAGGGCCACGTTTTGGCCTGGGATTCGCCAACCTATTATACATGAAAAGAAAACTAGAGTACAAATAAAAAAATTTATCAACTGCCATGTTTTCTCATTAAAATAATTTTGCCCCCTGAAATTTGTATTATCCGCCAAAAAAATTATGCTAAGCGACATTATTAAAGATCTCATTGTCGTGAGCGAAAAAAAAAATTGTTAGAAGTCACTTCGTTTAACCAAAATAGTCTCTTAGCACACTATGATTCAACTAGAACTTTCTTCGTTTTTTTCGTTTCCTGAACAATTTTAGAAATGTCGCTTAGTATACATTCTTACGGAAAGGTATCGATATATAAAACAACATACTTTAGAGGCACTATCGGTGTTCATTCCCAAGAAATTCGACTTGAAATACAATTTTAACTAGTTTTCACTCGCATTTTTAATAGTTTTTCTATTAAAAAAAAAAATATTAATTCAATATTTGTCAACTTACCAATTGTACAAAATTATACTATGTATAAAATAAACTAAATTAGAAGTCAATATCACTACTAGTTCTCGAGAAATTTGAGTCGAAAAACAATTTTTACCAATTTTCAATAGAATTTTATATAGTTTTTTATTTTTTGTAAAAAAACCGTAAACTGATTTTTTTGAAATTTTCACCAGTTGTCAAACACATTATTTTTCGTAAAATAAAATTATTTTGAGTTTCAAAATTGTTTTCCGTTCTTAGAATATCTGGGTTATGAAATTTTTTTTTTCAGTTTTTTTTTTATTTACAAAAATAACGGTATGTTCATTTTTTTCCAAATTCATACCAAATCTGTATGACCTTATAATGAGTACATTAAATTTTATTTGAAATCAATAGCATTATTTTTTCGTTAGATATTTGAAACTAACCAAAATTTTTACTTTTTTTTTAAACCGTTTTAGTGAAAAAACTACTCACTGAATTTTAATAAACGCCCTTTCAGCCTCTTTCGAAGTTATTATCTATTAAACAAAATTTATTTGAAGTCGATATCTTTACTCGTTCTTGAGATATCGACGACGAAAAATGGTACAAGAACGTACGGACGTACGAACGTACGAACGTACGAACGTACGAACGTACGAACGTACGTACACACACACACAGACATCTCTCTAGAAATGATTGATATAGCCTCTAGGGACCTTGAAACGTCGAGAAATGTCAAAAATTCCAATTTGACAAATCGGACCGATTATAATAACTCCCTATGGGAAGTTAAAAAATAAAAAATCAAAAATAAATTATGCCCCATTGAGTTTTGCAAAGCCCTCCGAAAAATTGTGGTTATTTTATTTTCTGTAGCTGATTTGAGGTACAAATAACTTTTTTTATTTTTAAAGTAAAACAATATTTCGGCATGTATTTTGTATGTTTTTGTATTTAAATGAGTCATAACATTTCTTGAATGTTCTCGAAATCCCAAACCAAATTAACTACATCAAGTTAGTGAATTATATTTTATTTAAGTGTGAACAAAAATGTATGCTTATGGCTTACTTACCATTGACTCTGCTCCCAAATGTAGTGGAGAATCAGAACTGAGTGCCATTGCTCTTATCACAATTGGGTGGACCAGATATGCACAGTATGTTACTCGCGAAAACGGATAAAGACAAGGGGCCGAAAGAATTGTATTAACAACTCCACCATACCCAGTGGAACATGCTATAGTTATCCAAGCAAGTGACATCGCCCACGCTGAATGGCTAAGGGAGCTATAAGCAGCAGCCGTCAATTGGGAGAGCTCTGTGTTATGAAGACCAAAAACAAGTACAAGCAAATTCATTGAAGCTAACGTCCACGCCACTGAGAGCATTGTCTTCGAAAACCGAATTTTGCAATTTGTCTTGAAAAGTATCCACCCCACAGACATGCCAATTAAGTAGGGTCCCAATCTAGTCCATGGTTTATCATAGATTTTATCAAAAAGAGCCAGTGGATCATCAGTATTGGGCTTGTGATTATTTTTGTAGGCAATAATTCCTGTCGTAATCCAAGATGAGAATAAGAAGATGAACATAGTGCTTGCTGCAAGTTTAAAGTGGCGAACGGCAATAATTAAAATAATAGCTCCAATGATGTAAAACTGGGTATCATTAGCAAGGTACCAACTCCACAGCATACACTAAAAATTGAAAAAAAAATTTAGCTAAAAAAATAATTTAATTCAATTGAAATTGGTAATATTAGTAATGAGACATGTAAATATAATTGGCATAGATTCTTAAACAATATGATGGATACCATGGCTTTTACAACACACATCTCGTTTACTCGTTATTAACTTTTTTGCATTGTAATAAGTTAACTCAGTGCCGTAGCGTGCCATCTCGGCGCCCAGGGCAGGAGACCCATTTTGCCGCCTCATTACTTAATTAGAGTTAAATTTCGAGACATCATTTCACAAGCAATGAGGTAACTTTTATTGAAGGTAAAAAAGGATCAGCGGTTTTACAAACGGATTCTACGGGCCTTACAAACAGCGAATTTAGAAATAACTTTGTCAAAATCAATATTTGCAGACAATTCTTGTTCAATCGAAAATATATCCAAGTTTGATAGTCTAGTGGAGCCCATAGTGGATCTGAGATAATTTTTGATTAGCTTCTCTCACAACTAGCGACACTAATTTCCAAAGTCAAATATATACGAATCAAGATGACTATATTTGGAACCGAAATTCCCAGATTCAGATTTTGAATGAACTGGAGGAGCTCCAGTGGCCGTTTGCTCCTTATATCTTCCTCTGATTCAGAACTGGCGACAAACTGCTGGAGACGCTTCCGCTCCATCTCGTCTCGTCTTTGTCTGTGTCGATGTCTTCTAATACATGGGATAGATCACACTCATACTTGCTTTCCAAAAGTTTCGCTGACGTCAAAAATCCGAACTTGCCCGCTATTTCTTGATCTTTCTGGAATGGAGTCGTCATTTCTTGAATGATCTTGTCAAATGATGCAAACACCTTTCGACTAGTTCCTGCTCGTGAGACAAAGCTGCATCTGCGGATTCATCGCCATGCATGCGTTTTTTCCTGCGAATTCTCTTCGTTTTGAGTTCCATTCTAAGTTTTTTGCAGAGAGTCTTAGCAAAGTCTATTGCGACTTGGACGAAACGGTCTCTGCTCGCCACTAGGAAAGTTTTTAAAGCGCAGAGTTTCTGAGTACACTTATCCACACTCAGTCCTCGTTGCTGCAGGTAAATCTGCGCGTCATCTACTTTAGGTAGCAATGCAGTTCAAAGGCCAAGAAAAGTAAGGAAGTTGAATATCTGCATGGCTGTCAGAAGAAGGCTGGCTCCCGATCTTGTTTCGGAAGTTTGAGATGAATCCGTCAATTCTTCCAGTATCTCAAGAACTTTCTCAAACTTATTTTTAAGCGTCTTGACAGCTTCATGTCTAGCGCTCCAGTGCGTTTCACTGACTCGTTTCACTGCTTGACCAGCTTCTCCAGAGTTTCAAAAACGTCACGGAATTCACTGATTCAGAAGCAGCGTGTACCCCAGCCAAGTTGAGTGAGTGGTTTGCGCATACAACGAATGTAGCTTTCGGATGCAGTGCTTTAATCCGGGCTTGAACTCCATTGTCAATCCCTGACATTGTGGCCGCGTTGTCAAAAGCCTGTCCTCTCAAGTTCTGTATGTCCAGTCCGTCTGATGTTGAATTCGTGATTATATCGTTGCTTAGATCTTTTGCATTTTTTCCTTTTGGTTCGAAGAAGTCGATGAAAGATTCTACCACGACGACCTTTTCTCCTTCGATATATATGTATCGCAGAACCTGGCTCATTTGGTCTTTGTGGGAGATGTATGGTGTAATGTCGAAGATTACGTAATAATATTTAGGTTCTTGAATGCGACGGATGATGGTGGATCGAACTTGCTGTCCCAGTAAGTTTATTAATTCATTCTGGGTTTCTGGAGATAGATACGAAACTGGGACTCTTGCTCCCAGCTTTATCTTTGTCAGGTGTTCCATTAGAAGAGGGTCATATTTAGCTAGGAGGTGCACTTACTTAATGTCCTCTGAAGTCTAGATTCTGTTTGGCTAAGAAATGGATAATATTCAGCAATCGATACAAAACATCCCTCCACTTCTTCTCCTCACTTTCGAAAACTTCTTGTTGTTTCTGATAGATGGTTGCTTTACGGTTCAGGCAAACTTCCAACTCCTTCCATTTGAAGAAGCTCTGCTCATGGTCCAGGCTGTTCTCATGGTCTCCGATTCTTGGATTTAGCTTCCGCCATTTGTTGAATCCTTCTTCAAATGCGAAGTTCGAGTCGGAATTGCCAAACAGCTTGCAACAGGAACAATACAAGGATTGCTTTAAAGGCGAGTACACCATCCATGTTCGGAAAACCTTTTCACCGTTAGATAATGGTTTGTAGAACCACTCTCTGGTTAGTTTTCGGGTACCGCCTTTCGTTGAAGTCCCTGAGCAAACAACATCGGCAAATTTGGAAGCGATGTGCTGTACTGAGTCAGATCCGCTACGTACTAGAAGCGTTCTGACTTCGTCGGTCATAGTAGAAGGCCAACAACCTACATCGTCGAGATTCACATCTTTGGTTTCGGCAGGAGCAGGAGGCTCGATTTCAATTATGTCTTCTTTGGCAACATCGAGGTTCACTTCTTCTGCAGGCTTGTGACTAGATTCTTGAGGTACTTCAGGTGAGTCGACTTTGTCTTATCCCTGCTCTGTGGTTGGACCAGAACGGCTTCCACCTTTGACGGCAGGCACGTCTTCTTCTTCTGCCTGTAAAATAAGTGTAATGGTTGGGAGTAATGGTGGGAAATCCCTTCTAAGCAGCGGGTGGCACGCTGGTCGACGCACGGCTAAGGCTCGCCGGATGGGGGGGAACTTGCTGCTTTAAGACCATACATTAATAAATTTTTCGTGCCAATATATAAACTAAACACAAACACATAAAAGAATATCTGTGGTCCAACATCTCACTTCTCTTTAACACACGGATGTAAATATGTGCTAGCCGCACGGCTATAGGGCGACCCTTATCCAATAGTAGCCTTAGCTACCTCCATACTGCATGAGCCTATGTTTATATGCAGTCCCTTGAAGAATTTATCAAATACAAATTTATACCATTTCTCCTATTTCATCTTTCCGTTCCACCTTTCCCTTTAAATATTACTTTAGTCCACCTTCATATTTAATTTAAATCATAACTCGTAGTTTTAAATTTCATTAGTTTTAAATTCATTTATTTCTTTTCAAATCGTTATAAAAATTAATACCATGTACCTGACCTATCTTAACTGAGTTCATTAACCTTAATCATATGGTGTGCAGATTTCTGCAAATTCAATATGTTCTCTCTGAGTTATTTGAGTAAGGTGAATAGCTTTAAAGATAATTAACAGAGTATGTTAACTCAACGCTGTTAACACTGATCATCAGCTGTTAGAGTTAAAATTTATTAGAGCAATAAGAGAAAATTAACTGTTGACTTTGAACAAAACATGTGTGTGTGTGTCACCTTTGAAAACAATAAAATATGAATCTTAAGTACTGATAATTTTATAGAAGTATATTATGACGTATGAGAAAACAAGAATTTTATATGTAGCATTGATCTGATTCAAGCTAAGTAGCTATGGTTATAAACTAATATACTAAATGTGTAGTTTTAATAATATTTAGAGCAATAACTCGAAATTGAGAGATTAGAAAAGAATTTTTTTGAAAAGAACCAAGGAAACAGTTGTAAAAGTATATGTTTATGTTAAATGAAATTAATAAATATAATTTTCGTTACACTTACTTACATGACAACAGTTGATGGTCCATCCACGATGTGCGCACATAGGTGATGTTGATCGCGTTGTCTCGGTTTATGTTTTATAATATTTAATTGCATGTTATTACTCAAATATTTTTGTATATTATTTTGCAGAATTGGTACTTGTTTATAATTTAGAAAAATTAGCTAAGTTTTTTTTTTTTGTTTTACACTTGGTTTTCTTCCTTTTTGTTCTTATTATAACTTTATTCGATACGATACTTTCACTATATTTTGTTTCCATAAAAAAAAAAATCTTTAAGCTTTTGTCGAGTCAGAGAAGTTAGGTAGATGCTATGACTTTGAAATAAACAATAATTGTGTCACTTGTTGTGGTTTTGCGCTTTATCAGCAGAGTTGACGATACGTCCGTCGGATTAAAACTCTCGCCTTCCAATTGGGTTCTCTATAAAAACCTGGGTTGGAGAGTTCCTGAGTGAGAGGTATTCAATCGGTCGCTCCACAAGAGATCGAGTTAGTCGTGTGGTTCTCGATTTGGACTCAAAGGGATGGGTCTATGAGACATGTGGCACATCAATTAAATTTGGCTCCTGATTAAAGAGCGGTAGGCAAGCGTTCTCGAGCACGTGGAAGCGAATGAGTTTGGCAAGCGTTTTTTTTGCTTGTACCTCCAACAATGTCACTCTATATACAAAATAGGGTATTTTCAGAAACTCACATTTATATAAAAAAAAAAAATGAGACTTACATGGACTTGCGTTTAGTACATTTTAATTTTCTTCTACTCAGAGAAACGACGATCTGACAAAGACGACAACTTAACTGGATGTGAAGCTAAAATTTTCGATTTCTTGCATTTTTTTATATTTTTCGTAGGAAATAACAACATTACCTCGATATTTTAACGATTAAAAGTAAAATTATTCAGACTTTAAACTTAGATAAACCAGAAAAGGTAATACTTAAATCTTCTAAGAGATTGGCTTTAAGTTTTAAACCACGCTTATCTTATGACCGTCTCAGTAAAAGGTTAGTTTTCAAAAGAACGATTTGCTTGACGGAAATGATCTTCTCAGATAGCCCGTCGTGTAGTTCGAATTGTCGAATTGGGCTCAATGAATTTCGAATATGGTAAGGTAGTTAGACAAATACGATATAAGGGTAGGTAACTACTAGTGACTTGACAAATTGTTTTCTCTAAGTGTTCTTAGTAAGCATATCAGATAAAATTCATCACATAAGTTATCCATTTACGTCATTGTTGTTTATTAACTTGTCAAACGTTCTGTCAAGAAACATATTATCTCTACTCTACCCGCTTCACCGGCGACATTTTTCCGGCCCTTCCCGGCTGCTGCCCGCTACGCTACGCCACTGAGTTAGCTTAAAAAAAAACTCTTATAGTATTAAAAAGTCAGCAATACACTGAAAACCATTGTACATAAATATAAACTTTATAGTATTCTCATGAGGCAATTCGATTGAAGAGCCACCTTTGCACCCTGACAAGGAAGCTCTGGGCAGAAAATAATGCCTGTTTGAGTCTTTTTATCGTTGAGTGAATATAAATGAAAGAAACAGACAATATAATGACAGAGAAGAACATCGTGCCACACATCTTTCCTATCCTCCTTTCTCTTCCGTAACTTCACGCCCGCGCTGTGTTGAAACATTGAAAAGGGTAATCATAATCCCTTGAGCGCGGGTAGATTATAAAAAAAAAATGTAAGTTTTTAATATGGTGTTTGAATAACAAACAACACAACAAAATTGTACAGGTATAAAAGAGTAGAAAATAAAATGCACGACTGGGTCGCACGAACTTCCTCCTATGTAATAGACTAGGAATTTTAAAATCGAATGTTATTAAAGAAAACTGTTCATAAGGATAAAATGAATTTTTTAAATTCTTTTAGTAGTAAGAGATAAAAACAGAATGCTATGCAAATATGAATTTATGCAGGAACAAAAATTATAAGTCGTTGTAGTGGTTCCTTAAGAAAATGAGCTTTTATGTACAAAATTTTTAAAACATTTTTAAAAAAAAATTTTGGTACGCCAACCTTAAGTTTTTATTATTATACGAATAAAAGTCTAATTTCCAAAAAAAATACTAAGCCGTTCTTGAGATATCCAATTTTTCAAAAAAAAAAAAAGACTTTTTTTTTTCTAAAAATTGAAAAAATATTTTTTCTTAAACTTTTTAGGAGCTTCTTTATAAAAAATTGCAATAAAATCTGTTATTTTGATAATGAGAAATTCAAAATTCGAAAAAATCGTTCTATGGTATCTAGATTTAAAATTTTGTTTTTTTAAATTATAGATCATACAGATTAATCATAAGAAAAAAACCAAAATTCTCGGAACCGTTTTCGAGAAAAATACGATTTTCGAAAACCATTCTTTTAAATTTGTATGGAAGGTACCGTTAGTTTTAGATAAAACAAAAATTTTTTTCTCAAATATTGTAGATTATGTTAAGCAACTTTTATTTGTCAAGTTTGAAAAAAATCGAGCATGGGGTTTTCAAAATATTGAGTTTCCAAAAAAAAATTTTGTTTTTCTTTTTTAAAATCCAAAAAATTAAAAATTGAAAATTTGAATATGTAATAATATTGAGAAAATCAAAAACAAAAAAAATGGACCCATTGGGGCTACCAAAAATAACAATTTTTTCTAAAATTTTTTTCAACCATTGGCTAGTTTTCACCGAATGAAATTTTTCAAATTTTTTTTAAAAAATTCTGTGGGACAGTTTTTGAGAAAAAAAAAATTTATAAAATTTCGAAAAAAATCGTATGGCAGGTACCGTTATTTTTGGTTTAAAAAAAAATAGAAAAAAACGTCCGGGGGGAAAAAATTAAAACCCATATCTACCAAGTTTGAAGAAAATCGGCCGAGCCGTTTAGGCTGTAGTCGAACCGACAGACAGACAGACAGTGCCGCCGCTGGGTGTTCGTGCGCCCTTGTGCAAGAACCTTAAATTGCCGCCCCATGTCTCGGGTGCACCAGGGTATTTATTGTAACAATGATTGTTTTACGAACAAAGCGTGTCGAAACCTGTCGCGACTTGAATCACATACTATGAGATTAAGGGTCATACATTGGCGGGAACTTAATATAAAGGTTTTGGGTTGACAAAATTCATATACTATTTCTTGATAGTTGAAAAGTCGTTATAAAGAGGTTGTTCTCAAAAAATGTTCGCAATGTAAAGGTATATTTTACATTGACTCTTATGGACAATTCAGGGGATTACGAAGAATTTGTTAAATCGAGGAAGTAACAGATTTAAACAAAAATCAAAAAATTTTAAGAATCGGTACAACCGATTTTGATAATATGTCTTATGCTATAGCGACCCAAAATTTAAAATATTCCTGTGCATTAAAATTTTCGAAACTTTTTTTTTTGGATTTCAAATTTTTTTTTCGAAACTCAATATTTCGAAAACTTGATCTTTTTTAAACTTGATAAATAAAAGTTTTCGAAAATCGTGTTTTTTTCGAAAACGTCTCCAAGAATTTTGATAAATTTTTACGTTCTATAATTAAACAGAAAAAATTGAAATCAATATACATATAACTGACTGTACCGAACATAGAACTATTTTGACGATTTTTGAATTTCTCATTACCGCCTAAACGGATTTTAATGAAATGTTTTATAATTTTTTTTTGGAAAATTCGATATCTCAAAATGGGCTAAATATTTTTTGGAAATGTATTTTTTATTCGTAAGGTAATAAAAAAAATGTTTTAAAAATTTGTATATACAAGATTATTTGACTTATAACTTATAACTTTGTTATAAATTTTGTTCTTGCATAAACTAATATTTGCTTGCATCACATGGCATCCTGTTCTTAGCTCCAGCTACCACTAAAAGAGTTGTTTTAGTCATTAAATAAATGAACTTTATGTTTATGAACAATTTTTCTCTAATAGAATTCATTATTGAAATTCTTAGTCTTTTACATAAGAGCAAGTTCGTGCGACTTAGTCGTGCATTTTATTTTAAGAAGAAACACAAAATATGGCGATTGCGAATAATTTTCTTCAACAAAACCATTTTCATATAAAATGCAAATATTCGAGTTCCTAGCACAGTTTTTAATTCATGTATGTATGTATGTATGTCAAATCAATCCTTTGGTAAAAACCAATAGCTTGACAGAAAGAAGACAAAGTAGTTTTTGATATTTTTAAAAGTTTTTGTTTTCACTTTCTTTTTGAAACACTTAATCATTTACTTCCGGATCTGGAAGTATTATATATAATTCCTTGACATCTTAGGTATGCTTTGATGAAATTTGACATTTTGTGGCTTGTGTGGGAACTATATTTTGATATAAATAGAGTCTGAACTTTGAATGTCAATTGAAAGCTTAAATTCGAACAACCAATGAAACGTTATATTTCTGGGTTATTCTGATTTTGTTCAATCCGTTGACATTTAAGTTATTTATCAATTCAGTTCCAAAACTAATTAAAAACTATTCGTAAACCCTTATTTAAAAAGAAACATAAATATTTAGAGACACAAATCATTTTTTTTTTACCGTTGGTTTTTTGTTTTGGTTTCCGTTGTAAAGATGGTTTGTTTACATTTTGCATCGGTAAAATAAGGAATGTTTTAAATCACCTTCGATAATTTTGTTCTTGTTACTTACTTAGATTTAAGATATTTAGCTATATCATTGCAATCAGAATATTGATACCTATTCATAGAAAAATACGAGTAATTAGTAAAATTAATGTTCTCGAAACACTGTTTTCGTGTTAATTTATGGGAAATACATGGGCTGTAAATCTAAAAAAAATCTAAATCCTTTTCGAGTTTATAAGTCTGAGATGAAGGTTGCGTGGAAAGCTATTTTCCAAGTGTCAATCTATGGCGACATGGCGTTAAGCAGTTAAGACTATGATTGCAATCGAAGAGGTTATTTGGTGTGAGAGGCGACAGTCACAAACAAATTATGAATACAGATTTGTAGTAGATTGTGTGTGGGAACTATGTACGTAGTGAGCGGTAAAATATAAACAAGTTCCAATAGCTTAAGGAAAACTTTTGGAGTATACCTGTATAGGTTGAGTTACATCGATCTCTTAATTTTCTGCCCCTAGACGTTGGCGCCCTTGTGCGCCGCACATTTTGCACATACGGTAGCGGCGGCCCTGCAGACAGACAGACAGAATTGCGAGACCCACTTTTTTGGTCTTCGCTATCATTGTAATGTCAACTTTGATCAAAATCTCGAGTTCGATTTTTTTTACGAATGCATAACTTGCCTTATAGTACCTATAAGTCGCAAGTAAAAAACAGTTGTGTGTTATGATTTTTTTTGAGGGTGATGTTTGTTATATGGGAAAAAATAAACTTACTTAAATGAAGCAAATAAATAAAAAAACTCGAGATATTAAAATTGATTTTAACAAATAAAACTGACAATGCCGGTGACACATTCATCCGTTTAAAATAAAAAAGTAAACTGTTTACTACTTATTTGGTTTACTATTTTATTTGGTTTTATAGGTACTGAATTTAGTATTTTTTAGTTGCTATTGTAAGTACTCTAGGTCTCCAGGGCAAGTTTTGCATTTGGAAACAAAATAATTGAACTTGAGATATTGATTAAAATTGACACTACGATGTAAGCAAAATTAAATATATAAATAAAAAAAACCTTGAAGCGATTTTCTTTAAACCTGGTATTTAAGGTTATTCAATGATTCCCTAGAGAAGAAACTGAAACTTCTTTTTAGCTCTTAACCTAACGGTACCGGTAATACACCCGTGGCCGTTATGCAAAATTTTATTAATCTCAAAAATAATTGATCTAACGATTTTCATATTATGGACTACATTTTGGTCAAAACAAAAAATTGGGAAAACAAATTATCAATGGTATATTTGACACAAAATCGTTGTATTAATTTTCGACATTCTCATTTTTTGAAAAAAATTCCTATGATTGCGAAGAGTTCGCAACTGCTCAGACGACAAACAATTTTTTGAGACATATAAGGAACACATTGGATAAGGCATTCAAATATTGCTGTATAGCAGAATGTAAGAGAAATATCATTTTTTAAGCAAACTCAAAAGCAATTACTGTTTTGAATATTTGACTGTAGTAAATTTGTCCTTTTTATATACTTATACAAAACTTACTGCTATAAATTACACCATATTTAGACAAAGATGAAAATAACAGAATTCAAATATTCTGCGCAGAATTTCGCCAATTTAAGACTGAACTGCTTCATTTGCGGATTATGATTGATTGTGATCAACTCTTGAGTAACTTCCATCTTTATCAGTTACCACACATTTTCAATAGAGTTCATGTCAGTGGCCAACAAGGAGATATTAGCTTCTTGTAAATACATTTTTACAGACCGGGCTCTATGACAGGGGTGCAGAGAAACAAAAGGTTCACCTTTCGAAGTCTAACATGGGTCAACATTCTTTATGACTTCTTTATGCTGGTCCTGTTTCATTATGCCTTAAACCAAATTCAGACGTCGGCGTCGCTTGAAAGTCAAAAATATATGCATTAAAAACTAGTACAGTCCCTGAATTTCTCAAAAAATGCATAGTGCTTCTAATAATATGGCCAGGGATTGTGTGAGTGAAGAGAAAATGAAACTTTCAGTGATAATTGACTTGCAACCCAAGGAACATTTTTAGCTGCATAAAAACTTGGAAAACGCTTTCAGAGCTAATCTTAGAGCTCGTTTATTCAAAGACACGCTCTAGATGCACCTTTAGAGCAAACATGGAGCTCACTTCCAGCTAATTCATTGAGTTTGAGAGCAATTTTGAGCTCCTTAATAGTGCTTTTAAGTAATGTTTTGTCAGTTAAAAGCTTTAATATACGCTATAAAAGTGCCTTAGAGCTACGTGCTTTTACGTAGAGTTATAAATTATATTTTTTATTAAAATTGGTCAATCAAAGGGCACGACAGAGCCCAGCCAAGTTCTGGCACTACACCCTTTTTACAGGAACAAACTCAAGCGATTTTTGACCCCTCCCTATCTTCAGTACCAATAAAGTCAGAAACTTAAAATTCCGAACATTTGCTAAGCTAGTCAGACACAGGCGCATCATCAAATTTCAACTTTCTAGCTTAAGCAGTTCCTGAGATATAAGGCCTCAAAAATCACAAAAACCGTAACTGACTGACTGACTGACAGATTATCAAAATTATGGAGCACTTCCCGACATCGTAGAACCTTGTAATTTTGCCTGAAAATTTGAGGTTTTCCATTCAGGGGGCGTGGTATCCGCCCACTTTCTCCGAATTAGTGTTGGTTAAATGGAGCACTTCCGACTGCTGTAAAACGATGAAATTTGGTAAAACGGTAGGGCTTAAATTGCAGAGAAAGGACCAAAAATAAAAATTGAGGTCTTCCATTCAGGAGGCGTGGTATCCGCCCACTTTTTCCGAATTGGTGTTGGTTGAATGGAGCACTTCCGACTGCTGTAAAATGATGAAATTTTGTAAAGCGGCTAAAGTTGCATACGAAGAATAAAATATAAAGTTGGAGGTTTTCCTTTCAGGGGTGTGGTATCCGCCCACTTCGTCAGAACTGATGTAAATTATATATGGCACACTTCCGATTGCAGTAGAACAATGAAATTTGGTAGAACGGTAGGGCTCAAATTGCATATAAAGGACCAAAAATTAAAATTGCGGTTTTCCATTCAGGGGCGTGGTATCCACCCACTTCCTCAGAACTCATATAAATTATATATGGCACACTTCCGATTGCAGTAGAACAATGAAATTTGGTAGAACTGTAGGGCTCAAATCGCATATAAAGGACCAAAAATACAATTTGAGGTTTTCCATTCAGGTGGCGTGGTATCCGCCCACTTTCTGAGAAAATGTTTATTTTATATGAAGCACTTCCGATTGCTGTAGGATGATGAAATTTGGTAGAGCGGTATAGTTTAATGTACATTCGAAGCGAAAAATAGGAAATCTAAGATTCTTCATTCGAAGTGTCTTTTTATTGTCATTTTGAAACTATACATGCATCTTGAAAATTCATGACTTTTTTAGAACTACATGAATGAAAAAAGAAAATATTTGCATACCTGAAAAAATTATGAGTTTACATAAAAAAAAAACTCTTAACTGTAATGTGAACTATAATCAAACCACTAATTAAGCTATTAATTGGTGTGCTACCTTCATTTAAAAAAGGATTTAAAATTGCAACAAAAACATCATCGCATCCTCAACAATTACTGTTTTTTTATGACTTTGAACGGATGTAGGTACTAGTACTTATAATTAAAAACAACCAATAACAAAAAGAAAATATACCAAAAGAAATACGAAGCTATAAACTAAGTTGATTTTAGTAGGTAGAGTCCACCCTTCTATCATTCCGTGTCAGCCGTGAAAAGTACTAAGATCTAAAAGTACGCCAAGTTCTTACTTCATGAAGGTTCAATACCGAATATTTAAAGTAGAATAATATTGAAACAGCTACAATGTAATAGTGAAATTTTATTATTTAATGATTACTGACTAAAATTTGATGGGCTTACTTGGCAAGTTTTTTTTTTATGCCCAATTCGAAAGGTTTTAAAAACTTGACAAGTGAACCCATCACGCTATAGAGGCTTAAAACAAAATTGGAGTTGCGTACTACGTAGTTTCGCCAAACGGAGAACTTTCATTCGAAATGTCAGTCACAGTTACGAAAGAAGTTATATAAGAACACTGGTTGCGACGAAGGTTCCAAGAACGTTTTAGCTTTCCAAAAGCTTCGACCATCCCTTTTTACTGAGTGTGGAGATTGATGATGGTAGAATTTTCTTTTTATGAAACACTAGATTCTACTAGAAAATAATAATGTGCATGGAACGTGATTGAAAAAATTTTTGCACAAAAACAAAGGCTCATATTCGAAAAAATGTTTTCAGTACGAAATCTATATAGGAAAAGGAATACAATATGCACTGTTGATAAACTTTTTCCAAATGTAGGAAGAAAGGACAATTGCTGGTGTAACTGCAAGATTTGTCAAACAAATTAAATATTTATTTGCTAATCTCAACACGAGGAGACTAGATTACAGATATCCAAAGAAACAAGCTCTATCGGATACAACGGAGACTCTTCATTTTCTAAATGAACAAAAAAAATCCAAAATCTATTAGATAATGTTATAAGAATTATAATTATAAAGTTTAATATAAATCGGGCATATAGTTTTCGATAAAACACTCAGAAATATAAAATAAAAGGTACCACCTACACCTACATATAGGAACAATTTTGTATTTTACAATAAAGCGCCTGTTTTGTGGACGTATTATGAAGATTGTTCATAATCTGGACTTAATTTTTTTGAGGAATTCATAACTACACATATTTTGTCATGAGTTGTAATTTATCAACTACAAAAATATAGTAGCAAAATAAATTCATTTCATACATTGTGTAGATATTGACTCATATAGTGCCTCGCTAACATTTTCCAGTTCGGACATTCATTGACATTGAACAGATGTTAGTCCGAAAAAACTATTTCGACATCCGCCCACGGTCGAATGTCAATTTTGTAACCTTCTTTTTCGCTGCCGCCGTCATCGAGCAAAGTTGTGGTCTCCGTCGACATTTTTGCCATATTAAACTAAAATCACATATAACACAACTCGATTGAGTGCAAGCGAAACTACAACCAAGTCAATTTTTATTTCACCCTGCCACGTCACCAACAACTTTAGCCACAGCTTTCAAGTCTGGTGCGTGACGCTTAATAAATATTTGTTGCTAATTGTATCAATTATCGGAGCGAAACACGTGTGTAATCCCGGTGACGTAATACAACCTTCTAAGGCTGTGAAGCGCCAGCACACACTTCCTCCACGACCAGGGACAGTATCTGCCGAGTATCAGCATTTTGGGAACAGCAAATTCGCCAAGAAAACCCACGAAATCCGACACTACCAGTACCTCAGCTGTAGTAACAGGCATTCAATAAATAATTTAGTCTACTCTAAATTGAGTGTCTGCGCTTCCAGCAGAACCAAATCCCCAGGCTATTCCAGATCAATTCATCGATCATTAGCACTAACGTTTACTTGCTGTTATCTTGTGTGCAGCACAATCAAAAGACAGAAAAAACAATCTGATACTCCATCGGAGGAGTTTCTTGAAACTTGCGCCAAACGGAATCTAACCTAACTTTTAATTTTTTTTTTTCCTTTATTAACTTTATCAATACATTAATTTGATAATTTAATTTGATATTTGTTATAGTTTAATTCAATAGTATCGTTTAATGCAATAGTATAAGCTTTAATCTTCAAAGATAGTGAACATAAGAGCAAAAGTATAACCTAAATTAATTTGTTAAATGCGTCGTCAGAGCAGATCATCGGGGGGATGTGCGCACATGGTCCAGGATGCTGCAATATTATTTGACATCGTAAGTACCAAAGTTAAATCATAAACCCTTATATTTTGTTTTTTCTCTTTAAACAAATTCTCTTAAGCTACTTGAATTGAAGGTTAAAAAAAAAATGAACTTTTAGATAATTTCCATCTTTAAAGTTATTTATCATTTTGCTCTTGTTTCATAAGCGATAGCTAGATTTTGAAATGAAAATTAAAGAGATCATTTGTTACATTGAAATTAATTTCTTTTAATCATGAGCGTTTGGTAATATGAGATGAGAGAGTAACGAAGGTGGAAATGTACAGTAAAGAGACACAGGTTTGTGGTGAGTGAGTGAGTGTTCCTTTTAGCAAAATGAGGGGCAATGTTCATAATTCGGCTAGAACATTGCACGGAGGTGGTTCTTCTTACCACTATAGGATGTGGGCTAGCCAACGTCACAACACCAGACGTAAGTGATCGTTCAGACGTGCTGATTAGAACACAAATAATGTTATTATTTTTTTCTTTTGTTATGTTATGGTTTTTTCGTATATATCTTTCATTCTGGCACGAATTTTATTTGTGTGAACTAGATAATGGTAGCCGCCAAAACCCACTCCATATGCTGAGCTAGCAGGGAGAAATGTGCCAGACGCGGCTTACCCAAGGAATAGCAAAAACTCATTCCACGGTTCATTACAAATTTTGGCGCCCAACGTGGGGCCTGTTTTCATGATGATTCCATCATGATGTCAAGCCAAGTTTTTAAGTTTACGAGCCGATTAGTGTAGGTTTTCATCAGAGCGAGTAACTGTTTTTCATTCTCTTAATAGTGTAACCGATTTGAGTATTAAGAAATTCTTAATTATTATCAGAGCTTATTATTTGTTTTTTTTTTTGTTTGACTTTTTTTTTCTGAGTCTGTTATTGAGAATTTATTTTTTGCAGTGAAGCACAAAATAGAAAGTTTTAAGTGCTTTCGCAATAATAACATTTGAGCAATCGACCTAGAACCGAAGTTAAATTTTTGTTGCAGAGAATAAGCATTATACTTTTGTATAAATTAATTTCGCAACATTTACCAAAACAATAACATCAATCAGCACTGTCAGTTTACACTCTACACATGCGTGTGTTTCATAGTTCATTTCCACCGTAGTTACAACCTCATCGAATTAATTTATGAATATTTGATTTTGAGTTTAAATTCGTATACTTTATTAGTAATATATTTCCTTAAAATATTATTTTTTATAATTACATCGTATAATTTAATACTTTTTGCTTAATTAAATAGTTGAATTAAGAAAAGTATATACTTATATATATATTTAAATTGAATATCAACATTACCTTTTTGTCAAAACTTATTTGTTTTTCTCTTGAAAAACATTTCTTTTTATTTTTGTGTAACTTTTGGAAATTTATAAATTTGTTGATTTTTGACATTTTATTTTATATCGAGGCGAGATTCAGACGGATTCTTTTTGGAGAACTAAGTTTTGAGATAATATCAGATTTTGTTTTTTTTAATTGGTATCAATCAATTCATATACAATGTCACAAGGAGCTTTGCCTAAAGAGAAACCCAAGGGTTCTGTGGGTAAACGAGGTAGGAAAAACCTAGACTCAAGTTTAATACAGGATAGTATAGTCTCTCCTATAATATCAAGACAGAGAGTACAGCACACACCTGTTGGGAAAAATTCTGAAGGGTCCTTATTAGAGACGGTTCTAAATAAGAATTCTAATATTCAAGATCCCGTTGATTCTGTACGTGATTTTAACATTGAATCCGAACCTGGAAATAATGTTGATCAACTTTCCAATTTATTAGATAGGGAAAACTTGATAAATCCACCTTTCAATACTGATGCTCAATCCAATAATAGTAACCAACTCCCAATAGATGAACCGTTAAAAATATATGTTCATAAATGTGTAAAGCAAAGTCTTAATTCCATGCATATTGAACTTATGTCTTCATTAGAAACCACGGTCAAAAATATTGAACAATCAGTATTGACAACTATTAGGGATGTTTTTCAAAAAGAATATATTTCTAACCAGCAGGAAGGCATTGCGAGGAAAACAAAACACAAACAACCTAATTCCCGTCAAAACAAAACAAGTTCCTATAATCCTGATTATCTAGAATCAAGACCAAACCATCAATTAGACAACAAAGTTAGTGCAGTAAATCCCCAACAACAGCAAAATCAATTGAATATTCCTCCGCAAACGTCAAATAGACATATGCCAGGATCAAATCTAAATACTTCAAACACTTCGAAAAACGATGGATATACCTTGCCAATCCCACCTGATCAATTCCTTCACGGAAATAGATTATATTTTAATGATCTCGGCCGAAAATTAGATCTCGATCGATGGGGTCTGAAGTTCGATGGCACAGATAAATCCATATCCATTGAAGATTTTATCTTTCGAGTGGAAACACTAAAGGACAACCACAATATGCCATGGTTAGACGTAATTCGGAACTTTCACCTCCTTTTAGCTGGGAATGCGCAGAATTGGTTCTGGCAGTACCTTCGGGAAAGCCCTAGATCTGGTTGGAATGAACTTCGCGGTGCTCTGTTGCATCAATTTCGCTGTCACGAGACAGATTTTGAAATCATTAAACGTATGATGGAACGGAAACAAATGCTTAATGAATCATTTGATGACTATTTTAATGCCATGTTAGGTTTTCGAAACCGTCTAAGAGAACAGATTCGAGAGCCTGATCTTCTTAATATTATTAAAGGCAATGTTAATCAAAAACTAAATCAGTACGTTTACCCAATGACTATTTTCACATTGCAATTGGTGCATTTGCGTGAAGAGTGTAGGAAAACCGAAAAAATGTTGATGTCAAGAGATCCACCTCGGATTCGCTATGGCCAGTTCATACCACAGAGAAATGTCAATGAATTAGATGATTCTGAAGGATTGAATTTCTCAGGAATTGACATCAACGCTCTTGATAACAAAACTTCGGCTACTCGGATTCGCAAATGTTTTAATTGCAAGAAAGAAGGGCATTCATTCATAGTTTGTCCAGCATCTGTTAGAAAATTATTTTGCTACCGATGTGGTTTGGAAGGCTACACAACACCTCGGTGCCCAAATTGCAACCCGAATTCGGGAAACATGAAATCGAGCGAGAAGATCACCGGGGAATCTCGCTCAACCCAGACCAACCCGGCCCAAAATCATTGAATGTAAGCACAGATACAGGGGACTTACCTTGCCCCTCTAATCAATCAGCCACTTCTCTGACAGATATGCTAAGCAATAAAGTACCATATAAAACCTATGAAGAAAGGCTGAAAAGGTACAATGAACTGCGTGCAAAAATATTCTCAATCGAAGAACTGAGCTCACTAAAAGGTAAATCTACACACAGAAAAAGGAAGAGACAAATCTACAGGCGGTTGTTAGAATCTTCACAAATCACAACCGAAATAGATCGTCGTCCATATGCTGTTGTTCGAATAGGCAATGAAGATGTGAAAGGCCTTTTAGACAGTGGCGCTTCCATCTCATGTCTCGGTAAGGGCTGCGAAGACTTCATACGACGCAATCAATTCAAACTCACTGTACTAAAGTCTGGTATAAGAACTGCTGATGGTACTTGTCAGAAAATCATAGGGAGGGTTAATGTTCCAATTAAATACAAAAACAAAACACAGACTTTAGGATTTTATCTAGTGCCTTCTCTAACGCAACCTTTATATCTGGGGATCGATTTTTGGTTGACCTTTCAAATAGCTCCTAGCCTTGTTGCAGAAATTATTTGTGATGATTCCATGAGCTCGGATCTCGAACAGCACGATTTTTCTCAAGAGCAACGAGATGCTTTAAGCGCAGTCGTGAATAAATTTCCTTCTTTCTCAAAACTGGGACTGGGAAAAACAAATGTTGATGTCCATGTTATAGACACAGGCGATGCCAATCCTGTGAAACAACGATATTACCTGGTTTCCCCAGTTATTCAGTCTCTCATTAATGAAGAAATTGATCGTATGATGTCTCTAGGGGTAATAGAAGAAAGCCAGAGTCCTTGGTCATCTCCAGTAGTTTTAGTGAGAAAACCGGGAAAAAACCGCCTATGCATAGATTATAGGAAGGTCAATGCTCTGACGAAAAAAGATGCGAACCCAATACATCACATTGATGCGGTGTTAAGCCGTTTGGGAGACACCTATTTCATATCGAGCATTGATCTTAAGGATGCGTATTGGCAAATTCCCCTTGATCCTAAATCACGTGAAAAGACCGCATTCACAGTTCCTGGAAGGCCACTCATGCAATTTACAGTCATGCCATTTGGAACTTGCAACGCCCCAGCAAGAATGTGCCGCGTTATGGATAAGGTTATTCCTTCAGCTTTGAGAGAATTTGTGTTTGTTTACATGGATGATCTATTGGTCATATCAGGTGATTTTGAAACTCACTTGCGTCGGTTAGAAACTGTTTCTCAATGCCTTAAAAGTGCAAACTTAACAATAAATGTGGAAAAGTCTAAATTCTGCTTCCGTCAGTTAAAATTTTTGGGATATATCGTTGGAAACGGACATATGAAACCAGATCCTGATAAAGTACAGGGAATATCAGATTTTCCATTGCCTAAAAGTGTGAAACAGGTGCGACAATTTCTGGGAATGTGCGGCTGGTACCGCAGGTTCATAAAAAACTTTGCCAGTTTAGCAGCCCCAATCACCGACACTTTAAAAAAGAGCAATAAAAAGTTTGAGATGACTTCCGAAGCTATTCAGGCTTTTAATAAACTTAAAGCGGTGTTATCGTCCGCTCCTGTTTTAAATAACCCGACTATTCAAAAATGTTCTCTATACAGTGCGATGCCTCCAATCAAGGTGTTGGGGCAGTTTTATTTCAAATGAATGATGAAGGTGAAGAGCAACCTATTGCTTTTTATTCTCAAAAACTAAGTGCGAGTCAGGTTAACTATACCGTTACGGAAAAGGAGTGCCTTGCAGCAGTTCTTGCAATCGGCAAGTTCAGGCCGTATATCGAAGGCTTCCATTTTCGAATGATAACGGATCATTCAAGCCTGAAATGGCTGATGGAGTTGAAAGACCTGAGTGGCCGATTGGCAAGATGGTCCTTAAAACTACAGGCCTATGACTTCGTGATCGAGCACAGGAAAGGATCTGCAAATGTGGTACCAGATGCCCTATCTAGAGCATTCATAGAAAGCCTAGAAATTGCTGATGGAAACATAATGTCGATCGACCTGAAATCTGAGCATTTTCAAGATAAAGACTATTTATCCCTTATACAAAATATTCAAGAAAATACCGACAATTATCCTGATTTAAAAATAAATGAAAATTTGATTTTCAAAAAAACCTTTCAGTCAGATGCCGATGTAGATAGAACAGATTACCAGTGGCGATTGTGGGTACCTAATGGACTTACAAGCAGACTTGTATCATCTGCCCATGTTCCTTCTAACTGTGCACACGGTGGTATTGCCAAAACATTAGAAAGGCTTAGGCAAACATATTTCTGGCCCAAAATGGCAAAAGAAGTTAAGAATTTCATTAACAATTGCACTGTATGTAAAGAGAGCAGGCGCATGGGTAAGACAATCAAGCCACCGATGACGACCTTAAAAACTTTTGAAAGGCCGTTTCAAAAAATTTACATAGACTTCATGGGTCCATACGTACGATCAAAGAGAGGAAATCTATACCTTTTTGTTTTAGTTGATCACCTAACAAAGTTTGTTTTATTGAAGCCAATGCCAAAAGCAAATTCCCAGACAGTCATAAATTTTTTGGAACAATCGGTTTATAGCATATTTGGAGTCCCAGAATATGTGCACTCCGATAATGGGAAACAGTTTGTTTCTAGCCAATTCAAGCGCCATCTCGAAAATCATGGTATACGACATCTTAAAACTGCCTTTTATTCACCCCAATCAAATGCTTCTGAGCGCGTGAATCAATCAATTCTCTCTGGTGTGCGTTCGTATCTGAAAAACGATCACCGTGAATGGGACAAACATATCCCAGATATCCAACAAGCATTGTGTACTTCTGTACACCAGTCAATTGGAGTATCTCCTTATTTTGCATTATTTGGAAATCAAATGATCACACATCCCGACATGTATACTCTTATGCGAAAACTCAGTATACTTAATGACGAAGAATTTATGTCAGTGAAGAAAAATGATCGCATAGTGTTGATCAGAGATAACCTGCAAAACCATTTGAAAACTGCCTTTGAGAAACATTCCAAAGTCTATAACCTCAGATCTTCCCTAAAAAAGTTTACTCCAGGCCAAGAATTGTATAGAAGAAATTTTGTGCAGAGTGATGCTTCAAAAGACTTGAACGCAAAACTCTGTCCTAAATTCGTTAAGTGTCGCATTGTCAGACCAATTGGAAATGCTTTATATGAAGTAGAAAATATGAACGGAAAACTAGTTGGAACCTTCCATGCCAAGGATTTAAAAACATAAAATTGAAAACATGAAAACAAAACATAAATAAGTCCCGAATAACCCGAACATTATAAAATATCTTTCCATATCTTTCTCTCACTATTGTGCTTGAAATATACGGTTTTGTCATGAGTTGTAATTTATCAACTACAAAAATATAGTAGCAAAATAAATTCATTTCATACATTGTGTAGATATTGACTTATATAGTGCCTCGCTAACATTTTCCAGTTCGGACATTCATTGACATTGAACAGATGTTAGTCCGAAAAAACTATTTCGACATCCGCCCACGGTCGAATGTCAATTTTGTAACCTTCTTTTTCGCTGCCGCCGTCATCGAGCAAAGTTGTGGTCTCCGTCGACATTTTTGCCATATTAAACTAAAATCACATATAACACAACTCGATTGAGTGCAAGCGAAACTACAACCAAGTCAATTTTTATTTCACCCTGCCACGTCACCAACAACTTTAGCCACAGCTTTCAAGTCTGGTGCGTGACGCTTAATAAATATTTGTTGCTAATTGTATCAATTATCGGAGCGAAACACGTGTGTAATCCCGGTGACGTAATACAACCTTCTAAGGCTGTGAAGCGCCAGCACACACTTCCTCCACGACCAGGGACAGTATCTGCCGAGTATCAGCATTTTGGGAACAGCAAATTCGCCAAGAAAATCCACGAAATCCGACACTACCAGTACCTCAGCTGTAGTAACAGGCATTCTGCGCTTCCAGCAGAACCAAATCCCCAGGCTATTCCAGATCAATTCATCGATCATTAGCACTAACGTTTACTTGCTGTTATCTTGTGTGCAGCACAATCAAAAGACAGAGAAAAAACAACCTGATACTCCATCGGAGGAGTTTCTTGAAACTTGCGCCAAACGGAATCTAACCTAACTTTTAATTTTTTTTTTCCTTTATTAACTTTATCAATACATTAATTTGATAATTTAATTTGATATTTGTTATAGTTTAATTCAATAGTATCGTTTAATGCAATAGTATAAGCTTTAATCTTCAAAGATAGTGAACATAAGAGCAAAAGTATAACCTAAATTAATTTGTTAAATGCGTCGTCAGAGCAGATCATCGGGGGGATGTGCGCACATGGTCCAGGATGCTGCAATATTATTTGACATCGTAAGTACCAAAGTTAAATCATAAACCCTTATATTTTGTTTTTTCTCTTTAAACAAATTCTCTTAAGCTACTTGAATTGAAGGTTAAAAAAAAAATGAACTTTTAGATAATTTCCATCTTTAAAGTTATTTATCATTTTGCTCTTGTTTCATAAGCGATAGCTAGATTTTGAAATGAAAATTAAAGAGATCATTTGTTACGTTGAAATTAATTTCTTTTAATCATGAGCGTTTGGTAATATGAGATGAGAGAGTAACGAAGGTGGAAATGTACAGTAAAGAGACACAGGTCTGTGGTGAGTGAGTGAGTGTTCCTTTTAGCAAAATGAGGGGCAATGTTCATAATTCGGCTAGAACATTGCACGGAGGTGGTTCTTCTTACCACTATAGGATGTGGGCTAGCCAACGTCACAACACCAGACGTAAGTGATCGTTCAGACGTGCTGATTAGAACACAAATAATGTTATTATTTTTTTCTTTTGTTATGTTATGGTTTTTTCGTATATATCTTTCATTCTGGCACGAATTTTATTTGTGTGAACTAGATAATGGTAGCCGCCAAAACCCACTCCATATGCTGAGCTAGCAGGGAGAAATGTGCCAGACGCGGCTTACCCAAGGAATAGCAAAAACTCATTCCACGGTTCATTACAATTTTCTATACCCCTGTGTTTATGCAGATATCGAAATACCTTCCTATAGGTATATCGGAAGTTCGATAATTTTAACTCTCAATAATTTCATTCTCTGAATCCGAAATACCTACCTATTTCAAATTTGCTACTTATGTAGTGAAGGTACCAAATTCTCTCATACAAAAATTGGCAATCGTTGAACTAATTAAAAATCCAAACAAAATACTACAAAACCCATACTGACAAATAATAATGTACCTGCATACGTACATATACAAACAAACAAAGGTCGTAGGTGCACAACAAAAAAAAATCATTTCATCACAAGAAAACAGACAAACTTAAGCGCAAATATGTAAAAAAAGTTTACCATTTTCTTTTAGTATTATATCGTTATGACAACGAAAACAGCTATTTGCTATCCTAGTTTGTCTCTTTATTGATACTAGCCGACCCAGCTCTCGAAATTCGAGTGCCAACTTATTTATGTATTTAATTCATTATCATTCAATAAAAGACAGAGAATTCATGATTTTTTTTTAAATTGTTAAATGCAATGAGAAGTAGCAACTAAGCACTCAATCCTGGAGTCCAAAGGAAAACACTTAATGGTAAACAAACTTTCAAACCTATACACACTTTTTGACACATTAACAATTTTTGTTTCGATTCTTTCGTGTCATTGTCCTTCAGCTGTTGTCATGGCCATAATATTGGAATCAAACCCACGTCGCCTGAGTGACGTCAACCTGTGAATTTTGTGTTACATCTAAAATTTTCACTCTCATTAAACGAAACACTCTTCTTCGCTTCAGAAAAGTATCTGATTAGTTTTTATTTTAACAAATCTATTTAAAACAAACTATGTACATATTACGAGTATCTTACAGTAAATAACCTTATCTTATAGAAACGTTATCGCTTCGTCCCAAAAAAGGTCGGTGGTGTTATGTTTTATGACTATGAGTATTTCAGTATTTTATCTGTGCGTAGTATCTTCAGCTATGCGCTATCATAAGATTGTTTTTCTTAGAATAGTGGACTGTATATTTTATCTTATATTGTGGTAGCGCGCGGCACGAGTACGATAACTTGGCCGCCAAGATTTAATGACGGATTTTTGTAGAGGGGTCAAAAATAAGCACTTTTTACTACAGGAGGGGGGGGGTCTATCTCCCCCCGTTAAGGAGGTAGGGGCACTTTTAGAAAAAATGGTTTAAATTGAAAAAAAAAATATTAAAAAACAGCGGCAACACCTACAATAAAGTGCTATACTGCGTTTGAAAGCCAGTAGATTGTTCTAAAATCCTGCATTTAAATTAAATTACTCATATCAATAGTTTTTGAGAAATTCGCATTTAAAGTCCAAATTTTGATAAAAAAACGT
This sequence comes from Philhelius festivus, assembly GCA_963931855.1. Lineage (NCBI taxonomy): Eukaryota > Metazoa > Arthropoda > Insecta > Diptera > Syrphidae > Philhelius > Philhelius festivus. Next base: position 132,573,541 of record OZ007556.1, on the reverse strand, counting down.
GAAAAAAAAAGTTTAGACCGGTTGTTTTCAAAATTGTGAAATGAAATTGTAAATTAGCTTATATGTGTTTCACGTATCTATCAGTTCTTAATCGAACACAAAAAACCGCATGGTTCTGTGTTTTCTGGTTTTTGAGAAAACCTCCGGTTAAGAGGTAGGGACACTTTTAAAAAAAAAATGGTTTAAATTGAAAAAAAAAAAATATTAAAAAACAACGGCAACACTTACAATAAAGTGCTATACTGAGTTTGAAAGCCAGAAGATAGTTCTATAATCCTGCATTTAAGTTAAATTACTCATGTCAATGGTTTTTGAGAAATTCGCATTTAAAGTCCAAATTTTGATAAAATAACGTGAAAAAAAAAGTTTAGACCAATTGTTTTCAAAATTGTGAAATGAAATTGTAAATTAGCTTACATGTTTTTCATGTATCTATCAGTTCTTAATCGAACACAAAAAACCGCATGGTTCTATGTCTTCTGGTTTTTGAGAAAATCGAAAATAACTAAAACTACTTTTCTACAAAATGTTTGATATTTTTTGCTTCCTTACATAAATAAATCAGTGCTAGCTTCCAACATTACAATATATTAACAGTAAAGTACGTATGGGGGGGCATGCTGCCCCCCTGCAACCCCCCTGCTTGGGCACACTATAGGATTTGGGGTAGGTGCGAGGTTGGGTGCATGCAAAGTTTCTTTTGCATTCACAGAATCTGTATTTAAAAAAAATTCAAATTTATTCTATTTATCCAATGTCCACTAAATACATATAAAATACAATAAACGATCTTGAAAACCAAAACAAACTTCCGACCATGTTCACCATGTTCGCAAATAATAGAGTTTTTATCAGATGTAAAAAAAGTTTACCCTTGTTATACCGATGGTGATATATGTGAATGTTTACAGTTAAAAGACATCGATCCTCCCACCCTTCAGAGCGAAAATTTAGAAAGTGTTTTACCGCCAAAACATCCTCGGCTTCCCACCATAAAAGAGTAACTCAACGAACTCGACAGTTATACTCGTAGTACGGACGATGGCTTTATTGACAAGACTTACACACCTTCTTAATACATTTTGACCATTTTTAACTAACTATGACTGACTAACTCCTGACTAACTGACAAAATAACTGACCCAGATGCAATTCTACCTCCTCATGGTGCATTCTGGGTAACGCTAAATGAATTGCGGTACTGAACTAACAAAGATTCATTATGTTTATTAACATTAATCCTTAAAATGGAATCACAGTCACCACCAAAAATCAAAAAAAGTAGTTTTGGTAATTTTCGATTTTCTCAAAAACTAGAACACATAGAACCATGCGGTTTTTTGTGTTCGATTAAGAACTGATAGATACATAGATCACATATAAGTTAATTTACAATTTCATTTCAAATTTTTGAAAACAATCGGTCTAAACTTTTTTTTTCACGTTATTTTATCAAAATTTTGACTTTAAATGCGAATTTCTCAAAAACCATTGACATGAGTAATTTAATTTAAATGCAGGATTATAGAACAATCTTCTGGCTTTCAAACGCAGTATAGCACTTTATTTTAAGTGTTGTCGTTGTTTTTTAATATTTTTTTTTTCAATTTAAACCATTTTTTTTCTAAAAGTGCCCCTACCTCTTAACCGGAGGTTTTCTCAAAAACCAGAAGACATAGAACCATGCGGTTTTTTGTGTTCGATTAAGAACTGATAGATACATAAAACACATATCAGCTAATTTACAATTTCATTTCACAATTTTGAAAACAACCGGTCTAAACATTTTTTTCACGTTTTTTTATCAAAATTTGGACTTTAAATACGAATTTCTCTAAAACTATTGATATGAGTAATTTAATTTAAATGCAGGATTATAGAACAATCTTCTGGCTTTCAAACGCAGTATAGCACTTTATTGTAGGTGTTGCCGTTGTTTTTTAATATTTTTTTTTTCAATTTAAACCATTTTTTCTAAAAGTGCCCCTACCTCCTAAACGGGGGGAGATAGAGCCCCCCCTCCTATAGTAAAAAGTGCTTGTTTTTGACCCCCCTACAAAAACCCGTTATCAAATCTTGGCGGCCAAGTTATCGTACTCTCCCCTAGCGCGCAGCTGCGCACATCTGTATAATCCCTGTTCATTTATGAACACTCATCATTTTTACTTGCGATATAGGTACTATAGGGCAAGTTCTGCATTTGGAAAAAAAATCGAACTCGAGATTTTGATCAAAGTTGACATTACGATGATAGCGAAGACGAAAAAAGTGGGTCCGACAATTCCGTCTGTCTGTCTGTATGTCTGTATGTCTGTACCTCGAACTACAGCCTAAACTAACGGAGGTATTTTCTTCAAACTCGGTAGTTAAGGGTCTTCGGTGATTCCCTAGAGGAAAAATTGAATTTTTTTTTTAGCTCCAAGACTAAGGGTACCCCCCGTACACCCGTAATACAAAATCTTATTTATCTCGAAAACGGCTCTAACGATTTTGATAAAAAAAATTAAGTGTGATATTATGGACATGGACTACATTTTGGTGAAAAAAAAATTTGGGGGGAAATGTTATTAGGGGTACCTGTCATAGAACGGTTTTTTTGATTTTAGAATTTCTCACCAACGGCTCTAACGATTTTAACCAAAATTTTTATGCAGGAGCTGCTTTGCATTTTAGAAAATATAAACTAAAAATTATTTCGAAAAAATAGTTTTTGGATTTTTAAAAAAATAATAGAATTTTTTTTTTGAAAATTCAATATCTTGAAAACCGATACACGATTAAATTTTTAAATTACGTTTTAAAATGTATTTTATTAAATACTAACAATTTGCATATCAATTTTTTTTATAAAAATTTTAAGGAAAATTTAGTACACAAAAATAATGTTTCAGTGTGTCTGTATGTCTGTACATCTCACTACAGCCTAAACCACTGGACCTATTTCTTTCAATCTCGGTAGTTAAGAGTCTTCGGTGATTCCCTAGAGGAAAAATTGAAATTTTTTTTTAGCTCCAAAACTAGGGGTACCCCCCATACACCCGTAATGCAAAATCTTATTTATCTCGAAAATGGCTCTAACGATTTTGATAAAAAAAATTAGGTGTGATATTATGGACATGGACTACATTTTGGTAAAAAAAATTTTTGGGGCAAAATGTTATTAGGGGTACCTGCCATAGACCCGTTTTTTTTTTATTTTCGACTTTCTCATTAACGGCTCTAAGGATTTTAACCCAAAATTTTTAGCAGAAGTCCCCTTAAGTTTAAAATAATATTGTATATAAAAATATTCGAAAAAATATTTATTGGGTTTTTTTTAATTTTGTTTTTAAATCAATATCTTCAAAACCTATGAACGATTATTTTTTGAAATTATTTCCTAAAACCAATATTATTAAATACTTAAAATTCGCAAATTCTTGAAAAATTTTAGAGAAATTTCTTACATAAAAATTTATTTAATAATAAAACGGTTTTTTAAGGTTTATTTGTATAAATTCATACTTTTCCGGAAACCAGACGGCAATTTTATGCATTTGAACATTATTATCTCATTAGATTAAATCCATGTTTTATATTTATCAAATGTATCTTAAATTCCAAAGTACTTTTACATAAGAGCAAGTTCGTGCGATCCAGTCGTGCATTTTATTTCATATCGCGGCAATAAAAAAATATTTATCATTCTATTGGAAGCGAACCCACGTCGTTGCAGTGACGTCAACCTGTGAATTTTGTGTTACATACATGTGATTTTTTTTTTTTTAATTTCACTCATCATTTTTTCATAACGCGCCTAAAGAAATATAGGTAGCTAACTTCAAAAACATAAATTCAATTTACTTTTGTAAAACATTTTTTGCTTGCACATCGATCGGCCAGCTGTTTATTGTAAGCAAATAATATGCACGACTGGATCGCACGAACTTGCTCTTATGTAAAAGTATTTTGGGATTTAAAATACATTTTATAAATACAATGCATGAAATTGCCGTCTGATTTACGGAAAAGTTTAAGAAAGTTTAAAAATCGTTTTATTAAAGTAATTTTTTATGTAACAAATTTCTTTCAAATTTTTCTAGAACAAAATTTGGGATGCCAATTTTAAGTTTTAATATAGATTTTGGGAAATAATTTCAAAAAAATAATCGGTCACACGTTCTCAAGATATTGATTTTTCAAAAAATAACTTGGAATTTATTTTTTCAAAAACGAAATGAATATTTTTTTTCGAATATTTTTGCTTACAATATTATTTTAAACTTAAGGGGGCTCCTGGTGAAAATTTTTGGTTAAAACGGTTAGAGCCGTTAATGAAAAAGTCGAAAATCAAAAAAACGGTTCTATGACAGGTACCATTAATAACATTTTGCCCCAAAAATTTTTTTTTTACAAAAATGTAGTCAATGTCCATAATATCACACCTAATTTTTTTTTATCAAAATCGTTAGAGCCGTTTTCGAGATAAATAAGATTTTGCATTACGGGTGTATGGGGGGTACCGTTAGTTTTGGAGCTAAAAAAAAATTTCAATTTCCCCTCTAGGGAATCACCGAAGACCCTTAAGTACCAAGTTTGAAGAAAATACCTCCAGTAGCTTAGGCTGTAGTTCGAGGTACAGACACACAGACATACAGACAGACAGACAGACATACAGACAGACAGACGGAATTGTCAGACCCACTTTATTCGTCTTCGCTATCATCGTAATGTCAACTTTGATCAAAATCTCGAGTTCGATTTTTTTCCAAATGCAGAACTTGACCTATAGTACCTATATCGCAAGTAAAAATGACATAAATGGAAGTTTTCCAGAAAATGAGGTAGGTTTGAGCCCATGGAACGCATTCAGCCATGGAGATTTAAATTTGTATCGTAAGTCATGTTCGTCCGCATTTTTGACGACGCGACGCACGTCTCACGTCTGCATATTCTATCTTCTCTCTTCCCCTGACAAATACATTTCGAGTATTTTGTATTCTCTTTTTTTCGCAAATATTTAAAATTCAAATGCAGACAAATATAAATAAGTTTTGAAAATAATTGACTTATACAAATACTCAGAGCTTACACTTTTGCATGAATACCCCTATTATTGTAAAGACATAACTGCAATGAACTTGAAAGTTGAAAAGTGAAAATGTTAAAAAAAATCTGCTCTCCTTTTCCAACTCAATTTAAAATTTTATCTCCCATTTCAAAAAACCAAAAAGTAAATATTTCACTTTTTGAAAACAATAATACATTGAATAAATTGCCTTAGAAAATGACCGATAGATGTTGCCAAACTGAAAGCAACAGATGTCGGTAGTGTATGTGTGTATTCTTTTTCATTGTTTCACTTATTGTACTTTCTGCAAAAATTGCCAATTGTTGTTAACGCTCGATGGTTTAAATGGTTATACCTTTTTACTTTTTTACTTTTTAAAAACACTATTACATGGAAAACATTTTTTCAGAAAATCGCCGATAGATGTCTGAACTGAAATTGTATGGTGTAAATTATACACTCTTTTCAGCAACAGATGTGGCTAGTGTATGTGTGTATTCTTTTTCACTTTTTTAGTCCGGTCAAATTAGGTAAAAAAACAAGAGCAAAGCTACAAAAATTACCATCAAGCTGAAACTGAGTAAACTTGTTCAAAACACAATTAAAAACAATTTTTCAGAATTCCCCATCGTTACGACCCATGGAAAAAAATTGACTCAAGGTCAAAGGTCAAAAAAATAGGTTTTTCACGATTTTCTTCAAAACGGTAGGTTTTATCGTAAAATTACCTCAGACAAAAATTGTAGATCATAAAATTATCTATAAAAAGGTATCAATAATTTTTTTCCTAAAAGCTACCGCTTCTGAAACGATTCAAAAAGTTGTAAACGTCATTTTATGCACACGTTTCCACGCCACCTCTGGGGTAGTGTACTTAGCGCGTTTTTTAACGTGGTTTTTCCTGTAGGCCTATTCCACAATTTGAAATTGATAAAAGCGATGGAAATGGAAGTTGGAATTGAAGTTAGAATTGATAAAAGCGATGGAAATTAAAAAAAACAGTAGAAAAATGTATTACTTCTACTCGTAATCTTCAATTACTTCTTGTTAATCTTCGTCTTCTTCTTCTTCTTCTTCTTCTTCTTCTTCTTCTTCTTCTTCTTCTTCTTCTTCTTCTTCTTTTTGTTCTTCATCTTGAGTGCAAGTAAATTGCGTTTGAAGCGATGTATCCCATGTTTGTTCATCAGTATCAAACGAATCCTCTGCTGTTGGTGATTCAACGTTAGAACACGACCGGCCTTGAAAATTCGTGCATGCAAGAGAACAAAACAGTCCAACCTTTTTGCAACCACATTTAGCACTGCATCCTTTTTTACAGTTCCAAAAAATTGAGTTTAGCAGTTTTTCCGGCGCAGGTGGCAGTAAAGTCTGGATTGGTTCCCATGCATTATCAACCAACTTAAAACCCCAATCTGTTGGGTCCAGCTGATAAGCCACGTCTGAACTTGATAATATACCCGAAAAAGATGTTGATGAGCAGCGACTGAGGTTGGAGGAAGACAAGCTTATTGTACTTGTTTTTTATTCCGAGTAGTGTTTTTAACAAAACATGCATATCGATACTTATCTAAGCAGGTAGTTTTTTTCGGGGCTCCGTACATATGAAGAAGAAAGCAAATTCCGTTGGTGATAACTTCTTGTGGCGTTGAATTACGTTTTTTTTGAAAACTTCAGCACATTGAACTAAATCTTGCTTTTCAAACATTTTAAAGACTGTTGTTTTACCTCTCCTGTAAAATGCAGATGTCGTATCACAGTCTGTTATTGCATGTAAAAATAGTACATGATTTTGACACTTTCCAAAAGTCGATAAACTTTTGTATGTAAATATTTCAGATTGATTTTGAGCTTTTCCTGGTTTTAAGAAGAAAATAGTTTTGTCAGCTGGAGTTCGAGCAGTGAGTAATACGAGTAAGTCTACATCTTCACCTACAACAATAGTTGTATTGGTCAAATTAAATTGCTCTATTGCTGTTTCAATAATCAGTACGTCGGCGTCGTTAGTAGCTTGTTTAACCAATATATTTTGAGCAGTAAACTTTTCTTTTATCATTGAACTGAACCGAGACTCGTTGTGAGTATTTGCAAGGAATTTTTGTTGACTGGTAGGAACTGTCATAAGTTCATCGAACAAAATATCAGTAGATGAAGATATAGCTAAAGTTCGACGACGTTGTTCTGCTGCTTTAACATTCGTCATACAATCATTATAGCCATCAAATACGACAGTAACTTTGGAACCAAAATGTCGACGTATATAATGAAGAGGGGCGTTCAAGACTAACGGAATTTCATCTATTGCGCATTCCAACATGAAGCAGGTATACGATCCTAGCCACGCACACTATTGAACAGAGGGACAGATGTTGCTTCAAGGTTACACTAGCGTATGAATTAAGGGACTGGGTTACATGTTACCTGATATTCTCATAGTGATACTTATGTATATTTTATATTTTAAAAATAAGTGAAATCACCCATAGAAACATATTTTTACTTATATTACAGCTACAGAGGTATATACGTGGCGCGCTTATTAGTCCAGTCATTTTAGGCATTTTAGACCCCAATCTGCGGAAAAATTCCTAGTGAGCTGAATTTTTGTATACACCTTTATTACGACATTGTTATGAAGATGTGAAAAATCGACATTGATATCGTGCCTGCGATCTATTGCTCAGAGGTCAATAAAGGTCATTACAAAAATTGTTTGTCGTGAAATTGTCTACAAAAAATGTCTATTGCATTTTTCTGTAAAATTAACCGTTTTTGAAGTAGGTAGAGAAAACAACTAGAATGCACTCACATAATGGTATTGTATACCGTACGGCGTATATCAAGGCGTAAACTCTATTGCTTTTAATTTATGTTTGTAAGTGTGTTGTTAGTAAAATCTACTACATACGCAGACATATAGCACTAGTAATGCCTCAAAAAATTACTTAAATATGGCAAAAATAGCATTTTATCATAAAACCTAAAATGCTAACTTGGTAGATAGAACACTTCTCATACCAAAAATAGAGGACAGGTAAATACGAGTAGGTAGGAACATGTGTTCAAGTAAAAGGATAATACTTTTCAACTCTAAAAGTCACCAGATGTAGATGGTATCTTCCCAGCTTTCTTGTAGAAGGGAAAAGAAAACCTTATGCCCTATCTTACTAATATTCTTCGTAGTAGCATTGCGTTTGGGTATATGGGCAAATCTCAGAAACTTTTGACTTTCGTGTAACTTTGAAATTAAGTTACTTCATAGTCATATTTGTGTACTCTATCTCTGATAATTTTTTCGAAAATATAGTATTACAGTATAAAAAAAGTTATTTTCCACATTAAGAAAAGTTTCTATAGAACGAGTAAAAGGCAAAAAGTATAAGAAAAATAAAAAGTTTTATATGTTACTATTAAAATATTTAAAAAGTTTAATGTTCTTACGATTGAAGCATCTGATTTTAGTTTGTTAAACTCAAATGGGGTACATAAGAGACTTTAAAAATCAAAATTTTTTATGAAAAAGTTAAGTCCTTTGCTTAGATTTATGACAGTATTTGTCAGAAGTTTCATTAAAATCTGGTACGTCTCTTATCATGTACACAGCATGCTTTGCACCGATTTCTAAATTACATATTCATTTTTTATAGACAAAAATGAATAAATTAAGCTTTGGTAGAGGGGTGTGCTAAAATCGCAACGTGGTTAAAGTTAGCTTATACTGAATTAAAAGAGTGCGAAACTTTTTTTTCCAAGACATTTTCAGTTAGCACTCTAATAAAAAGCAATATTTCTCGTTCTTAACTATTGTTCTTTCTTCTAAATCATACCAAGAAGTGTACGTTTTGTCGCTGACGCTACATATCTTATGGATCTTTGCAATTCAGTTATTCAGTAGTTAATCACAAAGAAAAATCATTGATATTTTTTATACATTACTTTTTAAGCAGAGAAAAATTTTGTTGATAAAAATTTTGAGTAAAATTACGTGTTATTTTTAATTAAAAGCTTCACTATAAAATGTACATATTTAGAAAAGTAAACAAACTTTTACTTAAATATAAATCATAAGTTAAATTTTTATCATTTTTTATAAAAAATTAAAAATTTCTATATTAATTTGAAATTTCGCGCTCACATATTTTCACTTATTTTTTCCCTATTCATCAAGTTTATATCTTTTGTAAAATCTTAAATATATTAATCGCAAGTAAAAGCTATGATTTTTTAGGTTTTTAATTAATATTTAAAAGTATTAAACATATAAAATTTAATTTTTAAAATGCAATGAAAAATTACTCGTACAAATTACGAGTAATTTTTTAAGCATTCGTTAATAAAAGGGGAACACCATCAATTATATTTTCTGATGTAACAATAGTGCTATAAACTTAATTTTAAAGGTGTGCTTAATTATTTTCTCTTTACGAGGTTTCAAAAGTTTCTGAGATTTGCCCATATACCAAGTATATGGAGAACTGGAAAGCTAATATTTATTCCCAAAATATAGAAAAAAAATGCGTACCCATCACCATAACTAGATGGAAATGTTAGGCACTAAAAATACTGTCACAAAAAGGACAAAATCTAAAAAAAAGTAATCACAACAAGAGGCTGTCCTCAGGGTGGTGTATTATCACCATTGTTGAAGAGTCTTGTAGTGGATGAATTGTTAGAAAATCTTACCTCCCAAGGTATATTTTCCATAGGATTTGCTGATGATGTTGCTATCATAGCCGTAGGTAATCCAAAGAGGACTAACAATTACACGGAAATGGTGTCTATCTGTAGGATTATCAATAAGCCCCTCCAAGACGACAATCATATCATTTACAAGGAATAACTTCTGCCACATATGAAACCTATCCATCTAGCTAGTGATTGAAACGCAAAGAGGGGTAAAATATCTAGGAATTCTACCAGATAGTAGACTCCTTTTGAACAAACACTTAAAAGCTATAGTCGGGAAAGCCACAAAAGCCCTAATGATTTGCAAGAGACTTGCAGGCAAGTCATGCAGATGCAAACCGAACATGCTTAGCTGGATGGTAAGACTAATCATTACATATGGGGCGGTTGCATGGCACAAGAGAACCGAATTATCAAGAACAAGGAAAGCTCTAGAAAAAGTCTAAGGGCTCACGTGTATCTGTATTACAGGAGCAATGAGAACCTGCCCTACCGCAGCTATAGAGGTTCTCCTCTATCTATCCCCTCTACACGAGGCCATCAGAAGTGCGGCAATGGGAGTTATCTTGAGATCCTCGAAACAAATATCATCAAGTGGCACACTGATAGATCGAGTCCTAAGCAGCATAGTTTCCGATTTCTGAAACTGACTTCCATATCATCGCAATATCACTGAATCTTGTTGAAGTCACAGTGCAAAAGAATTCTGATGACCTCGGCATACACAATTGCCCGAGTAAGACTACCTATTAGATCGCTGGTGTAAATGCTGAATAGAATCAGCGAGTTAACCGCTCACAGCTGAAGACCATTTTTAATATCGAAGATTGCGGTATGCAATTGTTAATGACACAGAAACTGAAGATATCGACAATGAATGATAAAAAAAATTATATACTAAAGTTAATTTTTCTGTATTTTTCTGTATTCAAATAAAAAATTATTCACTCGTAAATAAAAAAACCTCTGATTACGTATCATGGATTATGCCTACGGGGGAAACCATGTAAAAAAAACGCGCCCAGCATTCTACCTCGAAGATGGTGAGGAAACGAGTGCATCGTCATAATATATTCGCTTTCTCAGCGCTCTACTCCGAAAACGGTTAATTTTACAGAAAAATGCAACAGCCATTTTTTGTAGACAATTTCACGACAAACAATTTTTATAATGACCTTTATTGACCTCTGAGCAATAGATCGCGAGATATTTGCGAAGAACTGATTTTCGTGGCCTTTTGACCCTTATAACTTTTTTAGCCGGCACGATATCAATGTCGATTTTTCACATCTTCATTACAAAGTCGTAATAAAGGCGTATACAAAAATTCAGCTCACTAGGAATTTTTCCGCAGATAAAACCTAAAATGACTGGACTATATGACGTTTACAACTTTTTAAATCGTTTTATCTCAGAAGCGCTAGCTTTTAGGAAAAAAATTATTGATACCTTTTTTATAGATAATTTTATGATCTACAATTTTTGTCTGATGTAATTTTACGATAAAACTTACCGTTTTGAAGAAAATCGTGAAAAATCCATTTTTTTTACCTTTGACCTTGAGTCAATTTTTTTCCATGGGTCGTAACGATGGGGAATTTTGAAAAGTTGTTTTTAATTGTGTTTTGAACAAGTTTACTCAATTTCAGCTTGATGGTAATTTTTGTAGCTTGCAATGTGTAGATTGACCGGACTATTAACTGAAGTATCAAAATGACTACAGATTTTACAATTCTTAAGTATATTAATCTAAGTTATAAAATAGTTGTATTTCTCACTTATTAAACACAATACTTACCATTTGGTCGACAGGAAAAAAGGTATTGATGTATAAAAGGTTTCTCCACCAGTATTTGGGACATGTGATATGATCCATAGTTGGAGGGTCGAAGATTGAAAATGCATCTAAATATTTCATTGTTACTTGGACAACAAAAAGGACATACATGTACGGAGAAGTTAATCTAAAAAAAATTTAGATAAAAATATATTTGTCAATAATGCGTGAAATAGGTATCTATTTTATGTACAATAAGGTGTGTTTTAGAGTCGTATAATTTTAAATTGAAATAAAACAAAGAAAATGACTTTCATAAAATTGATATCATTTTGGGCCAATTGATATTGATATGAATTTGGACCAATTCACTGGCCTGCAGGATCTCCCGATCCCACTGTACTGCATTTTTTTGTATGGAGACGAATGAAAGAAATCGTTTACTCATATGAAATAACAACTTTAACTGAATTAAAACAACTTATTTCTGTAGGATCACCAAAAGTAAGGCAAGAGTTATCAAGAATAAACATTCAAAATGAAATTCAAAAACGGGCTCAAGCATGCATTCAAAACGCAGGAGGGCACTTTGAGCACTTATTATGACTGTATTTGTGTGTACATAAAATACAAAAAATACTGAAAAATACACAAATTATTGTTTTATTCAAATCCTTTACAGGGCGAAAAATCATTTTTTTTAATTTTACCTGTTTTAGATTTTCCCAAATATAAGGTATGGGTTTTTGGGTACACTTATTAAAGAATTTCTTAATTATTGTTTATGTTTATTACGCATTTTTTGAAAAAATTGACCTCAAAGTCAAAATTTAGCTGGGGCAAGAAAATTTGAACAACATTTAAAATTGAATATGTGGCAACCCTAAAAACATATCAACTGAATTTAAACGTAATTTTAAAAGTTAGCATTTTGACTAAAAAAAAGTCCAAAATGAGGTGCCTGTCATTAATACTCACAGAGAAATTGATCTTAACATGGGTTAGGGTACACCAAAGTTAGCCTCGAGGGTACCGTTATATCTTGTATATTATATTAAGAAACTTTTATTTATCAAGTTTTAAAAAAATCGAGCATGGGGTTTTGAGTTTTCAAAAAACATTTTTGATTTTTTTTTTTAAATCCAAAAAAATTTTTTTTGGAAAATTTGAATACCTACACAATAACATTGAAAATGCTGGGCAGCTTTAAAGTGCTAAACACATGAGCTGCGGGCTGCGAATAAATCTTTTTAAGCTATTTTCACAGCTAATATCAATTTTTATTTATAAATTGAAATATTTTGTATTTCAAATTTACATTTGACAGTTCGCAGAAGATTCGTTGTTGGTCGCGTAAAAAAATATTAAAATACAGAATATGTAAATATATAATTATTTTATGCAGTGTTTTCCTTTTAAATAGTTGATTCGATCATTAATTCACTTCGTCGTAAAGTTAAAACAAAACAAAAATTGATATTAGCTTTGAAAATAACTTAAAAAGATATATTCGCATTCGCAGTTCGTAGCTCATGTGCTTAGCACTTAACATAAGAAAAATGATCAAAATCGGTTGTACCGTTTTTGAGAGAATCAAAAACAAAAGAAATGGTTCCAAGGGGGTACCAAAAATAACTATTTTTTGGAAATTTTTTTTTTCAAGCTTTACCTAGCTTTAACTAAATGCCTTTTTTTTTTAAATCTGTGGGACAGTTTAAAAAAAAAATATTTATAAAATTTCGAAAAAAATCGTTTGTCAGGTATCGTTATTTTTGGTCTTAAAAAAAGGTACACGAATTACCGGACACTCTGTATACTTCATTTTCATCTAAGTTAATGTAAATAACTTATAAACAATCAACGTCTGTACCGAGGTTGTATTTAAAGTGCACTTTTTTCGGCAAAAATTATTTGGTTTAAAGTTGGCTTTTTATTTTTTTATTTGCGTTGTTGTGTTGTTGTTAAACCTACATTAGTTATAAGAGTTGTCTAAAATTTTAAAATTATGAAAAAGTTAGACAAAAGTAGAGCCGGTTTTATTGCTTAAACGAGAACTGTTTAAAATCTTACGCCATAATTTCTAAACAGGGTATAGTTTTATATACTGCGAATTCATTTCACAAAACTTTTACAGCTTCTATTAGAAGAACGAATAAAAAATAAATAAAGATAATTATTGTTTTCATACAAATTTCTAAGCAAGGAAAGAGTTTTCTAAAGTTAAAATAAATTAACACAGAAAGGTTTTAATATTATTATAAAGTGTTAATTATACACTTTTATTTAAAGATATCAAAATCTAATATATCGTATTTAAACACGAAAATCGCAGCATTTGTCTAACACATAAATCTTGATATTGAGAAAAATATCAATTTGACTTTAGATTTAAAATGTACATACAGATGAATGTAAGTAGAGGTTGTCATTAAAACTCATTACAGAAAGTTCAAACTTATATTTTTGTATTCACCTTTTAAACACCATCATCAATCATTATTTATCAAAACTATAATTAATATTTTTTTATGAACTGTTTTATAGCAAAATAAGAACTTTAAAATTTTCGGACTAACCGCGTTACCTATGTATATACCGGGACCACGGCCAGTGAAAATTGTAGAGAAACGTTCTGGGTGGTTACAATATTGCATATTGCACTTGCTAAATATATTTAATATACGCGGCTAATCCAAAAATTTAAAATAAGAATAACATACCAAATAATTATTGAAATATAATAATTGATTTTATGTGGAAGGTTGGTTTAAATAATTTTTTTCTGGGCCAGAAATAATGATAACACCAAAATAATGATTGATTGTGCTTTTCAGAAGTTACAATTTTCAAAGACTAGTTTTATAAATATCTTTAACTACTCCCTTGACAAAATATATATGTATATATTTTTTTTTTATTTTTTTCATATGGTTGAATTTCACATATTAGTGGAATACTACTTGTAATAGAAAGTATTTGTTTCTTAATTAATTAGGTGGTATAAGAGGTCTAAATTTCTGCGAATATTGGAATATAAACACTCCTGATTCTATGTAAATATTCTATGCCTATTAAACACACATTTAGTATAGACGGATTTTTCAAAAATTTTTTTTTTTTTTAATTTTTATTGGTATGTAGGTTTAAGTTTTGACAATATTTTTTTCGTCCTTAATTTTGGTGTACTTATATAATATTTACTTACATTCTTGACTTCTATTTTCATATATTTTTTTCAAGTTGTGTTATAATGAAATATTTATTATAATAACAGAATATAAAATTAAAGTTTTTAATTAAATTGAAATTCAAGCGACCTTAACTCCAAAGTGCTTTCGCCCAGTTACGACAGTGAGCTCATCAGTAAGGTGTTGAAGGGTACGACAGCATCTAGCTGATAAGCCCTCTGTCGTACCTGGACTAAACGCACATATTCTTATTTCATATACTGTTAAGTAAACATTCTTGCTTTGTTGAGTAAACATTATTATTAGTCATTAATTCGATTACCTTGCATAAATGCTCTATTTATCATTTCACAAAAAATGTAAAAGAATCCTCCGGTTGTTCTTCTTTTTATATGATTCATTTGAAATATCAAGCATAGAATATCTCTCTTCGTGCATTCTTGCTGGATATAAAATACTTTAATCTATACTATTATATAAAAGCGAAACCATTTTAAAGTTTGGCTAGAATGATCTCAGAAAGTAGTCAACCGATTTATTTGAAATAAATTTTATTATTTTCTATATTGTTATAAGAGTGTTCCTGACAATAATTTTTTTTTTCATTAGTTATTTGTCAAACTTAAATATTATTAATTTTACATTTTTTGCCCATTTGTGTTCATTAGTTGACTTATACATACAACCACTTATATCTTAAAGCCTATATAATAATGCACAAAGATAGGTAAAGTTAATATTGTTGCGCAAATTTTAAGCCTAAAATCACTTCATAGTTACACATACAACCTGAGAAATAAATAAAACAAATTATAAAATTACATTGTATATATATTTTTATAGTACTATCATGAATAGGAACGCGACTAGGCGAACCAAGCGGCACCATAATTACTAAATTAGCAGAGATGCCTATGGCAGAGTTTTAACAGATAGACATTTAATACATGACAGTGACAGCAATAGGAATACTGTATATAAAATAGGAGAACAAAGGCACATACTATGTACATTGGAGTAGGATGTAGGTGTGTGTGGGGATTTGGTAGTTGTTATTATCTGTAGGCAAATATTTTCAAGGTCAATACTTTCAATACTTTTTTGGCGATTACGTATTTTTTGGGATAGAAGAAAATTATTTCTGTGCATATTGTCGTCTGAGTTATATCTTGTTCAAAAGAGCATTTTTGGCGAAATTTAGTTAGAAATGCAGTTTTTATAAATCAAACATGCTCTTTCGAATGGCGTACTCCATTTCTTTCTATCTATTTTAGTTTTTAAGTTATGAAGAACTATTATGTTCAATAAACCACTTTATTAAACATTTGAGTTCGACTACAGCTAAACGGCTGGCCCGACTTTCTTCAAACTTGGTAGATATGGCTTTTAATTTTTCCTCCCCGGATGTTTTTTTCTTTTGAATTTTTTTTCGAAATTTCATAAATATTTTTTTTTCTCAAAAACTGTCCCACAGATTTAAAAAAAAAAAAAATTCATTTAATTAAAGCTAGGTATATATACAATGAGCTAGGTAATGGTTGAAAAAAATTTTACAAAAAATTGTTATTTTTGGTACCCCCCTTGGGATCATTTTTTTGTTTTCGATTTTCTCAAAAACTGTACGACGGATTTTGATCATTTTTTTTTTGCTAAAGGTCCCTAATAGTTTGAATATTATTGTGTATTCAAATTTTCAAAAAATTATTTTTCGGATTTTTAAAAAAAAATTCAAATTTTTTTTTGAAAACTCAATATTTCGAAAACCCCATGATCGATTTTTTTCAAACTTGATGAATAAAAGTTTTTTACATAAAAATTATTTTTGAACAAATATCAAGTAACTTACGAAAAAAAAAATATTTTCACTCGTATACAAATTTTCCTTTTTCCAAAAAATGTTCATACTTTTTTGAAAGTTTTATATTATCAAAAGTCTTATATATTTATATCTAGAAAAAAGTCATTCTTTTTGGAAAATTCGATATCTCAAAAACCGGCGCAATGTTTTTTTCGAAATTTAATTTCTATTCGTACAGTAATAAAACTTAAAACTAGCGCACGATTTTAGGAGATTTTAATTAAAAACAATATTTTTTTGTTCCACGCTTAAAATACGTTTTAAGCGTTTTCGCGTTTTTCGTTTCATACGTGGATTGAAAGGTGGCACTCCGTAGATCACGAATATGCAATTTTTAATTCTGTAGGATGAATAGTTTGGCCAGAAATCACGTTTGAAAATGTCAACTTTGAGGGGTCTACGAGGCTCCGTTTAGCCGCAAATCGCGTTTAAAGATAAAAATTCGTTTTTTGATACCATTTTTTCAAATTTTGACATTTGACAATTATCTCATTATCGAAATAGGGATTTTTTATAGAGATGCTTCCAATAAGTTGAAAAAACATTGCATCTCAAAGCTTTGAAAATATTTTTTTTTGTAATTTTTGGAAAAAAATTGTTTTTTTTTTTTCTTGGAAAATTCGATATCTCAAAAACGGCTCAATATTTTATTACGAAACTTAATTTCATTCGTACAATAATAAAAACTTAAGGTTGGCGTACCAAATTTTTTTTATATTATTTTCACTTACAAAATTATGTAATCGCAAGTTTTGCATGTGGAAAAAATTTAACTCGAGATTTTGATCAAATTTGACTTTACGATGATAGAGAACACGACAAAATATTTTTTTATCTAAAAACATTGTTTTTGAAAAATCAATGTCTTGAAAATGTTTGAGCGATTAATTTTTGAAAATATTTCCTAGAATCTTTATTTTCAAATACTTAAAATTAATATCCCAATTTTTTTTCTAAAAGAATTTTAAAGAAATTTCTTATATTCAAAATCAGTTTAATAATAAAATGTTTTTTAAACTTTGTTTGCATAAATTCTTACTTTTTTATATTTATATTAACAAAATAAAAAAAAAGCTAAATTTTTATTTTAATGAATTAATAATTTCCAAATTTGATAAAAATTCGTAGACAAACATTAAAAGAAATGTTTGTTTGTTCAAAATTCGCAGGGCAAATATCTTATTTTTTACAAAATATATGGATAAAAACTATTTTTTGTTACAATTTTCTATGGGTATGTACCTACATACTATGCAAAAGCTATTTTCTTTAATAAAAATATAGGTACGTACCTATAAGATTTTCTTAAAGAAATAGTTTTCTAACTGTGTATGTACATATCTATATTAATTACAAAAAAAATTCAATTGCCACTATCTAACTACCCACTGCAAATGATTATTATAAAATTATTATTATAAAATTATTTTGGTTACCATAACGAAATAAAGCCAATTTGAAATTATTTAGTTTTCAAAAACGAAATAAAACCATTTGAGTTTATTAAGTTCAAATTCCTCTAGATCTTATTACAAAGTCCATAAAATGGCAACCTCGGTAATTAATCGTATCAGAATTCAAACAAACCAGATTGCATGAGGAATAAAACAAAATTCACAAAAACTCTCATACACTCTCAATACTATTTGCTTGTATTCATCTCGCGCATGGCATATACAACTTTATATAACTACCTACAGTTGATTCTGACAGCAAAAAGAAACGCAGATAAGACTTTCTCCCTTACCCTCTTTATTGTTGTCAGAATAAATATATCTCTACCTCGTCTCTTTTTTTTGCTTATATTTTCTCCTTCCACGTCAACTCTGTACTGCTTAACATAGCCACACTTACGATTTTGCGGCACAATAAGTTAACTTAAAATCGTGTTCCATGAGAGTACTATTCAAATACCTATATATACAATGAAAATTATAAACTTTTTGAACTTATTTTATCCAGGAATAAGATTTCATCACAATCGCGAGGTCGCTGCTTTGTTTCATGTCATTATCATTCCAACATTTTTAAATTTCTTTTCTCTCCATGCTCTCTCTCTCTCTTAATATCTGTTCCATTCAATAGTTACTTTTTTTTCTCTTACCTTACTACCTTTATATTCAATTTTTCTGTATTGACTTCATCCATTGTATTTATATTTTTATAGTACTCTCATGGAACACGAAAAAAAGTTTTATTATTGTGCCGCAAAATCGTAAGTGTGGCTATGTTAAGTGCAGAGTTGATGTGGAAGGAGAAAATATAAGCAAAACAAGAGACGAGGTAGAGATATATTTATTCTGACAACAATAATGAGGGTAAGGGAGAAAATATTATCTGCGTTTCTTTTTGCTGTCAGAATCAATTGTAGGTAGGTATATAAAGTTGCATATGCGAGGCGCGAGATGAATACAAGCAAGAAGTATTGAGAGTGTATGAGAGTTCTGGTTTGTTTAAATTCTGATACGATTAATTACCGAGGTTGCCATTTTGTCGACTTTGTAATAAGATCTAGAGGAATTTGAACTTAATAAACTCAAATTGTTTTATTTCGTTTTTGAAAACTAAATAATTTCAAATTGGCTTTATTTCGTTATGGTAACCAAAATAATAATAAATAAAAAGAAAATAGCTTTTGCATAGTATGTAGGTAGAAAATTTTTAATACTTTTTATGTGTATAATAAACAATTTCAGAAATTCATAAATATTCACATAAAGCTATTTTGAAAAAAAAAATCAAATAAGTTTTTCGAGAAAAAAATAATTTTAGAAAACTTAAATTAATTAAAAAAATAGAATAAAATTATTATTGACGTAATATTTAAAAAAAATCAGATACCTTTTTTGGAAAAAATATTTTGTATGCATTTACATATTGCTTATAAGCAATTTTTGAAAAATTAAAAAAAAAAGGAATTTGGTGTCAATTTTAAGAAATTATTGATGCACCCCACATGAAAAATTTTTAAAATAAAAATAAACTTTTTTTACAAAAAATATTTTGTAAAAAATAAGATATTTGCCCTGCGAAATTTGAACAAACAAACATTTCTTTTAATGTTTGTCTACGAATTTTTATCAAATTTGGAAATTATTAATTCATTAAAATAAAAATTTTGCTTTTTTTTTATTTTGTTAATATAAATATAAAAAGTAAGAATTTATGCAAACAAAGTTTAAAAAACCTTTTCTTATTAAACTGATTTTGAATATAAGAAATTTCTTTAAAATTCTTTTAGAAAAAAAATTGGGATACTAATTTTAAGTATTTGAAAATAAAGATTCTAGGAAATATTTTCAAAAATTAATCGCTCAAACATTTTCAAGACATTGATTTTTCAAAAACAATTTTTTTAGATAAAGAAATATTTTTTCGTGTTCTCTATCATCGTAAAGTCAAATTTGATCAAAATTTCGAGTTAAATTTTTTCCACATGCAAAACTTGCAATTACGAATGAAATTATGTTTCGAAATAAAATATTGAGCCGTTTTTGAGATATCGAATTTTCCAAGTTTTTTTCCAAAAATTAAAAAAAAAAGCTTTGAGATGCAATGTTTTTTAAACTTATTGGAAGCATCTCTATAAAAAATCCCTATTTCGATAATGAGAAAATTGTCAAATGTCAAAATTTGAAAAAATTGTATCGAAAAACGAATTTTTATCTTTAAACGCGATTTGCGGCTAAACGGAGCCTCGTAGACCCCTTAAAGTTGACATTTTCAAACGTGATTTCTGGCCAAACTATTCATCCTACAGAATTAAAAATTACATATTCGTGATCTAGGGAGTGCCACCTTTCAATCCACGTATGAAACGAAAAACGAAAACGCTTAAAAAGTAACGTAGCGTAGTAAAGTAGCGTGAAACAAAAAAATATTGTTTTTAAGTAAAATCTCCTAAAATCGTGCGCTAGCTTTAAGTTTTATTACTGTACGAATGGAAATTAAATTTCGAAAAAAACATTGCGCCGGTTTTTGAGATATCGAATTTTCCAAAAAGAATGACTTTTTTCCAAAAATTAAAAAAAATATTATAAATATATAAGACTTCATAATATTAAAATTTTCAAAAAAGTATGAACATTTTTTGGAAAAAGGAAAATTTGTATACGCGTGAAAATATTTTTTTTTCGTAAGTTACTTGATATTTTTTCAAAAAAGGGTTTTCGAAAATCGTATTTTTCTCGAAAACTGTTCCGAGGCTGAAATTTGTTTCTTTTTATTAATTTTTGTATATAAAAGTTCTTCGAAGATAGTTTTGAGGAAATATTGAGTTTTCAAAAAAAAAAAATTTAAGTTTTTTTAAAAATCCAAAAAATATTTTTTTGGAAAATTTGAATACACAATAATATTCAAACTATTAGGGACCTTTAGCAAAAAAAAATTATCAAAATCCGTCGTACCGTTTTTGAGAAAATCGAAAACAAAAAAAATTGTCCCAAGGGGGGTATCAAAAATAACAATTTTTTGTAAAATTTTTTTCAACCATTACCTAGCTCATTGTATATATACAATGCCTAGCTTTAATTAAATGAAATTTTTTGTTTTTTTTTTTTTAAATGTGTGGGACAGTTTTTGAGAAAAAAAAAATATTTATGAAATTTCGAAAAAAAATTCCAAAGAAAAAAACATCCGGGGGGGAAAAATTAAAAGCCATATCTACCAAGTTTGAAGAAAATCGGCCGAGCCGTTTAGCTGTAGTCGAACTCAAATGTTTAATAAAGTGGTTTATTGAACATAATTGTTCTTCATAACTTAAAAACTAAAAGAGATAGAAAGAAATGGAGTATGCCATTCGAAAGAGCATGTTTGATTTATAAAAACTGCATTTCTAACTAAATTTCGCCAAAAATGCTCTTTTGAACAAGATATAACTCAGACGACAATATGCACAGAAATAATTTTCTTCTATCCCAAAAAATACGTAATCGCCAAAAAAAAGTTTTGAAACCTCATCTTGAAAATATTTGCCTACAGAAAATAACAACTACCAAATCCCCACACACACCTACATCCTACTCCAATGTACCTACATAGTATGTGCCTTTCTTCTCCTATTTTATATACAGTTCCTACTGCTGTCATGTATTAAATGTCTATCTGTTAAAACTCTGCCATAGGCACCTCTGCTAATTTAGTAATTATGGTCCCGCTTGGTTCGCCTAGTCGCGTTCCTATTCATGAGAGTACTATTAAAATATATATACAATGCTTCATCTAACTAACCTACACACACACATTGTTTTTACTTGCGATATACATAGGTACTATAAGGGAAAGTTCTGCATTTGGAAAAAAAAATCGAACTCGAGATTTTGATCAAAGTTGACATTATGATGATAGCGGAGACGAAAAAAGTGGGTCCGGCAATTCCGTCTGTCTGTCTGTATTTCTGTACCTCAATTAAGTGCCTCGATCTAGAGCCTAAGTCACTGGACCTATTTTCTTCAAACTCGGAACTTAAGGGTCTTCGGTGATTCCCTAGAGGGGAAATTGAAAGCTCTAAAACTAACGGTACCCCCATACACCCGTAATACATAATCTTATTTATCTCAAAAACGGCTCTAAAGATTTTGATAAAGAAAATTAGGTTTGATATTATGAACATGGACTACATCTTGGTAAAAAAAAAAAAATTGGGGGAAAGGTTATCAACGGTACCTCTAAAGAACGGTTTTTGTGATTTTCGAATTTCTCATCAACAGATCTAACGATTTTAACCAGAAATTTTATGCAGGAGCTCCTTTGCATATGAAAAAATATGATCCAAATTTTTTTTTTGGAAAAAATAGGTTTTGGATTAAAAAAAACATAATACAATTTTTTTTGAAAATTCAGTATATTGAAAACGGATACACGATTAAATTTTTAAATTACGTTATTAAATGTATTTTATTAAATACTAACAATTTGGATATAAATTTTTTTATAAAAATTTTAAGGAAAATTTAGTACACAAAAAACATGTTTCAGTGTGTCTGTATGTCCGTACCTCTCACTACAGCCTATGTAGACCTATGTTCTTCAATCCCAGTAGTTGAGGGTCTTGGGTGATTTCCTAGGACGGAAATTGAAATTTTTTTTTTTAGCTCCAAAACTAACGGTACCCCTCATACACCCGTATTGCAAAATCTTATTTACCTCGAAAACGGCTCTATCTATTTTGATAAAAAAAAATTTAGTGTGTTGTTATGGACATGGACTACATTTTTATAAAAAAAAATTGGGGCAAAATGTTATTAATGGTACCTGTAATAGAACCGTTTTTTTTTGATTTTCGACTTTCTCATTAACGGCTCTTACGATTTTAACCAAACATTTTCACCAGAAGCCCCCTTAAGTTTTAAATAATATTGTATATAAAAACATTAATTTTTTTTTTTTGTTTTTGAGAAAAAAAATCCAATTTATTTTTTGAAAAATCAATATCTTGAAAACGTGTGAACCATTATTTTTTGAAATTATTTCCTAAGATCTCTATTACTAAGCACTTAAAATTGACATCCCGAATTTTGTTCTAGAAAAATTTGCAAGAAACTGGTTATATAAAAAATTACTTTAATAACATGATTTTTAAAGTTTATTTGCGTAAATTCATACTTTTCCGGAAATCAGACGGCAATTTCATGCATTTAAACATTTTTATCTCATTAAATACATGTTTTATATCAAATGTGCGTATTTAAATTCCAAAGTACTTTTACATAAGAGCCAGTTTGTGTGATCCAGTCGTGAATTTTATTTGTTTCTTTAATTCTATCGTCACATCGCTGAGCAGCGTGGGCTCTTTTTTTTAAGTTACTTGAATACACTCAATAGCATTTTGAGTGGCAAAAATGGACATTCAATTGACTACAGTATAGCTTGAACCAATTCAGTTGGCCAACGGCCGGTTGCGCAGAGAGAGGATTTAAGAGAACAAAAATGGTGCACAAGCTATTTAATGAGTAAACATTTTTCCTTAAATCTTACAGTGCCTAACTCAACTTTGCTTTGACTAATAGTTTAGGGATTATTGTTTATTTCTATGTTTTATGGTTTGTGGCTTAGCAACAGAAAGGTTCCGGGGGCGTTATGTTTATATTTATTCTATGGTGTTAGTGTTTATTTGATATATGTATTTATAATTTTTTGATCTGTGGGGTTTTGGGATTAATTGTAGATTAGTGTTAATTATTTAGATTAGTGTTTACAAGTTTGAATAATTTTTACCTACGAGTTTTTAAGAATTTATTTTACCTTAAAATAATTATTATAAATTTGTACTTCAGAGATAAGTATGAAACATAATACTAAAATAAAAATAATATAAATAAGAACAATATAATTTAAATAATAAATGTTTATTTACATATATGTACTTAGTTTTAAGAACTAATGTCGCTTTCATAGTCGGTTGAAGAATCGTCACCTGGATTAATTATAATAGAATCTGAAATTGTGTCCCACTTTAGGTCGTGAGAAAAGTATTCTTCCTCAGTTCTTATGGCTTTTTCACACACTTTTCGCCAGTCTTCAGCCGTTATTTTTGAAAATTCCTCCTCTGCTAATTTTTGAACATCCAATAAATTGAATGTTGTGTTTCGTGAACCTACTCTTGCCTTGACAGTTGCCCAAATATTTTTAATGGGATTGAGATCTGGATGATAGGGTGGTAAACGTAGAACCTCATGTCCCATGCCGTGAATGATATCGTCAATCTTATGCTTTGGGTTGTGTGTAGCTCGGTGTCCTTTTATTAGCTCATACAGTTCAAGTTTCAACATCTGTATAGTATGCGGAATATTCTTTTCGTTTAGCCATTGTATCATCTCGGATCTCTTGCTAGCAGAAGTAATTTGATTTTCTTCTAATTTATTGTGGTACGAGGCGTTGTCCATTACAATAACTGAAGGTTCCTCCAAGTTATTCAAAACTTGTTCTTGGATCCATTTGCAGAAATTTTCGAAGTTCATGTCGTCGTGATAGTCTCCCGTTTTCGTTCCAGATTTGAATAAAAGTAAGGAGTTTTTCACGAAACCTTTGTCACCACCTGCATGCGCCATTATCAGCCTCTTTCCCTTTGAAATTGGCGTCTTCAACCCACTGCTACTGTCATCAGTCCAAGCCCGTGGCCTTGTATGTGAGTTATGAATATAGCTTTCGTCCAAATAAATGATATCATATCCTCTTGTTCTGTATTCCCGGATTTTTCTCAGATACTTCACTCGCATGAGTTTAATATCATTTCTTTCACAGAGAAGTTTCCGGTTGTTTTGAGTTTTTTTGTAGCTAAATCCGTTTCTTCTTAGAATCCTGTTGAGAGACGTAATACTTAAGTTAAACTCCAGATCTTCCTGTACTCGTTGTCTCAACATTTTTAAGGATATCATCATTTTTTCCTCCTGGTGGAAGTTGTGCATTATACGCCGAATAGCTGCGATGTCAAATTCGTCTAGTCCAGTTTTCCACTTCGTATGCTGCACTTTTTTATTTGGTGACTGTACAACTCCTGTCTCTTCGTATTCCTTAATAATCCTTCTGATTGAACGTTTAGAAATTCCAGTAGTTTCCACTGCTTGCGTTGTTGCGTAACTAACAGGATTTTCAAGAAACGAATTCTTTGCTTCTTCCAGTTTGTCATTATATATCTTAACAACTATCTTACGCGCCTGGCTTCCAATAGGTTTTCCTTTTCTGAATGGATCCATTACAATTTCTTTTAAATGTATTTCAATGTATTATTCTTGGTTGTTTTTTTTAAACTGAATTGCAAACCAAAGCAAATATCATTTAAATACGTTAATTCCCTCTGATGCAAAAATTGTTCAAACTCGTAAACACTAATCTAACTAATTAACACTAATCTACAATTAATCCCAACCCCACAGGTCAAAAAAAAAAAAAATATATCTAATATACACTAACGCCATAAAATAAATATAAACACAACGCCCCCGGAACCTTTCTGTTACTAAGCCACAAATCATAAAACATAGAAATAAACAATAATCCCTAAGCTTTTTGTCATTAATCCTATGTCGCAGCTCGCAGGTAGTTTTTTTTGTCTGACCCAATTGCATTTTGCAATAGACTTATTTTCTTATTATAGGTGCACTGAAATTTGTCCCAGTAATAAAAGCAAAAATTATTAATTTTATTTTTTCGAAGTAAAGTTTACACCTAAAAATCTTTTCCTTTTATCTCACCAGAGATGAAATAGTTTTTTAGACATCAAGCTATGAAAGAAAAGTAAACCATGATCATATCTTATTCAAAGAAAGTCCATCACTGGAAATTCATTTCTATTTTACTCTGAGCGAAGCTATAAACAAAACTCACCCTCCTAAGCAGTATTTCCACTTCCGGAAAAAAAGTCGAAGTAGATTTGAAGGAAAAAAAGAAGCAAATTGAGAAAAATCGAAGTAGATTTAAAAATGACTTTTTACTATCTTTTAGAAAAAATATTGCATACTAAATTTTTTTCCTTAAATGAATATTATTAGATATTTAAAATTGTCAATACATTTCTTTTAATTTTAAAGAAATTTAGTATAAAATTAGTCATTTGTGTATTTGTATCGTGGTGACGTTCTTTTATTTTATGGTAATAATGAGGTTACATACTACTACCTAGAGTGCAATAGAGAAAAAGAAGTAGATTTGGGCTTTATTTTGTAAAATTGAAGTAGGTTGAAACAGAGGTTTTTAAAATGAAGTAGATTTCAGTATTTTGCTGATGGTGCGAAGAAGGAAGTAGATTTTAAAATATTTTGAAAAAAAGAAGTAGATCTACTTCAAGTAAAGTGGTACCACTGCTCCTAAGTGCTTCAGTATGATCGCAGCAGCGTCATTGACAACAACGCCGGCATGTACATCTTTTTTTTTCTTTTTTTCAGTGATTTTTCTGTCTCTTTAAGAATTAAAGAGTAGAGCAAAGAAATTTAAAGAGACCTGCGCAGTAGAATTGCCAACTGAATTGGTTCAAGCTATACCGTGCACATGAAATGCCGATTTATCTAAAGAAAATTAGATTTTTTTTTATTTTTCTGGTTCGAGGAAGTGAATAGATTATAATTCTTCCAGTTTAAAAATAAAAAAAGTTCCATTATAATAATTGAATTAGCAATTTTTTATCACTTCCTCGAACAATAAAACTGAAATAATGATAATATTTTCTTTACAAATAACTCAAAGAAGGTACTTACAATGAGCACAAAAAGAAGAGCACAAAAATGTAGGTAGGTTAAGTCAGTTGCACTGCACTGAACTTGAGCAGGTCAATAAAAAAACGTGTCTATGGATATTTACACACGCACAGATTCAAGTACCTATAGATGTATGAGAACATTAAAAACACAAATTTGTTTTTTGTTTACCGCAAACTATATTTTTCGGTTGCAAAAAAATGTTTCTATGTATAGGTATAAATAAAAGAAAGAAGAGAAGAAAATAAACAAACATTTCATTCGGTTTTCAGCTAAAAAATTAAAACGGTTTTGTTTGTTTTCACGTGCGGCTTGGCCTTGACCACGTACATATATTTTTCTTAAGTTTTTTTTTTTTTTTCTAAAGAGTGTTAATTTCGGTAAGGAAGTGTTTTTTGATTTTTTTATTAACTACAAAAATATTCGTAGTTACAATTTGCGAAGCAACGCGAGCACGGGTCGGCTAGTTCTTAATATACTCATGTTCACTGGTTACTTATTCAGTGACCTGAATCAAAATTCAAATAAATACTACGAACTGATTTGCAACCTTCACACTTTTCGTCGAAGAGCATGCATTGTATATATAAAATATAGTACTCTCATGGAACAGAAAAAAGTGGTATGGAATACACTCTACCGAGGGCGCTGTCGTAGGAAAATATTGTCGTGGAGACTTTTGATTTAGGGTGGGGAAGTAATTGATTAAGAGCGAGAAAATTTTATCAGCTCTGGCAATGAGAAAGACGAGAATGAGAAAATGAAATTTGTTTTGTAGCATTTTTCTTTTGAGGGATCTTCTGTGTGTTTTGTTGTTATATTTTTTTGTCAAGAATATTTGTTTTGTTTTTGCTATTTCATACGCAACAAAGCAACGTTGTTCAATTTCGGCATATCTAACCAAAATACAACGTTGCTTTTTATTTGTATGGACACACATACATACCTATTTGAATAGATTTAAGTAGGAATAATTTTGAAAATTGATTCTTGATAGGATTAGGCTTTTTTTGAATTTTAGTATATCTACATAGGAACTTTATTTTAATATATGTATTAGGTAACTTACCTATGTTGATTGCAATTATTATTATTTTTGTTATTCAAAAGTATAATAATTGGTGTAATTTTGAAGAACAAAAATAATAATTGCAATCAACTATTTTAACTGCCTACATTAGATGCAGTGGGTGGTAAGGTAGTGGAAATTGTTTTTTTTTTTTGCAATTAATATAGTTATGTATGTACATAGGTATAAAACTATTTCTTTAAGCAAATTTAATAGGTACGTATACCTACCTATAATTTTATTAAAGAAAATAGCTTTTACATATGTACATAACTGTATAAAATATGGTATGGTAGAAAATAATTGTGATTACAAAAAAATATTTGTATTCGTTAATAGGTATTTATATAATTAAAAATAAAAAAAAAGAAATTTGATATAGGTATAGGTAGAACAGTTTTTAAAATTTATTCATATAAACTTTGTTTGCAAAAATATAGAACATTTTCAATACTTTTTATGTGTATATAAACAATTTTAGAAATGTATAAATATTCACATAAAGCAATTGTAAAAAAAATCAAATAAGTTTTTCGAGAAAAAAATAATTTTAGAAAACTTAAATTAATTAAAAAAAATTAGAATAAATAGAATAAAATTATTATTGACATATTTTTAAAAAATCAGATACCTTTTTTGGAAAAAATATTTTGTATGCATTTACATATTGCTTATAAGCTTTTTTAGAAAAATTAAAAAAAAAGAAATTTGGTGTCAATTTAAAAAAATTATTGATGCATCCTACATGAAAAATTTTTAAAATAAAAATAAACATTTTTTTACAAAAAAATAGTTTTTATCCATATATTTTGTAAAAATATAAGATATTTGCCCTGCGAATTGTGAATAAACTAATATTTCTTTTAATGTTTGTCTACGAATTTTTATCAAATTTGGAAATTATTAATTCATTAAAATAAAAATTTTGTTTTTTGTATTTTGTTAATATAAATATAAAAAGTACGACTTTATGCAAACAAAGTTTAAAAATCCTTTTATTATTGAACTAATTTTGAATATAAGAAATTGTAACACTTTAAAATCATGTTTATATAATAACATACAAAAAAATCTATTCATTGTACCTAATTATTCACTTAAAATTTCTATCATTATTATTACTACTATTAAAATTAAACAATTTTCATTCTTAATTTTATTGTTTTTGAATTTATAATTTACAATAAAAAAAAAATATGAATACTGTAAAAGATTAAGGTGGCAACCATTAACAAAGCACATCTGTGAAAAAGCTCCGCTGTGTATGCGTCAAGGAAAAAGTTCCGCTGTGTGTGCGTTAAGAAAAAGCTCTTCTGCATTGTGTATAAAAGGCGAGTTTCGTTCGCTACAATTCATTCTCGTTTGGTATCTTACAAGCGACGGTCGGGTTCTTCCACTGTCCTAGAAAGGTAACAAACAGAAGCCTGAGTAATTTAGCGTAGTTTTACAAATTTGATTTCTCTTGACGACGTTCGGGTTACTTCCATCGTCTCTTGAGCTCTCACATTTGAGCGCGTTGTTTTTTTTTATTAATACACATAATTACTCAAATTTGATTTCTCTTGACGACGTTCGGGTTACTTCCATCGTCTCTTGAGCTCTCACATTTGAGCGCGTTTTTTTTTAATACACATAATTACTCAAATTTGATTTCTCTTGACGACGTTCGGGTTACTTCCATCGTCTCTTGAGTTCTCACATTTGAGCATGCCACCTTGGTTTTGCTTGCTCTCTCTAATTTTGATTATGTTGTACACTCTAGATCACTATATTATATCCATTTGGCTATAATTTTTTTTAAATTAAAATTTTTATTTGAATAAATTAATGAACTATAATTTTTAATAAATAAAAGAGGTGTTTTTATTTACTTTGGTGGTCATTGATTTTAATAACTTTATACAAGATCTTCATTTGTTTTGTTGCCTGTTCAACGTATGCGGTAGTCTTCGGACAGCCCAGAACGTGGCAGAGAATAAAGCAAAGCAGCGTTTTAAATCCTATATTAAATTTGTTGTTGTCTATTGTCCTATAAAGACTGTAACCCACAACCCAAAACAAAGATAAAAAGAAGAAGTATTCAACTATATAAAGACCTATTTCAAAATTTCTTTAAAATTGTTCTAGAAAAAAATTTGGGATATTAATTTAAGAATTTAAAAATAAAGATTCTAGGAAATATTTTCAAAAATTAGTCGCTCAAACTTTTTCAAGACATTGATTTTTCAAAAACAATTTTTTTAGATAAATAAATATTTTTTCAAAATTTGAAAAAATGGTTCTATGGTAGGTACAAGCTGTTAATATCTTAATTTCAAAATTTGTTTTATTAAATTAAAGATCATACAAAAAAAAAATTTATCGAAATTCCAGGCGCCGTTTTCGAGAACATTTTTTTTCAACCATTACATAGCTTTAACTAAATGAAATTTTTTCAAAATTCTAATTGATAAAATTTTAGTTTTCAATATACTACTTGTCAAAATTAAAGTTTTCAAAATTCTGCATTTCGAAATTCTACTTCTCAAAATTCTGCATTTCCAAATTTTACTTACTAAGTTTTGTGCATTTTAAAATATTATTTCCCAAAATTCTACTTCTCAAAATTCTGCTTTTTAAATTGTACCTATTAAGTTTTCTGCATTTCAGAATTCTACTTGTCAAAATGCCTTTTTCAGAATTTTACTTACTAAGTTTTCTGCATTTCAAAATTTTCTTTCCTAAAATTCTGCATTTCAAAATTCTGCAGTTCAAAATTTTGCTTTTCAAAATCTTACTTACTAAGTTCTCTGCATTTCAAAATTTTATTTCCTAAAATTCTGCATTTCAAAATTTTGCTTTTCAAAATTTTACTTACTAAGCTTTCTGCATTTCAAAGTTTTGCTTTTGAAATTTTTACTTACTAAGCTTTCTGCATTTCAAAATCCCTTTTTCAAACTTCCGCTCTTCAAAATTTTACTTATTAATTTTTATGCATTTCAAAATTTTATTTCCCAAAATTCTGCATTCCAAAATTCTACTCTTCAAAATTTTAGCTTTCAATATAATTTTTCTGTATTTCAGAATAATACTCAAGACTCCAATTCTCAAAATTCTGCATTTGAAAAATCTGCCTACAAAAATAATTGTCTATCTATACAAAATAATTGTTCTGAGTGGTAACCGTTTAAAAATTCGTCTATTTGAATATAAATCCTACATTTGCTCCAATATACATTCAAACAGCGAACGAAAAAAATCAAACCAAACAATATACCGTTTTTTCTCTATGCGTGAAGCAAAAAATGCCACCTCATACTTATTTGTATAGAAAATTGATAAAAAGAAAACAGAAAATAGCTTTATTGTCGTCGCTTTGTTCTGCACCTTCGGTTTGCTTTTACCGAAAATATTATCACCCCTTCCTGATTATCGTCTGTCCTTACTCTCCACAACTCTATGTAAAAAGTTATGGAATACGCTCGTATGGGGCCGCATCGTTCGTTCCTCTTCATGAGAGTACTATATTTTATATATACAATGGTTTGTGTTTTGACACAAACTAAACGATTGCCTAAAATAAGTTCGCCATTTTATTGAACATATAATTATCTGCAAATTCACGGACATTCAACCAAACAGTTCATCTGTTTTCTATAAGTAACCAAACAGTTTCGCAACTAAAAATTGCTAGTGCGCGGCTAGCCTAAAGCTTAAAGCAACCTATTGCCGTCCACAATTTAGATACGGTATGGATTATAAATAATATTTTTACTGGTGCTGGCATTAATGATGAACTAACATGCTCCATTTATATATACAATGCACAAACTTTTTAGTTGCTCGAACCAAGCAGTTTCACAACTAAAAGTTGCTAGTGCGCGGCTAGCCTTAAGCAACCTATTTATGGGATTGGATCGAATAGCAAAAAAACCTGAAGGGTTCTTTCTTTTGTCTCTAATGTGTCTAATGAAGTTAGTCGTCGACAAGCCGCCTTGAAAGGAGATCAGATAATCTTTGTTTTTAAATAAATAAAATAAAGTTTTAATATTGAAAGAAAACTTGTGTATTCGAAGTTTATTTTTAAAAACGAGTCAGATAAAACAATCTGACTGCGCCATATACCTTCGTTGATTAAAGTTTGTTTTTATTTTAAAAACCACCTGATGGAATTGTTAGCTGAAAGGTAATCGAATTTATCTTAAAAATGGAAAAATAAATAAAATGCACTACTGGATCGCAAAAGTACTTTGGGATTTAAAATAAATTTTATTAATACAATGCATGGAATTGCCGTCTGATTTACGGAAAAGTATGAATTTACGCAAAGAAAATTTAAAAATCGTTTTATTAAAGTAATTTTTTTTATAACAAATTTCTTGCAAATTTTTCTAGAACAAAATTTGGGATGCCAATCTAAAGTGTTTAGTAATATAGATTTTATGAAATAATTTCAAAAAATAATCGATCACACGTTTTCAAGATATTGATTTTTCAAAAAATAAATTGGAATTCATTTTTTCAAAAAACAAAATAAAATTTTTTTTTCGAATATTTTTATATACAATAATATTTTAAACTTAAGGGGCTCCTAGTGAAAATTTTGGTTAAAATCGTAAGAGCCGTTAATGTGAAAGTCGAAAATAAAAAAAACGGTTCTATGACAGGTACCATTAATAACATTTTGCCCTACAAAATTTTTTTTACAAATATGTAGTCCATGTTTATAATATCATACATAATTTTTTTTTATCAAAATCGTTAGAGCTGTTTTCGCGATAAATAAGATTTTGCATAACGGGTGTATGGGGGGTACCGTTTGTTTTGGAGCTAAAAAACAACTTTCAATTTTCCCTCTAGGGAATCACCGAAGACCCTTAACTACCGGGATTGAAGAACATAGGTCTAGTGCAGTGTTGCCAGAAACACCGATTTATCGTATTTCTCCCGATTTCTAGACCTATTTCCGATACACCGATTTTAGATGTAAATAGTGCACTTTCTCCCGATTTTAAATTTAAAAATACGTTCAGATATTTTCTCCGCTCTTGAATGAACATAATTTATTATTTTACTAAAAATTTTGGCAGTGCCTAACTTACGGTTTTCTCTTTTTAAATTTAGTATGAAAACATATTCCCTGCAATTATTGTTAACGTCGTTGCCATTGTCTTTCTTCTTCTTCAAAATAGCTTTTTTGGCCTTTAGTTCACAAAAATTGGCGTTTCGTCCCGGCGATCTCACATGGACTCATCAGTTGACTGTGAGGACCTTGTCAATACGCAATTTTTGTTAAATTCAATTCATCTTACATCGATTTTTTGACAAAAATACAATGTGAACTATACCCAACCAAGATTAAATTTCTTCTTTTTCTTTATCTTGTTTGATTTGGTGTGGGGCGGTGCGTGTCGGTAGTTAAGTTCTTGTTAATATTTTCAATTACACTAATAATATAAATGTAAATCCATTTTCTTTATCTTTTAGCGAAATGTTAAAATCAGACTGTACCTACAATATAATAAGCAATGATAATTTGTACCTCGGGAGCGATCTTAAGTTACAATTGGACAAAAATCTTATTTCAAGCTCTGAAGTTGAACGATTTAAAAACAGCTGTATAAGCGTTTACGTTGAACTTTGCAAAAAAATATTACATACATAGGTTTGATTTTAAAAATAAAAATTTTCAGGCTTTGACCTTATTAAAACCAAAACAAAATGTAAATAAACAAATTGATCCACTAAGTAATCTTTTTAACTTATTTCCTAATGCAGCGAATCGATTGTGAATATGGAGAAATAAGTAATCTTGACTTTAAAAGCTTAATATATGAAAGCTTTGATACTATTAAAATTGAAATATTTTGGAAAATTGTTTGTTCAATCAAAAGGGGCAATCAAAGTTTGGCCTTTCCATTGATGGCTTACTTTATTTCATCGATATTAACATTACCAAACTCTTCAACTAATGTTGAGAGAACTTTTTCTCAAATAAATTGATGAAGAAATTTTTTTTTAATAAGTAAAATTATTTCAACTTCTAATTCCCCGATTTTCCCGATTTCTGATGTGGAAATCTCCCGATTTCCAAAAATATCTTATGGCAACACTGGTCTAGTGGCTTAGGCTGTAGGGAGAGGTACAGACATACAGACATACTGAAACATGTTTTTTATGTAGGTAGATACTAAATTTTCCTTAAAATTTTTATAAAAAAATTATTATACAAATTGTTAGTATTCAATAAAATACATTTTATAACGTAATTTAAAAATTTATTCTCGTATCCGTTTTCAAGATATTGAATTAAATAAAAAAAATTGAATTATTTTTTTTAAAAATCCAAAAACTATTTTTCCGAAAAAATTTTTAAATTTTATATTTTTACATGCATAGGAAATTTTTAAATTTTATATTTTTACATGCATAGGAACTTCTGCATCATACAAATTTTGGGAAAAATCGATAAACCGTTGATGAGAAATTCGAAAATCAAAAAAAAAACGTTCTATGACTGGTACCCCTAATAAAATTTCCCTCCAAATTTTTTTTACCATGTCCATAATATCACACCTAATTTTTTTTATAAAAATCGTTAGAGCCGTTTTTGAGATAAATAAGAATATGCATTACGAGTGTATGGGGGGTACCGGTACCGTTAGTTTTAGAGCTAAAAAAAATTTCAATTTCTCCTCTAGGGAATCACCGAAAACCCTTAAGTACTAAGTTTGAAGAAAATACTTCCGGTAGTTTAGGCTGTAGTCCGAGGTACAGACATACAGACAGACAGACAGACGGAATTAATGATGCCCAAAGCTTACACACATATGTATATATGTACATATGTAGGTATAGATTTTCAAAAAATGAATTCTAGAATGGCGGTACAGACAATAAATGAATCGGTTGCTATTAGAAGAGAATTATTTCACACAATTTTTCACAACATTTAGTTGAATACCTATGCAAGCCCAACATAAAATTTTATTAGATAAATAAAAAGATTATATGATTTATTAATAGGAAACAAGCATTCACACGTGATGATAGAAACATATATGGTCAACTTTTTGAACAACATATTATTGAGAGCTTGGCTTTTTATTTGTTAGCAATTTGTTGCACTTTTAGTAATTTACTAGCTCTTCGAAAATTTTTTTTTGTTTTACTAACCAGTAATAGACTAATTACCTTTTATTAAAAACGGTGCATCTGAACACATTTAAATCAGTACAGTTCGTTAAAATTAACAAAACAAAGAAAACTAAATCTGGGTCGGACCTAATAGTTTGAAATGTCGGAAACTCAAAAATCAAAGGGACAACCTTCAATTTATTTTGCTTTTGTTTATTTTTGACAACCTTTTCGAAATGTTGTTGGATTGGGCCATTCCAGTCTTCTTCCAAAGAAGTGTACTGTAAATAGTAGGTACTTGGAATTCTGGTGCAATCGAAAGCCTACGGCTTGTAATTCGATCTTGGATGTTTAGGTTTTAAACTAAAAACCAAACTGCTATCTTGTCAAACCTATGTATGCCTGAAGTAAAATTCTCCATAAAGCTGGGGCTTCAATTATATACATATGTATTATGTATATGAAAATCTTCGTCTTCCGAAAACATTTTATTTTATTTTATTTACTTTTAAAAACAATTAACCCACGAAGTATAAAAAACACAATTTAACTCTTTCAAATAAAATTGCCAAGAGATTTCTTTAAGGAAACTGACAGATTTCATATGAATTAAGTAAATTACTAAAAGTTAAAGTAACCAGTTTGTGATTTTAACTTTAGTATAATGCTTAGAGATAGTAAGATGACAAAATCGTTTAAAATTAGCGAAATCCTCTTTGAACTTAGTAACTCACTAAAATGTCTAAAATGTTAACAATTTTGGGTTAATGTATTTAAACAAAAAATAATATTTTTCAAATTGGTTTGACAATAAGAATGAGTCGTACGCACAGTTTTGATACAGTCAACTTTTTGATAATTGTTTTTCTCTCGAAAATTTGTAAATGGACTCTTGACAAGAAAAACTAAAGACTGGAAAACCGAGAAATGGATTTTTAAAATAATAAAAGTAAAATGGGATTAAGGGTGGGCGAACTAAACAAATACGTAATTAACAGTATAAATGCATCAGATATTTTATTTGGAATAGGCTAAAAGCAGAAAAAACTATCATTATTTAATCACTTACAAAAACAAATTAGAAAACAGACTTTTAATTTAATTATTTTTTTTTAACTTTTTTTTTTGTTTTTATTTTTATCAAACACAAAAAAGTCAACGGTCCTTATTCGGAATTCCCCCCCCCCCCCCCACCAAAATGCACTTTTTTTTATGAATCGATAAAAAAAAGTGTGCTGTTGATAAAAAAACATCAAATTATGGAGGAGAAACACTTTTTTATGGTAAAAAAGTGAAGTATAAAAAAATTAATATAGGCCATAGGCATAGGGTAAATTCAAAGTTTCTTTAAATCCAGATTCTGTAAATGCAAAAGAAACCTTGCATACACCCAACCTCGCACCTATCCCAATTCCTATAGTGTGCCCAAGCAGGGGGGTTGCAGGGGGGCAGCATACCCCCCCATACATATTTCACTGTTTCTACGCCGTAATGCGTAAGCAAGCAAAAAAAGAAAATATCCCATAAAAAAGTAGTTTTAGTTATAGTACTGTGGGTGGTCGGCTTATATTTCACTTTTTTACCATATAAAAGTGTTTCTCCTCCATAATTTGATGTTTTTTATCAACAACAAACATTTTTTTATCGATTCGTTAAAAAAAAAGTTCATTTTGGTGGGGGGGGGGGGAATTCCGAATAAGGGCCAATAGTACTGTGGGTGGTCCGCTTATACTTCACTTTTTTACCCTAAAAAAGTGTTTCTCCTCCATAACTTGATGTTTTTTATCAACAGCAAACACTTTTTTATCGATTCGTTAAAAAAAAAGTTCATTTTGGTGGGGGGGGGGGGGGGAATTCCGAATAAGGTCCAAGTCAACCACTCAAGTCAACTCGCCAATATCAAAAGATCGCACCAAATCAAATACATAAAACCAACCTTCCTACCTACAGGTGTTATCATAGCGGGTTGGCTACGTTTTCCCGCAAAACGATTTCCCGCGTCACGTTTTCCCGCGTAACGTTAGCCCGAAAATCATTTGCCCGTAACTCTTCAGCGTTTCTTAGACCTTCATAGAAGTAAGAAATTGAGAGATGTCTTGCTAGAGGTTTGGGGACTGAGTTGATTGACGTGGTGGACATGGTAGTTGGTGGACGGGTGGTTGATGGATGGTGTGGTGTGCTGGAGGGAGTGGTTGGTGGGTGAAGTGCTTCGATGGTGGTGGTTGTGGTGATCGCTAACAATATTGTTGAAGCGTGTTAGTTTGTTCTTTAGAGAAATTATCTTCAAGGATTGCAATACGAGGGCGGGTCCAATGATGAAGTCATCTCGCAAATTTTGAGGACCTCGACAAATCATTTTTTTTGGAAGGTATACAAAAATTGGAGAAGCGTTGGACAAAGTGTATAGAGCTCAAGGGAGACTACGTTGAAAAATAAAATTATTTTTTTATCAAAAAATCTGTGTTTTATTCCAAAAGTCACGGACTTATTGACCCGCCCTCGTACTTTTTAAGGATTTAATAGATAGATATGTATTTACTATCGTAGAATAAAGGCTTTTCAATTTACAATGATTTTGTGCATACACAGCTTGCACAGAGATACTAGGTTTATACCTATCTTATAACTGAAAAATAAATTCAAAATGATGATAAGGATTTACAAAAAGAAAAAGGAATTTATTTTTGAATAAAAACTACGTAGAAAACCTTCATTTGATATTTTTAAATTTATGTTATGGACTTCGGCCGTTTTCGAAAACGTCATCTGCATGAAAAATGCATTTGCAGAATGTTCTTAAACGCAAACTGCAAAAGTCAACTGTTCGAAAACCCAAAACGAAATTTTCATGCAAAAGCATTATTTTCGATAACGCAGTTTGCTTAAGCCATATGTTCGATAACATCATTTGCGGCGCAGCTCTGCAGTAAAAAAATCGAGCTGACGACAAAAATAATTATTGTTAAAAGTGCAGAAAATAGATTTTAGACTGACTTGTGTGTGTGTGTGTGTGTGTGTGTGTGCGTGTGTGTGTTTGTGTGTGTGTGTGTGTGTGTGTGTGTATGTGTGTGTGTGTGTGGGTGAAAGTAGTTAAATTGGTGCACCACATTATCAACTTCTTCATTTGTAGTTGGCCATGTCACAAATTTTGAAAATAGACGCATAATTGTTTTACAAGTTTTAAACTAAGTATGAAATACGCAGTTGATAGATTTGTTGAAACGATCTCCGGTTTCTCGGTATGAATTTTTGTTGCTTAAAGCTCAAAGAGTAATGTATATGCTATGTTCTAAGTTTGGTCCGTGTACGTCCTGTTTTTGTGTTTTTACCTTAAGGGCTTAGTTCTTCCTTCAATCCCTAGAATTAGGTACTCATTAAGAATGTTAGTTCTTATGAATTTAAACGTTTCATTTGTTTGTACTTACAAGATATAATTGCTTTGACATTCTGAAATGACCGAAGAATTTCTCATCCGAAAACTTTGTTTTGATTTAATTACACATTCGCACCTTTGGAATTTTACGGCTCGAGCTTCGGAGTTTAAACCAAATCGCCTTCTTTTTTTTGTTTAAAAATATTTTTTTTGCTATAGTATAGCACGTATTTAAATTTTTCGAACAATTTTCAGCCACAATTTTTTAGCATCCATTTTTAATTTTGTTGACCGTGTTCGTAAACGTCAAATGCATTTGCCAGAAAATTCACTGACGTTGATCAAATAGAGTTTGTGCAAGTAGGACGATTGCATATTTGACGACAGCAATATTTGCGTCAAAAAATGACGATCATTTGACGATCAAATTGACGTTGATTTGACGTTTTCGGAAACAGCCTTCTTTTTAGAAGTCTGTTAATTAGGTATGAAGACCAATAATGGAATTTGGTAGATAATTAATTTGTTTATTATTTAATAGTAAATATTTTATTTAAAGTATATAAGTTTATATAAATAAATTAATCAAAAAACAATCAATTGCAAAATAAACAAACAAATAAACATTGAAAATAATAGTTAAATAAATAAATAAAAGCAAGGAAAGAAAATAAATAAACAAATTTATAAATGAACAAAAATAAATAAATAAATACATGAACAGATAAATAAATACATAAATAGAGATTTAAATAATTAAAAAACAGATGAATTTAAAAACAATAAACAAAAGAATGCACATATGGGTCATTTTTTAAAAATTGACATTTTTTTTTGATCGTTTGAAAAAAAAATTTTCTCAGTTTTTCTTGGGTTTTAGTTCCTAAATCTATAGTAAACAAGTAGAAAAGGAGTTCTCCGAGTTGCGCAAAAATAATTTCAAATATTTTCCATTTTACGAGTATTTTTTGATAAAAATTTAAATTTTAAATTTCGAATGTACTAAAAATGTTCTTTTCTTGCATAAAATAACAATAATCCACAAAATAAATAGTAACAATAAATAGTTGAAATTTTGTGGAAAGCAAATAAATTTAATAGGATAATTAATAAAAAAGGTTTGTTTGTTTACGAAATGATTTTGTTTAAAAGCATGAAAGAGTCAAAAAAATATTTTTAAATAACGGCACATAACTTTCTTGGAACTTTTACGGTACCAATACTGTAAGGAATGATGAAATTCAGTATATTTATCTAGAATATAAAAAAATTAATAATAATATGAGCCATTATAAACTAAAAAAAACATTTATTAAAAAACAAATACGAAAATGGCCACGGAGATTACAGGCCACGGAGATTACAAAATCGCCTATTTTTTAATTTTAATATAGTAAATGTAATTCAATGTCATCCAAATTATATTAGGTTCAAGTATGAGTAAATACCTTTCTTTTGGCGGTGGTAAGACTAAAAAATATTTATACGGTACAAAGATAACAAGGCCACGGAGATTACACTGAATTTTTACTCGGATGAAAAAATTATTTTGTATGCAAATTTTAAAGGAATTAACTGCAATAATTAAATTATAATAAAACATGAAATTGAAGGTTTTTTGACGTACTATAAGATAATGCATCGTAAAAAATTATTAAAAATTGTCTAGTTGTGTGAAAAAGCGAAAATGTTTAATTAGGTTTTTTTTTTCAAATCTTGTCACACTCGTTCAACTAAGTATTCGGACAACAAATAAATTTTTTTTTTTTTTGTAATATCATAAAATTGAAGTTTGAGAGAAGGCCTTTCAAACGACAAGGCCCAAAATTAAATAAAAAATCATTTTCATCATTAAAAATATTAATAAAACTGATAAAGCATGAAAATCACATCCCAAAAAGGCCACGGAGATTACACATTATTAATTACCATGGCTTTTCGTTACCATCAATCGATCTGCAAATTTGTTCTTATAATGCTGACATATAAACACACTTCCATGCCAAATTTCAAGTCTTTAAATTGAAATGCAAAGAAAATAGAAGCTATAACGCTAAAAATGTAATTTTTTTAAAACGACCCATATAAATAAGTTTATTTAATGGTTTAAGTATTTTGTTTTCAATTTCAGTTAAGGTTTAGAGCGAATTTTATTTGTTCAGAGCTTAAAATGCGTTTAAAGCTTTTTGGTAATCCCTAAGATGGTCTGGGTTTTCATTTATTAAACCTAAGTAACGTTTTACATTATGAATTTTTATTTTTTCTAGCTTTAGAAGTTTTTTAATCGTAACTATGTAATAGTACATATAAAAATATGGATTGGGATTTCTCCGCTTAGGGTATATTCAGTCACACCAGGCAGGCGCCTCAGGCAACAGTTCTATTGGGCAATAGAACCTTGGGTGACCCGCTTTGCGGGTTCTCAGGACTTAAACTCCCTTTTTGGGGCTCACACCCGCTCACGCAACTCCGTTGCTCCGCTTAGGGTATGTTCAGTCGCCAGGCAGGCGACTCTCGCAACAGTTCTCTTGAGCAATAGTACTTTGGGTGGCCCGCTTCGCGGGTTTTCAGGATTTTAACTCCCTTTTTGGCGCTCACACCCGCTCACGCAACTCCGTTGCTCCGCTTAGGGTATGTTCAGTCGCCAGGCAGGCGCCTCTGGCAACAGTTTTCTTGGGCAGTAGTACCTTGGGTGGGCCGCTTTTCGGCTTCTCAGGATTTAGCTCCCTTTTTGAGGCTCACACCCGCACACGCAACTCCGTTGCTCCGCTTAGGGCATGTAAAGTCGCCAGGCAAGCGCCTATGTCAACAGTGTTTTAACTTAAAAGTACTGTGGGTTCAGAAACTTCCTTTTATAAGATAATATGTGAGAAAAGATCAATTTGGAGAGAAATTGTTATTATTTTGAATTGTAAAAACATGAAAAATAAACTTTTTTGTATAATTTTTTAAAATTTGTTTGCTTTTTTTTGAGTAGATTATGAAAAATATATAAAAACTTCATTCGATTGCTTGTAAGAAAGTTATCAACAATTATACGTGAATAAGTGCGTTTACATGAACATTTGAAGCCCTGAAACTAATATAAGTTTTCATTTTTTTTTCAACCTTGTCATTTTTCGTCAATCCGCCGTAAAAATGAAGATTAAAAAAAAACACTCAAAAAAGTTGGTTTTCGATTTTCTACAGCCAAAAAACGAGGGGACCGCGATAGTATAAAATTAATTAATATATAGGAATATATATAACCTATGTAATGACCACCCAATGTGTGTTCATACTATTCATCATTTTTGATATTAATTCCCCAATGCAAAAGGGAATTTATGTTTGTTGATCTACAATATCAAATGTCACCCTTTGTCGCGATCTGGACTATAATTGCAAAAGATAAACCTTCCACTCACGATTAATTGTGTGCATCACTTGCACACAATTTTCTATGCCACATTTTGCGACTCATCAATTTTATTCCATCTCAATTAAATGTAATTGAAATTATTTTAAGTGAGTTGAAGTTTGGCAGCAAATGCAAAGAGTTGTTTCTCATTAAATAAATAAAAAAATAATAAATAAAAAATACTTAAAAGACTTTTTTTCTAATTAACGTTAACACTCCCACAAGCTCTTCGTTCAACAAGCCAGTCACCCAACCAGCCAGTCGCCCAACCAGCAATCACCCCATAACACAACTGAATAAAAGTTCCTACTTCTTCCTGAGGTCTTACCTCTACGGAGTTCTGACAAGAACTGCGGAAGCACTACTACATAAATATTTTTTTCCAGATGTCAAATAATTAATAAAATAATAAACCCATCTTAACCGGCGGTGAAAACCTGCTGTATGCTAATGACTCGTATGCACCCTCAATGTCACCACTTCTCATTTCTTTCTTCCCACCAGCTCTTCGTTCAACAAGCCAGTCACCCATCCAGCCAGTCGCCCAACCATTAATCACCCCATAACACAACTGAATGAAAGTTCCTATATCTTCTTGAGGAGATCTGACGACAAGAACTCAGGATTTTTATGGAAGCACTACTGCTTAAATAAATCCAAAAAGTACTATCTTAAAAGTAGTATTTAGTACTGCCAATCCCGAGAAGAAATCTACGGGATATCATGCGACGGGATATCGTGCTGCGGAATTGACGTCAAAAAAGTATCAATAAAATCAGGGGGCAAACATTACACGGGCAACTCTTTTTCGGGAAAATGTAACGATCCCATCATAGCCTCATGAACCTGAATGTAAGATACGTACATATGTATCTATGTAGAAAGAGGAATAACTTAATTTAATTTAATTTAATTTAATTAAGCTTAATACAAGCCACTTATACTATATCACAATAAAAATATCTTAAGTCTAACATTAAGGCTCGTATTCACCGAGCGCTCCTAAACGGCTCTTAACTTTACGAGGCTCTTAACTTGAAATTTCTGTGGGGTATTCACCAACCACTCGCAAGTGTTTTTCGAAGTTCGAAAATGAGAGCCACTATCTCTTGTTCAGACATACCCAAACTGTGAAATGTTGTGGAATGTTGGTCTTAACAGCAAATGGATACTCTTCTACTTGGCATTGCTCACATGGATTCGAGTCAAATGCGTGCGTGGCACACGCACAAGCGAACAAACTTTCGAAGGGAGCGCTCGTAAGTTAGGAGTGGTCGGGACCACTCCTAACTTTTAAGAGCGCTCGTAGATCTTCACTAATATTGCTTGGTGAATAGGTTTATGAGCTTCTTAAGTTATGAGCGCTCGGTGAATACCGGCCTAAGTTAAGTCTAAAAATTAATAAATTGATTAATAATGGGATAATTTGGATAAGTATCAGGAGGGGTAACGTAATAGGCATGTTTAAGTGAGGATTTACTAAGGTTTAAGTCAAATATGTAAGAATTATTTACCCTACTCAACATTCTTGTCAGGGGTTCGTTTAGTCCGTAGTCAGTACTATGGTATTGGAGTCGAAAAAGAGTCGTAGATCGAAAACGA
Organism: Philhelius festivus; assembly: GCA_963931855.1. NCBI lineage: Eukaryota > Metazoa > Arthropoda > Insecta > Diptera > Syrphidae > Philhelius > Philhelius festivus. Next base: position 132,530,235 of record OZ007556.1, on the reverse strand, counting down.
TGTTGGTTAGTATTAAAACCGATCTGTTGTAGTAAACAGGGACAGTCAATGTTACATGTTAATAACTGGTGAACGAAGATAATATCAGAAATGTTACGGCGCGCATATAAAGATTGTAAACTTAGGAGCTTTAGACGTTCTTCATATGGAGGAAGGTTAAAAGGATCGTCCCAGCCAAGTCCACGCAAGGCAAAACGTAAAAATCTTCGTTGGACGGCTTCAATGCGATTAATGTGAACTTGATAATTAGGCGACCAGACCTGAGATGCGTATTCCAAAAGTGGTCGGACAAAAGTCATGTAGAGGGATTTTGTAACATAGGGATCGGAGAATTCTTTGGACCAGCGTTTAATAAATCCAAGTGAAGAGTTAGCTTTATTTATAATGTTATCAATGTGAGAGCGAAAGTTCAGTTGGGAGTCGCATAATAAACCTAAATCACGGATCGAAGTATCAGTGGGAATTGGTTCGTAATTTATAAAATATTGTCTTTGAGCTAATGGAGAACGCTTACGAGTATAAGTTATGGCTTGACATTTATTATCGTTGAGTTCCAGGAGGTTTTTTTGGCACCAAATGTAGAATTTGTCCAAGTCAATTTGCAGAGATTTGGAATCATCGGCACAAGAGATCTTTCGGCATATTCTCATGTCATCTGCGTAGATTAACAGATCAGAGTTCGAAAATATTTTTTCAACGTCATTAGTGGTTAGAACGAAAATAAGTTGTCCTAGGTGGCTACCTTGCGGAACGCCAGAAGTTTCACGGATGGAGGTAGATATACACGACCTGAATATAACGTTGTATTGTCGTTTCGATAAATATGATTGAAGCCATGAAATCATTAAAGCCGGGGAGCCGAGTTGTCTTAGTTTAAATAATATTATATTATGGGATATTTTGTCGAAAGCTTTGCTAAAATCAGTAGCTATCGCATCGACTGCTTTTCCTTCTTCTAAAGCACACAGGGTAGTAGATACAAAATCTACCAGATTAGTGGCTTACAAAAAAAGAACATATTGTCATATATAATACTTTCAAAGAGTTTCGGTATGCAAGAAAGTTTTGCAATTGGTCTATAGTTAACTATATCATTTTTAGGTCCTTTCTTATGCACAGGTATAATAAAAGCATCTTTCCAAAGCTGGTGAAAAATTCCTGTTGAAATGGACTTTTGGAAGAGTGCAGTAAGTGGCTGGGCTAAGTTAGCAGTACATTTTTTCAACAAAACAGAAGGGAGACCGTCAGGACCAAAAGAGAAATCATCTTTGAGCAGATTCATTTTATTTATCACCGATGATATCTCAATATTAATGGAAGTTAGGGAAGTCTGGGTGCAGCCGTTCATATAAATAAAATAGCTAACGTCAGCCTCAGAATTGTCACACGAAAACGCTGCCCCGAAAAATTCTGCAAAAAAAGTTGGATATAGTTTTTGGATCCATTGACGAAGAATCGTATAATTTTAGTACAGAGGGGTAACCATCAAATTTTTTTTACTATTAATAAACTGATAAAACAACTTTGGGTTAGAGATAAGATCAGTCTGCATTTGAGAAAGATATCTTGTGTATAAGTATTCACACAAAACGGAGAAGTTATTATAAGCTAAAGTGTAGTTAGAAAAATCAGACTCTGATTTGGACCTTAGAAATGTTTGCCAAAGTTTGTTACGTTTATTGCGAAGAGAGCGAAGTTCTTTGTTATACCATGGAGGAGAAGAAGTTATGTTTTTTTGAGAAAGTATTGGGATCGATTGGGAACAACAGTCAAAAATATGTGCATAAAAAGTAGCGATAGTTATATCGATATGTGTATTATAATCAGATATAAAATCGAAATTTACCCTACCGATAAGATCGTTTAGTTTTTCAAAATTAGCTTTACGAAAGTTGAATTTGCGCTGTGTTAAATAACAAACAATACTGCGTCTGTTTTTGGCTCTGTTCGGAAAAATTAAGCAGGAAAATTAGCATAATTTGTATGGGAATTGCAAAAAACCAATACCTAAAAAGATTGAGAATAATATTAGGTATATCACAAACCCAGCCAAAGGTATGCAATTAAACAACTAAGAAGATGTCCTTTTTATGAAAAAAATTTGTCTTTAGCCAGATAAACACACAAAAAGATTGAGAATAATATTAGGTATATCACAAACCCATCTAAAGGTATGGACCTACATAAGTCCCTAATTTGCATCAAAATGCAACAAAACATCTAAGAAGGTGTCCTTTTTATGAAAAAAATCTGTCTTAGCTTCCCAGATAAACACAAAAAAATGCAAGCAACCAAATAACGCTATAATATTTTTTTCTTGCCAAGATTCCTTCATGAAAAATGTATCGTATCTTGTGTGTCCCCATCCCCATAACAAATTTATTAAAAAAAATGGTCTGGCGGTATACCTATAAAAAAAACGAAGAATACAGAGTTGAATACTCAAGAACAACAGACGAAATAGGTTTTATTCGTGAATTCAGAGAGCACACATTTTAAAGAGAAAAAGCACTGCGCACTGCTCACATACATTATACATATCTTAAAATAATAAATTGAAAACAGCTTTCTTAAAAGCTCTTTCAAATGAAGATTTTAATTTTCATATGTCAGTTTTATCTATGGGCCTGCGTCATCTGTATATAATTATCTGTGTTATAAGATTAATCTTACTGTGTTAGTATTTGCCCGAAATAAATAAACTAACAAACTAAACTTCATAATCACACATTCAATGCTTTTCGCATACCAGCCAATGTACATAGTTACTTTTCTGAATAATAACAACAATCCAAAAAGTAACGTCTACTCCTTTGTTTCGTCATACTTTTTTCGCTTCAGTTCCAACAAAAAATAGCTAGCTTCGAAAAAAAAAACTTCATTGCGGCAAATTGATGAACTAAAACGGCCAGTAAATTAAAGTAACGACTTTTGTATAGAAAAAAAGACTTTTATAAAATGTATTATTTTGGAATAATAAGTTACTTTTTGATTACCTTTTTTTGATTTTAATTTTTAAGAATTTCAGAAAGCATTTTGTCATTTTGGGAAAGTTATGTGGATAATTTACATAACTACACAAATGCATTAAAAAATGAGCAAAAATCCGCTCCGACGATCCTCAAGTTCTGTTCATTAACTGTAAAACGACGTAAGTATAATATGAATTTTTCACTTCAATTTCTCACAAACCTTACACACCCGGAGCAGTTTTGTGAAATTTAACGAAAGAAGCAACCGGAATATTAAAATTAAATAAGAAAAATATAAAAAAATTTTTAAAAGTGGCTCGGCGACCTTCAAGCTAAATTATAATTCTTTCATATGCAATATAGTTTTTTCCAATACGTCTTGTATTGACTTCACAAACCTTGCAGCAGTTCGTCCAATTTCACGTTTTTCTCAACATTTTGGGAGGAGGCCTCTTCCTAAACGACGAACATGCTCGCCGAACTTGTTCGTGCTCGCTGTGTTTCCTCGTGTAGGGGCTGGTTCGCGAGCCGCTTGCTGTTGGCGAAAAATTTCGATTTTGTTGTGTTCGTAAGCTTCTATGTTCGCCGTGTAGGGCCATGTTCGCGAGCACTGTGAGCCACTCTATTTTCGAATAATCATCTACTGAAAAACAATGCGTATAGTTATATGAAAAGAGCAACATAACTTTCCCCAAATGACACATAATGCCCTCTGAAATTGTTTAAATAATAAAAAGGTAATCAAAAAGCAAATTATTACAAAATAACACATTTCATAAAATTCTTTTTTCCTTATACATGATGTCCGGTAATTCGTCTGCCATACTTTGGGTTGTGGTTCTTGGTCATATTCTTAGAAAAAAATTGTTCTACAGTAAAGTCTGATTTTCAACTTTGACATCACTTTTGACAATTTCAAAAAAGGCTAACTTTGGTGCACTCTGACCCATGTTAAGGTCAGTTTCTCTGCCAGTACTAATGGTAGGGACCTCATTTTGGACTTTTTTCTTAGTAGAAATACTAACCTTTAAAACTGCGTTTAAATTAAGCTGATATGATTTAAGGTTGCCAAATATTCAATTTTAAATGGTGTTCAAATATTCTTGCCAGAGCAAAATTTCGACTTTGAGGTAAATTTTTTTCAAAAAATGCGTAATAAACATAAAGTTTTCTTATTTTACCTGATGAAAAAAACAATTATAAAAAAAAACTTATAAATAAATGCACGCAAAAACCTATACGTTTAATGATACTTGGAAAAGTGGAAAAGTCTAAGATAGGTAAAATAAAAAAAAAGATGTTTTGCCCTGAAGTGTAAGGAGTTTGAATAAAACAAATTTGTGTAGTTTAAAGTTATTTTTTTATTTTATGTACACACAAGTACAGTCATAATAAGTGCTCAAAGTGCCTTCCTGCGCTTTGAATGCATGCTAGAGCCCGTTTTTGGATTTCATTATCAATGTTTATTCTCGATAACTCTTGCCTTGCTTTTAGTGATCCTTCCGAAATACGTTGTTCTCATTCAGTTAAGGTTGTTATTTCAGATGAGTAAATGATTTCTTTCATTAGTCCTCATACAAAAAAATCCAGTACAGTGAGATCGGGATATCTAGCAGGCCAGTGAATTGGCCCATTTCTGACTATCCATCGATAACCGTATTCTTCATCCAGCCAATCCTTAACTTCACGACCATATTGTTGGTAATATGATGACGCTAGTTGAAGCAGTGGAACTGCCTCCAATAGGTCTGGTAGATTATTTTGTAAAAACTCCAGATAGTTAGTAGAATTAAGTCGGGGTGGTAATTTGAAAGGCCTGATCAATTTATTTCCAATTACACCTGCCCACATATTGGCACTGAATCTATGCTGAAATAATCGTTGCCGTCTTGAATATGGATTGCTAGAATCCCATGTATGGAGATTATGGAAATTCGTAATACAATCTCTTCTGACTAGAGATTCGTCTGTCCAAAGAATTCTGTTTATAAACTGGTTGTCATCCAAGCTTCTCTTGCAACCAGTTACAAAATTTGAGTCTCTTTTGAAAGTCATCGGGAAGCAGTTCTTGCACAGGTGTATGATGATATGGATACATATTTTCTCCATGCAGTATACTGGCCTTGGAAAGGAAAGGTATTTTCAAAAACATTTCGAGAAATCATCTTCAGACCCTAAAGAAATTGCAAATATGTTTGCTGACCACTTTCAAACTACTTATAATTCATCCAATCCAGTATTATTGGACGAACATTATTTCAAATCTCTTAATTTGATTTTTGATTACTGTAATTTTATAATTAAAAATGATGATGTACTTAAGCTGTTGAATGGACTTGAGCCTATAATACAGCCAGACATATTGGAATTTATACTTATTGTTTTAAAGCATTGCGCTGGTGTACTCTCTGTTCCATTGACAGAATTGTTTAATCAGTCCTTATGTTCGGGTACATTTCTTGATGAGTGGAAAATCTTGGTTATAAATCCCATTTTTAAGTCTGGGAAAAAAGACAATATTGGCAATTATAGACCTATAATTAGAATATCTATCATCCCAAAGATGTTGGCATGTTAGTGATTTTCTACATGGTTTCTAGAAAGGAACTACAGTATCGAATTTGGTAGAATTTACAAATTTTTCAATAAACGCATTAGAAAAAAATAAACAAATTCATGTAGTTTACACAGATTTTTCTAAGGCATTTAGCAGGGTAACCTTGAAAATTCTTTTGAAGAAACTTGAGTGTTGTGGGATTTCAAAACCTTTGTTAAGTTGGTTTAAATCTTACTTGTATGGTCGTAAACAAATGGTAGTTGTTAATGATATATGTTCTAAGGAAATAGTTGTTACCTCTCGTGCTCCGGAAGGAAGTCATTTGGGACCCCCTATGTTCTTACTTCTAGTAAATGATATTTCAAACATATTAAAATTTTGCACATGCCTCATATTTCCTGAATGTATTAAGGTTTTTGCAGTTATTTCAAATTCTGCTGATCGTTTGCTTATGCAAAATGATCTAAATACGAGTACATTTGTTAGGTGGTGTAAACTAAATGATTTAAAACTAAATCTTGATAAATGCACTTGTATGTCTTATAACCGTTGTTTATATAAAAGATCTCGGTGTGATATTTGATGAAAAACTTACGTTTTAACTTCACATAAATTTTATTAAGTATTTCAAAAGCAAATTCTTTGTTGGGATTCTTGAAAAGAAATTCTTTAGATTTTTCTGATCCACATACTTTAAAATCCTTCTATTGTAGTATTGTTAGACCTTCTTTGGAATATGCGTGTGTTGTGTGGAATCCAACAACTAAAAATGATATTGCTAAGATTGAAAGAGTACAGAAAAACTTCTTGCGCTTTGTTTTGAGAAAATTTTTTGGGAGTGTTGATTCTGTTAACTCTTCTTATCATTCAAAATGTCTTTTGTTGGGAATGCAATCTCTTTAAATATATAGTATAATATTTGTTCGTGAGGTTTTATGTTATTATATTGATTGCTCTGGCTTGCTTTTCAATATTATTGCTTATGCTCCTTCAAGATCATTATCAAGATTAAGGCCATTATTATTTGAAGTTTCACATATATGTAGAACTAATTATGGATTTAAGTCATTGCTGTAAATTATTCAATGATGCTTATTATGTTCTAGATATAAGCTTGCTTAGAAATAGTAAAAATTTATTGTTAGCATATTTAAGGCACAAATTTAATGGAATTTAATAAACTTTTATGTATATAATGTTATATTTAATTTTCAAATCTGTTGATTTATATCGTAGATAAATAAATAAATAAAACTTAAAACTAGGGAAAACTAGAGAAGGAAGTCGTCTGTTAGAATAAAGTTCCTGGTATATTCGTTGTGCTCATCTTGCATTTCCAATGCACAACCCATAAACGTCTGCGTATTCTTCTCTCGTAAATAAAGGCATTTCAAAAAGCACTCTTATCCAACTGTATTCGTGACTTAACTTGATAATCTGATGAATAAATTTGTTTTTCTATTCTTTTATACCACTAATTTAATTAACCCATTAAACATTTATACCCCAAACTTAACTCTCCCTGAGAAGAGGTAAGGTAATTAGGGTTTTGACAGCAAATTAAGTAGGCATAAGTACACTTTTAACCTTTTTTATTAGTGCACAGTCTTAAAAATTACCTAAAACCTATCAATTTTCGGAAAACCACTCCAATGGTCAAGTGCTGCAATAAAAGTAGGTAAAAAACCCAAAATTCGATTTTTTGACTGTTTTAGATTTTCTCAAGTATTATACTATGTATGGGTTTTTTGGTGCACTTATTAACCCATTAAAGGCAAAGTACCTTAAAAATAGAGATTAATAAAAAAAAATTCAAATGCTGTTTATTGAGGTTTATATTTGCACAAAAATACAATTAAAAAAAAAATCAAGTTTGGTAATTAGAGAGGTGTACTCAATTGAGTACACTGGGCAGATATGGGTACATTCTCTTAATAATTATGAAAAATTTTAAAGCATTATTTTTGGATACAAAGAGTGGTTTGGCACCGTTCACAAATCCATCGAACTCTGCTGTGTTTTGGGGGAAATGTTCTCCGTTGCTGCGAACAACACTTTCTAGTATATTTGGGTTTTTTGGAGCTTTTTCTGACGACTCTGAGCGTAAATAGCTATGGTCCTACCAATGAAAGGAGATTCCGGTTTTCTTTGTTTTTCAGACAATGGAGTTCCCAAGCATTCACCACCATTGAGTTTAGCATGTGTGCGAATAATGGCCACGACCATTTTTGACCCTTTATTTTTATGCGGTAGTTTTTCACAAATTGGTCATGAAGGTCGACACCTCCCATGTCTTTGTTGTATGCAACTAGAGAATGACAACTTTTTCTTTTTCTGTTGATGACCATCTCTTGATTTTTCCTAGTGGTTTCAAGCTGTCGTAGTTTGTTGCAACGGTTACAACAGCATTATCTTTCCAACGAACGAACAAAATATTATAGTTTTTGGCAAATCTGTGATGAAAGTAACCAAAATTTGCTTTCATTACCGTTTTCAAGGATTTTAGTGGACATTTTTTCGTTCTATTGTCCCGAATCGTACCTGTTGCACGAAATCCTTTTCTGCGTAAAGGAGCCATAAGGTCATGGCTGGTCATGACCTCGTCTGTTTGTATACCAACAATTGGTGGAATAACTACTATATCTATTTCATTTCCATCATTTTGAATATCTTCAACAGCCATGTAGAGCTTGGGAAAGCGCCTGCCATAAAAGTTAGCGCAGTTTATAGACATTTCTCTGCAAATCCACTGAGAAAAAAGTTAAGCATGGTTTTGGCCAGGGTAATCAATTGAGTACACCACTTTTATTCACGACTTACCATGAAAAAAATTATTAAGGTGGCACGCGGCAAATGAACATGAAAATATTTTATTTACGGATGAAAAAATCTTTACCATCGAAGAAGTGTATAACAATCAAAATGGCAAAGTCTAAGCCACGTCATCTAAAAAAGCTAAACAAATTGTTCCGAGGATTCAGCGCGGACACCATCCCGCTTCAACCATGGTTTGGTAGGGAGTATCGCATCAAGGTGTCACATCACTGCATTTTTGTGAAAACGAGGACAAGAGCATATCGGGAGGATGTTCTGGAAGGGGTTGTTAAAGGTTTAACAAATACCCTATTCAATGAACAGAGATGGGTCTTCCAACAAGACTCTGCTCCGGCACACAAAGCCAAAACAACGCAAGAGTGGCTTAAATGCAATATCTCGGATCTTATCGCTGCTGCAGATTGGCCATCAGGAAGTCCAGATTTAAATCCGCTGGACTACAGTTTGTGGTCAGAGCTCGAGAGCATGGCCTGTAAGACTCCCCATAGACATTTAGACAGCCTTAAAGCAGCTTTAATAACAGCAGCGTCGTCGATTCCCATCAAAACAGTGCGTGCCGCGGTAGAACAATGGCCGCAACGTTTAAAAGCCTGTGACAAAACTAAAGGCGGCCATTTTGAATAAAACATTTTTTTTCTTTTAACTAATATTGTTAACTAATTTTATAAATAAATTTTATGTTGAAAAATGAAAGCGACTTTTTTTTATTGCATTTTAAAAATGTAACAGAACTTATGGCCGGACTAGGTATAGATACAAAATCTAAGGAATAGAATCCATTATTCAAATGTTATTCAAAAGTCACCAAATTGCTTTAAACAAGAAATGCTGGACACAAAAGTTCATGAAAATACTTGAAAATGCTTTTCAATCTCGACAAATTCACTGCCAGTATCAAAGCACATGTCAATAATTGCTTACCATTAAAAGAAGTAATGAAAATCAAAGCCCACTTTAAAAAAAAATTCAGTTGAAATTTAACAAATTACTGTACTCAATTGAGTACTTGTTTTGTTCATTTTTGCATTTTTTGCAGAAAAAGTGACCTCAAAGTCAAAATTTAACTCGGGCAAGAAAAATTGATCACAATTTAAAAGTGAATATCTGGCAACCATAAAAACATTTCAGTTCAATTTAAAGGTTAGTATTTTTCCTAAAAAAATACCAAAATGAGGTCCCTACCATTAGTACTGACAGAGAAATTGATCTTAACATGGGTAAGGGTTTTTTTTAAATCGTCAAAAAGTGATATCAAAGTTGAAAATCAGACTTTGCTGTAGAACAATTTTTTCTTAGAATATGACCAAGAATCACATCCCAAAGTATGGCAGACGAATTACCGGACACTCTGTATAAAAGTTGTTACTTTATTTACTGGTCGTTTTTAGTTTATCAATTTGCCGCAAGGATGTTTTTTCCGAAGATACCTAGTTATTACATGCGAGTTATAGGTACTATAAGGCAAGTTATGCATTCGTAAAAAAAATCGAGCTCGAGATTTTGATCAAAGTTGACATAACGATGATAGCGAAGACTAAAAAAGTGGGTCTCGCAATTCTGTCTGTCTGTCGGTTCGACTACCGACTAAACGGCTCGGCCGATTTTCTTCAAAGTTGGTAGATATCATTTTTAATTTTTTCCCCCCACACGTTTTTTTCTTTTTTTTTTTAAGACTAAAAATAACGGTACCTGCCATACGAATTTTTATAAATAGTATTTTTTTCTCAAAAACTGTTCGACAGATTTGAAAAAAAAAAGATACAAACAAATTTCATTTAGCTAGGTAGGTTGAAAAAAAATTTCAGAAAAATGATTATTGAAGGTACCCCCAAAGAACCATTTTTTTTTTTATTTTCTCAAAAACGGTACGACTGATTTTAATCAGTTTGTTTTGCTAAAGCACTCCAAAAAATAAAAAAAAAAATTGAAATTAAGATATTACAGCTTGTACCTACCATAGAACCAAATTTGAAATTTTGAATTACTCATTACCGACATAACGGATTTTAATGACCATTGCATTTTAAAAACTTAAAACAAAATATTTTTTGAATTTAAAAAAAAAAAATCATTTTTTGAAAATTCGATATTTCAAAAACGGCTCAATATATTTTTTGGAAATTTAATTTTCAAACGTACAATAATAAAAACTTAAAGTTGGCGTACCAAATTTTTTTCTTGAAAATCTTTTAAAAATTTTGTATATAAACGCTTTTTTTTAGAAACCACTACAAGGACTTATAATTTTTGTTCTTGCATAAATTCATATTTGCATAGCATTCGGTTTTTGTCTCTTATCTACTACTAAAAGAATTTTAAAAAAATAATTTTTTCCTTATGATCAGTTTTCTCTAATAATATTCGTTTTTAAAATTCCTAGTCTATTACATAGGAGCAAGTTCGTGCGACCCAGTCGTGCATTTTATTTTTCGTTGGAACAGAAGCCAAAACAAGTATTACGGACATGAAAGACTAAAGGGTATTTGTCTTTATGAGTGGTTCAGAAAATGGGTGGTGTTTTTTGTGACGGTGGATGATAGTATTTGAGGGCTGGGCGATGTTAAGCGATGTGTGTGTATCTCGTGTGGATTGAAGCAAAAGAGTAGTATAGCTTGAACCAATAACAATAATCCCTAAACTTTTTGTCATTAATCCTATGTCGCAGCTCGCAGGTAGTTTTTTTTTTGTCTAACCCAATTGCATTTTGCAATAGACTTATTTTTTTATTATAGGTGCACTGAAATTATTAATTTTAATTTTTCGAAGTAAAGTTTACACCTAAAAATGTTTTCTTTTTATCTCACCAGAGATGAAATAGTTTTTTTAGACATCAAGCTATGAAAGAAAACTAAACCATGATCATATTTTATTCAAAGAAAGTCCATCGCTGGAAATTAATTTCTATTTTACTGTGAGCGAAGCTATAAACAAAACTCACCCTCCTAAATGCTTCAGTATCAGTACAGTAATCAGTATGATCTATGATCGCAGCAGCGTCATTGTCAACAACGCCGGCATGTACATCTTTTTTTTCTTTTTTTCAGTGATTTTTCTGTCTCTTTAAGAATTAAAGAGTAGAGCAGAGAAATTTAAAGAGACTTGCGCAGTAAAATGGCCAACTGAATTGGTTCAAGTCAAGCTATATAAACAAAACTCACCCTCCTTAGTGCTTCAGTATGATCGCAGCAGCGTCATTGACCACAACGCTAGCATGTACAGTACATCTTTGTTTTCTTTTTTTCAGTGATTTTTCTGTCTCTTTCAGAATTAAAGAGTAGAGCAGAGAAATTTAAAGAGACCTGCGCAGTAGGTTGCCCAACTGAATTGGTTCAAGCTATAGTAACTTCTTGAGTTGCGGTTTTTGTGTGTTATTAAGCAGAAAAGTAATACACTGGTATGCGAAAAGCTATGAAGTATGAGAAGTTCGGTATGATAGGAAACGGGTTTTGTATCTTATTTTATATTGTTTATGATGAGGACGACGTTGTGAATATTTTCATTTTATTCTTATTTCTAATATTAATTTTTTTTAATAATTTTGACGACAAATATTGGACTTTTGAGGGAATTATTCATTCTAATTGAAAAAATTTGAAATTTAAATGCAATAAATTAAATTAATTATGTTTGACCAAGTTCAATGCAATAGCGCAGTTTTATTAGAAATACATAAATAACAATTATTATAGATAACAATGGCACAAAATTTTAGTTGAATTAGTACGATGCTAAAGCTGTTTTAGTATGATACTAGGTTAAAACAACGAATTTGCAAATTTTAATCGAATATAGCATCATACTTTCTCTACCCTTTTATTAAAGTTAAAATCATCGAACACCTATTTTATTTTTTTAGTATCGTGCAAGCTTCATATGACTCTTTGACATTTGAAAACATCAAAAAAGGTTCGTGTACTTACTTTTTTACATGAAATATCATTGTTTTAGGTGTGTTCAGAAGCAATTTATTAAGAAAATTATTTTAGTACGATACTAGTTAGAAAATGTTTAAAATTAAGAATGAGTTAGTAAACTACTATAAAGTTAGCAAATTGTTAAGTAGTATCATACTAATACCTTAATATTAGGCTGTTTAAAATTTGTGTTCTGAAATGTGCTGCAGAAAAGCTTCAAAGCCAAACTTCAACAACTCACCCTAAGTTTATTCTATGTATGTTTCATTTTTTGCTAAATTGTGTTCTCTAATCTCTTGTAACGGCCAATGCAGATTTTTGTTTTCATTTGTTTTGCCTTGTCAAATATCTGACACAAATTACATACATACATACATACTAACTAACTGCTTATTACATAGTTTCTAATATAACTCATTCTCATTGCTGTTAAGTTAAAAAAAAATGTTTAGCTGCGCAAACTTCATTATTTTAATTCTGGCCTATAAATTTAATTGAACATTATTTAACATTAATAAATTGTATTAAAGACATTTGTCATATTATAAAATTTGTTGGCATTATTTATTTCGATTCATTTCCTTCCTTCGAGCCGGATCTCTTAAACATTTTTTTTTCTTTTTCTTTTGGACATTGTGACACGTGATCGTGGTGAGACATTTAACTGAACTTCAATTAATCTTCAAAGCTGCACTTAATCGTTGCATATGGCAATTTATAGTGATATATGTATGTAGATATAAAACATGATTTTATTAATGTTATAAATCTGGTGATTTATGTGATCTATAATAAATTATATACAGGGTGATTTGCATAAGGTGTGACAAAAAGCTAGGGCGTGTAGGTTGGACTTAGACAAGAAAAAATTCGTATAGGAGGGGGGGTCTATTTCACCCCGTTTAGGCGGGAGGGGCAATTTAAGAAAAAAATCACTTAAAACAGAAAACAAAATATTAAAAAATAACGGTGATACCTACAGAGTAATGCTATAGCGTTTTGAAAAGTCAGAAATACATTCTTTAATTTTGTTTTTAAATAAAGTTGTTCGAGTGAATAGTTTTTGAAAAATTAATTTCAAAATCAAAATTTTGAAAAAAAAAATGAAAATTTTGTTTTTAAACAATTTTTTTCAAAATTTTACGTAATTAAGTATTATTTTTTTATTCAATATTCAATGCTCTTATTCATTTTTGATCAAACACAAAAACCGGAAGTCAAAATGTTTTGTAGTTTTTGAGAAATTTAAAAATAACAAAAATTACTTTTGTTCTAAGAAAAGGCTTTTATTTTAGTTTTTACGTTTTTTGGATTCTTAGGTGAATTTACGATTGAAAGGATTAACTTTCTTTTTACTATTTTTTTAATTATCGGTCTTATAAGCATGCAATAATGTGACAAAGTACTGGATTAATCATATTTCACACATTTCTTAATTGAGAACACCTGCGTGAGAGCATTGGTTTAAAATTGACCTGCCACTTTTTTATTACGGTGGGGTCGGCTTGGCGACGCAACCTGTTTTGTTGTAAAAATTATTTCTAATTTTAATGTCAAGTCGTCAACATATCACGATGTCAAATTACTCTCGTGCCGAATTAACGTATATGCATTACTGCTACGGTAGTATGGTCGAAGTCGTGAAGCGCAAAGACTCTACGCTGAAATGTATCCCAATAGGAGGTGTCCCAGTCATACGATATTTTCAAGAATCCATCAACGTCTTCGAGAACACGGAGTACTGGAGCACCGACGGAGAGAAAGTTCATCTTCTGCATCAGTACACATAGGGGAAAGAATTTTGGATATGGTCCGACGGAATCCCTCCCTTAGCACAAGGAGAATAGCTACTATACTTCAGTTGCCCCAAACTAGAGTATGGGCAGTGCTTCATACCGAGCATTTACACCCGTACCACACTACACCAGTTCAGGAGCTAACCGCAAACGACAAGTTACTGAGAGCTGCATTTTGTCGAACATTATTGCTAAGAGATGAAACTGAACATAATTACTTTGGAAGGATATTCTGGACGGATGAAGCTCAGTTTACCAGAGATGGAGTAACAAATTTCTACAATTTACATCACTGGAGTAACAGCAATCCGCATAACAAGAAACAAATCAAATCTCAACACCGCTTTAGCTGTAATGTTTGGCTTGGTATTGTTGGACGAACAGTTATTGGACCACGGTTCCTGAATTCAGTCATAAATGGAGAATCCTATCTGCAGTTACTACGAGACCTTCTGCCCGATTTGAATGACATTGTTCCCTTGGCCATAGCAGACAATTTAATCTACCAGCAAGATGGAGCTGCAGCACACTACAGCCGCACTATAAGGAACTGGCTTGATGAACATTTTAGTGACCGTTGGAATGGAAGAGGAGGTCCAATAGAATGGTTTCAAGATTCAGGAACATTTTTGTTCTTATTTCGCAATTGCATTTTTCTGTCACTAGTTATTGCGTGTAAAGTTGCATTATTTAAAAAACATTCGCAGGTCAATATTAATCCAATGCTCTCACGCAGGTGTTCTCAATGAAAAAATGTGTTAATCCAGTACTTTGTCACTTTATTGTATGCCTATAAGACTGATAATAAAAAAAATTTACAAAAAAAGTTAATCCTTTCTTGTGTAAATGCACCTAAGGCAAGCCGACCCCACCATAATAAAAAAGTGGCAGGTCAATTTTAAACCAATGCTCTCACGCAGGTGTTCTCAATGAAAAAATGTGTGAAATATGATTAATCCAGTACTTTGTCACATTATTGTATGCTTATAAGACGATAATTAAAAAAATAGTAAAAAGAAAGTTAATCCGTTCAATCGTAAATTCACCTAAGAATCCAAAAACTAAAATAAAAGGCTTTTCTTAAAACAAAAGTAGTTTTTGTTATTTTTGATTTTCTCAAAAACTACAAAACATTTTGACATCCGGTTTGTGTTTGAAATTAATAAGAGCATTGAATATTGAATAAAAAAATAATACTTAATTACGTAAAATTTTGAAAAAAAATTGTTTAAAAACAAAATTTTCATTTTTTTTTTCAAAATTTTGATTTTGAAAATTAATTTTTCAAAAACTATTCACTCGAACAACTTTATTTAAAAACAAAATTAAAGAATGTGTTTCTGGCTTTTCAAAATGCTATAGCATTACTCTGTAGGTATCACCGTTATTTTTTAATAATTTTTTTTCTGTTTTAAGTGATTTTTTCTTAAATTGCCCCTCCCGTCTAAACGGGGGGAAATAGACCCCCCTCCCGTACGATTTTTTTCTTGTCTAAGTCCAACCTACACGCCCTAGCTTTTTGTCACACCTTATGCAAATTACCCTGTAAGTATATGTATCTTTATAAGACTGTGAGGCAATTATAAATCAGTGATATCGTGTGCGCATAGAAGAAGGGGATACACTTCACTTCTATTCACTTCTATTGGTCTAAATTATTTCAATAATTATGAATGCGATCAAGGTTAAACGGGGTCACGGTAAAGTAAGTGTGCCACGTGCTGTACTGTACGCAGAGTTGTTGACGGGAGACATTACTCTAGCAGAACTTGAGATTCGGTTGGAAAAGCTTTACCAAGCGTGGTTAGATTTCTTGTCTCTAAATCGTGAACTATGTGAGTTTTGCGATGATGCAAACTTTGTTGACCCAGATATTGAATTTGAAGAATACGAAAAAAAATAGTTAAAAGCGCATTCAATCTTCATCAATCAAGTTCGTCAATTAAATTTTCAGAATGCTAGTGCTGATGATTCAATGATAGACAAATTAGCAGATCAATACACTTTTTTTTTTTTTTTTAATTGAACTCCGCGACACAAAAATCATCGGTAGCTTAACCACTTAATAGCGGGGTTATGCTGCGGGCTTACTAAAACACATGTGGTGTTTGAAAGAAAATTATATTGAGACATGGGAAAGGTTAGAAGCAAATATGAAAAAAAAAAGAATCTTATTGTCCAGGCTTTTGTCGAATCTTTTCTTTCGTTACTTTCATTTAATTCTGAAAACATTCAGGCTTCGTAGGATAATAAATGGAGCAGACGAAGTCATCCGTGCACTACTAATATATTTGCTATTGCAAAAGGTCGATACAGACACACGACAGGCTTGGGCTGATAACATGGGTTCTCAAGAAAACCCTACAAAAGATCAGTTATTGACTTTCTTACAGACTCGGTGTAGTAATTTGGAGGCGTGTACTTCACTTACCACAACACAAAAGAAAACCATTACATCAGTTCAGTCACACTTAGTGGAATTAACCCAAAATCGCCCTAAATGTCATGGTGATCACATTTTGCAACAATGTGCAGATATTATTAGTCTCGATGTCGTTTCTCATCACGATTTTATGTAAAAACATTTCAAGGTCATGGTTCGTTTAAATACCGGTCAAACTTTCGGTGTAAGACGTGCAAGGCTCGTCATCACTCACTTGTACAGCCTACACAAAGCCAGCAACTGAATATTCTTCTTCGAACAACGTAACAATATATCATCGCTACCAAATCCTCCGATTGTTTCCAATCATTCGCTTGAATCTTCTCTCTAATGGATTAGTTACACTAACATTCACACTTGATTTAACTCTAGTTTCTATATGAAGGTTTTATAATACAAATTCTATATACTATCTCCTGAAATAAATCAGCCAAGTAGAAGACTTAGCACTATTAATGGACTTGTTGAATTATTGATTCAAAATAGCTTTTTTGGCCTTTAGTCCACAAAAATTGGCGTTTCGTCCCGGCGATCTCTCATTGGACTCATCAGTTGGCTGTAAAGACCTTGTCAATACGCAACGCCAATTTTTGTGGACTAAAGGCCAAAAAAGCTATTTTGAATTAACTCTAGTTTCGTTGAAGTTGATTGTTTTACAATTTCAAAACTTTCTTCAGTATTTGATATCGTGTTCCATAGTTCACATTGATTTAAACCTTCTATGATTTGATCCAGCAGGTGTTTAGCATCATAACTAGCCCTGCAACCCCAGCAGAGCATCTGTTACCTGAAAGGATTCCAACTATTTTTGGTTGGGTTGTAGTTGGTCAATTTAATCAAAACTAGCCGACCCAGCTCTCGAAATTCGAGTGCCAATTTATTTATTTAATTCATTATCATTCAATAAAAGACAGCGAATTCATGATTTTTTTAAATTGTTGAATGCAATGAGAAGTACCTACTAAGCAATCAATCCTGGAGGCCAAAGGAAAACAGGTAATGGTAAACAAACTTTCAAACCTATACACATTTTTAACACATTAACAATTTTTGTTTCGATTCTTTCATGTCATTGTCCTTCAGCTTTTGTTATGGCCATAATATTGTTACATCTCAAACTTTCACTCTCATCATTTTTTCATATCGGGGCAATAAAAAAAAAGGTTGTGTGTACTGACGTACGCGCGGTAGAAGTCCTTTTGACATGTCACTGACAGCTGCATAGAAAATTGCTTACCCTCAACGGCGGAAAAGAAGTTTTACTTCAAAAATATTTATCATTCTATTGGGACTCGAACCCATGTCGTTGCAGTGACGTTCTTCCATCTCGAAAACACAAAAAGTAAAAGTTGAAATGGTTCTAAATTTCACTTTTTTACTTTTTGAAAACACTAACACAGAAATTGCCCGATAGATGATAGAAAGATGATTTAAGACTTAACTATACATTCAACTTCGAAGAAAGATGCTTAAACTGTATGACTGTATAGTGTAAATGTATGCTCTATTCAGCAATAGATGTCGCTAGTCGATTTCACATTTCTTATTATTTTTGTTTTTGTTTTCCGGGCATATTTTTGTTATTTTTAACTTCCCATAGGGAGTTATTGTAATCGGTCCGATTTGTCAAATTGGAATTTTTGACATTTCTCGACGTTTCAAGGTCCCTAGAGGCTATATCAATCATTTTTAGAGAGATGTCTGTGTGTGTGTACGTACGTTCGTACGTTCGTACGTTCGTACGTCCGTACGTTCTGGTACCATTTTTCGTCGTCGATATCTCAAGAACGAGTAAAGATATCGACTTCAAATAAATTTTGTTTATTATTTTATTTTTTTAAATAAAAAAAAAAAAACTGGAAAAAAAATTCATAACCCAGATATTCTAAGAACGGAAAACAATTTGAAACTCAAAATAATTTTATTTTACGAAAAATAATGTGTTTGACAACTGCACAGTGAATCGAATAGTACATGCTAGGTGGACAAAATTCATTCTCGAGTCAAGCTTTGGAAACAGGATAATTTTGTTTACAAATGGACACACATTAATATTTTTATCAGCTTTTAGCCGTCATTATTTTCGTTTATCAGTTATTCGTAGCCAAAGTTAAATAATTAGAAAAAAATTCATTGATTTTTGCTCAGTTGTGTTTTATTTCTTTCAGTGATGGTTTGTATATTTTTTTGTAAATCTTGTCTTCTTTTGGTTTATAATGGAAAACGCCGCCCAAGGTATGTTTAGTATGTTTAATAGGTTTAAGAACCTAATGTATCAACATTTGTTCTGGTTTGATAATTAAATTTTGCTAGAATTTAACGTAATTTTTAGGTTTCCCATTGTAAAACTATTAGCTCCACGCCTCTCCACGCGATGATT
The DNA here is from genome assembly GCA_963931855.1 of Philhelius festivus. NCBI lineage: Eukaryota > Metazoa > Arthropoda > Insecta > Diptera > Syrphidae > Philhelius > Philhelius festivus. The sequence continues at coordinate 132,511,338 of OZ007556.1, read as the reverse complement.
CTTATATTTTTGAAAAGATTGAAAGTTAAGCTTTTTTTTAATACCAAATTCCATTTGCGAAAATTTGCAAAAGTAATTTTAATAAATTTGTAAAGGTATTCGAATTAAGATCACTTGGATGGAATTTTTCATTATTTGGCAGTTTAACCAACTATTCCAACAAGTTTTACTTCAAACCTTTGGAACTACCTTACCCATAATTCAATCCGACATTTCAAGAATAATAAGTCATAAGTCTCGTTCTGAAAAAATGGCCGTCAGGGACCTATTGCACCAACTACAAATTACAAGTACAAATTTGTGATTAAAAAAAATTACATATGAAAAAAACGCGATTTTTTACAAATTTGTTAAAAAAATGCTTGTAGTCACAATTTTGTAAGATGGTGCAATAGGCCCCAGGCAGAAATATTTTTGAAGAGCTTTGAAGGCTGGCTTAATGGTGACGATTTCATATTATTCGAAGATAACCAGGATGAATCTTATTACAAACTTTTTCTTGTGGCCTATCAACTTAGAAAAATTTCAACAACTTTGATTTTCTACACTAAGTCAGATAAATTCTTAGTCTGTATTCTTGGTTTATTATGCCAGTGACCCTACATATATTCTTTTATCAAGCTAGTAGTGTTATAAAATACTTCATAGTTCCAAAAGGTCATCTCTCAATAAGGCCCAAGAAGCACGAAACAAAGACTTTCGAAGATATCGAGAAAACCATACTCGAAAAATCTCAAGAAAGTCAAGCAATTCTGATTTATTAACAATGTTGCTCATTACTGTCCCCTTACCAGTTTGCGCGAACTCCCGAAAAAATAAACAATTTGCCTCATTATCTTCTAAAGTTGTAAACTTGCTGCCTGAAAACACTAATGCGATCGTTCAACGTGGAGAAATAACGAGGACCAATTCTAATGATTCTGAGGAAATTCAACCTTAGTGATTATGTTCTACTTTTTCCTCTATGTAAACTGCCACATAAGAGCTTATGTTGAACTGAAGCTAGTTAAGTTTCTCTCCAGCAAATGGCCCTAAGATACTGAAGACTCTGGCAGAGAATAATATATAAATAAGTATTTTATTAGTTAGCAATTGAAAATTTATAAAATTTAAAATATATTCATTTTGATAAATTTTAGTAAATATAATACCTAATAATAATAAATAATAATAAAAGTTATAAAATTAACCTCCACCTTATATTTGTGAGCTTTTTTAAAAAGGAATGTACTTAATACAAAAATAAACATGTATTCCTACAAAACATTTTTATTTTAATCATTTAAAAGACAAAAATAATTTTGTCCACCTAGTATGTTCTATTCGATTCACTGTGAACTGGTGAAAATTTCAAAAAAAAAACAGTTTTTTTTTTATAATTAGCACACACTCAAGGGGTTATGAATATAATGTTATAATAACACAGCGCGGGCAGTTAGGAAATGAGGAGGGGATTTAAAAGGAGAAGCCGATGCACATTGGTTTTAAATGCTTGTACATCACAATGAGGGGGGAAAATCGAGTGGGGTATAGTTACGGTGACCATCCGTTCATTATTATAATGAACAGTTCATTTTTTTGAGGAAATGTTCATTACGAATTATTAAGTTTTCGAAAACATAAAAATGTTCATTATTGCAAAAGCTGTTCATTTTTTTACATAATTTCGTAAAAAGTCAAACTAAAAACTAACTAACTCAAAATTCTTTTAAAAAAGTGATGATGCGAACGTGCAAAAAGTGGAAAAATAGTAATGTAGTGCAAATATTTCATACCCAACATACCCAATCTTGAAACGTCAATAATAAGCGCATTCGTCTCCAAATTCTGGTAAGTTATTATGCAAAATAGACAAATATTGTTCCTTCTTCATTATTCCTTCCATTTTAATCAGCGGACCGACATTCCACGACGTAAAGCATCTCCACACCATCAAGTTGCCACCTTCATGCTTCATGGTTTCTTTCACCTGTTTCTTTTGAGGCCTCCTCGCCGGGTTTTCACCTTGTTGCGGTGGGGAGGCTTACGTTTGAAGCCTCAGCTGATCGGCTTTAGATTTATATTTATTAAATCCTCAATCGATCTGCTGAGGTTTTAAGCCAACTAAGAGGAACCCACAACGATAAAACTATGGACTTGTCACAACAAACGAACAAAACACCAGCAGGGATATACGCTGAAATGTCGACAGAAGTCACGGCTGCCGGCGCGGGCTTGGCCTCTCCAACAGGAGGAGGGGATAATTCGCCAGTGACAAATAAAAACGAACAACAACAACAAGACAAGACGACAAAGACAACGACAAAGACAACGACAACGACAATTACAACACAAGAGGAAGAAGACCTTCTCCTCACCCCTTCAGACGACGACGCGTGTTCCGTTGCCAGCTCCGCCTTCTCAGGGTTGTCGACCACTTCAGTTCGGAGTAGGATCTCCAACTGTAAGAAGACGGTCAAACGACTTGGAAGTCGGAATTGGAAGGAACTCAACGACATTGAACGAAGACGTCTTCAAAACGCTCGTGCTTTTCTGGCGAATGATCCTAAGAGGACAGGAAGGGTACTTTCCCAGCCGTCCAAAGAGGTAAATTCTACAGAGGGTACGAGCGTGAATACTCTAATGGGACCGCCCAATCCGCTGACTGGTAAAATCCAATCAAAGGAAAGTCCGATCTCATTGGAGACCCCCTCGACGAATACGCCTACGACGACGCTGCTGAAGCAAACAGCGGGACCACTTCTCCCAACCAGACCTGGTATGGAGCCACTTGTTCCATCGGGACTGGAAGGCGGGAAGGTGCAACCGTTGGAGATGGATATGGTGGGGCCGTGTGGGAGTGGCGCTAGGGGCCCTAGCCCCATAGGCAACTCCGGCACGTCTCTCCCATCTCTATCGAGTAGAAGTAGTGTCATAGACTTAACAACAAACACGACAATGAACACGACAAAGGACACCGTAATCGAGAAGAAGGCCTCACGGAGTGCTGGAAATCTCACCCAACGGGTTCTGAAAAAGAAACGACGGAACGCTGAGAGGATTGTCCGGCGTCTATCTAGCAAAAATCCCGAAACCTTAACGGCCAGGGAGAAGCTAGCGCTGGGCAATGCTACTCAAAAACTAAAGACCTTGACGACCACTGACATAACGAACAACTCGACAATGCCTCAAAATGGCTTGACTGATTAATAGAATACATAGGTTTTATCAGGAAAGAGTGATAACACTCACGGGTAACACAATGGATCTACATTGATCTAAGTGTGACAATAGCAACATCAATTGTCAGCCCAACAACCTAACCTAACCTCCTTTTGAGGAGTTCCATTCTGCCGATGCCAAAAATACTCTTTACCATCTAATGGAAATCGATATATTTTAGTCTAGTCCGACCAAACCACCCGTTTCCGATCTTCAACACTCCAGTTTTTTTGTTTTTTGCAGAATTTAAGACGTGCTCTAACATTTTTGGTAGACAGTGCTGTTTTTTTCTGTTTAGCAGCTGCTACTTAACCAATCTTTTGTATGGTTCTCCCAGCTGTTCATTCACTTACGTTTTTATTAATTAATTTCGCCGCTGATTTCGGCATCTTGCAGTCTTTTACTCGTATATGCATTGATCGTTCCATTAACCATGCGTCACCACCAGTAAGCATTTTCTGTGTGCCTGAGCGATTGCTGGTGCAAAGCACATTTAACTTTTTTATCAAAAGGACACTGCGTTGGCAGATTTTTACTTCAAGTTGAGAAACTATGCCTTTTTCCGCTTCAAGTACATTTTGTTTCATTTTTATTTATCTTTTCTGTAAAACATTGAATATTTATTTTTTAAGCACTAATTAAATGGCGTAGAACTTTGAAAGCAGTACATTTCAATGCCACAATATGTTATTTTTAAGGAAACGCAAAATAAACAAAGTAATTTAACTAAATAAGAGATAACGGCGAAACGTGCAAATTTGAGTACATGAGGGCTTCCATTTATAAAAATTTTACTAACTGTTATTTTTGAAGCAATGTTTGTTTTTTTTCCTAATCATATTAATATAATTAATTAGGTGTACTCATTTATCTATTTATTTGTTTCTTATACTTGATATATGCTTGCGTTATTATGTATGTATTTGATTATTTAGCTTAAAAACAAAACAATCACAAAAACAAATTAAAAAAAATTGTTTCGATAAGTCAATAAACCTTGTAAATCCGAAAATTGTCAATAACTTTTCTCTCAAATGAGGAATTTTTAGTTAAACAAGAACCTCATGGTTCATTCTTGTACATGGGAAACAACAGGAAAAAGCAACAGAGTAGCGGTTCTTCTCAACACCTGCAACGACATCAGCAGACAAGTCGGCGACAACAACAGCAGCCACATCGACAAGAACAGAAGCAGCAGTCATGTACAGTATGTGGATATAGTAATCATGCAAGTAGTTATTGTAAATTTAAGAACTATAAATGTAACAAATGTCAAAAGAGAGGGCATTTAAAGAAAATGTGTCCAGTTGAGAGAGACTTAAAGTATATAAATAACATATGGGTCGTTTTAAAAAAATTACATTTTTAGCGTTATAGCTTCTATTTTTTTTTGCATTTCAATTTAAAGACTTGAAATTTGGCATGGAACTGTGTTTATATGTCAGCATTATAAGGAAAAATTTGCAGATCGATTGATGGTAACGAATAGCCATGGTAATTAATAATGTGTAATCTCCGTGGCCTTTTCGGGATGTGATTTTGATGCTTAATCAGTTTTATTAATATTTTAAATGATGAAAATGATTTTTTATTTAATTTTGGGCCTTGTTATTTGAAAGGCCTTCTCTTAAACTTCAATTTTATGAAATGCAAAAAAAAAAAAAAAATGTTTGTTGTTGTCCCAATACTTAGTTGAGTGAGTGTGACAAGATTTTGAAAAAAAAAACATTATTAAACATTTTCGCTTTTTCCCACAACTAGACAATTTTTAATAATTTTTTACGATGCATCATCTTATAGTACGTCAAAAAACCTTCAATTTCATGTTTTATTATAATTTAATTATTGCAGTTAATTCCTTTAAAATTTACAAACAAAATAATTTTTTCATCCGAGTAAAAATTCAGTGTAATCTCCGTGGCCTTGTTATCTTTTTACCATATTAAATTTTTTTAGTATAACCACCGCCAAAAGAAATGTATTTAATCATACTTGAACCTAATATAATTTGGATGACATTGAATGACATTGACTATATTAAAATTAGAAATAGTCCATTTTGTAATCTCCGTGGCCATTTTCGTATTTGTTTTTTAATAAATGTTTTTTTTAGTTTATAATGGCTCATATTATTATTAATTTTTTTATATTCTAGATAAATATACTGAATTTCATCATTCCTTACAGTATTGGTACCGTAAACGTTCCAAGAAAGTTATATGCCGTTATTTAAAAATATTTGTTTGACTCTTTCATGCTTTTAAACAAAATCATTTCGTAAACAAACAACTTTTTTATTAATTATCCTATTAAATTTAGTTGCTTTCCACAAAATTTTAACTATTCATTGTTTGTTTATTGTTATTTTATGCAAGAAAAGAACATTTTTAATACATTCGAAATTTTCAATTTTAATTTTTATCGAAAAATACTCGTAAAATGAAAAATATTATCTTTTTCTACTTGTTTACTATAGATTTAGAAACTAAAACCCAAGAAAAACTGAAAAATTTTTTTTTTCAAACGATCAATAAAAAATGTCAAGTTTTAAAAAAATGACCCATATAAGCGTTTCTTTTCCGATTGCATTATAAAAAAAACTGATATGATTTTAAGAGCTTATAATGGTGTTATGATTAGGCCATTAGGGATTTGTGACGTGCGCATGGCTTACAACGGCATAAGTAAAGTTATTTCTTTGATAATATTATTGAAGATGGTGGTCCTCCACTACTTGGTAGAACATTTTTACGATTGTTTAATCTAAATATGTCCAACTTTAATTGCATAAATAGGATACAAAATGATGTAAGAAATGAAATAATTAAAAAATTTGATTCATTGTTTGATGGCACTTTAGGATGTTTCCGAAAAAGCAGGGCCAAGTTGCATATTAAAGATGAGACAGTTGCTAAATTTTTTAAACCTAGACCTATACCACTCGCCATAAAAGACAAAATAGAAAAAGAACTTCATAAGTTGGTAAGGCTAGGTGTATTAGAGCCAGTAGATTTTTGCGATTGGGGTACGCCCATAGTGCCTGTGCTAAAAAAAAGTGGGGATGTGCGAATATGCGGAGACTTTAAAGTCACCTTAAATCCCAATTTAATAGTGGAAAAAATATCGTCTTCCTCGAATAGAAGATGTGTTTGCAAAATTACACGGGGGTGAGGAATTTACAAAATTGGATTTATCCATGGCCTACCAACAAATTGAGTTGGATGTATCATCAAGGAAATTCACAACTATTTCGACTACGAAATGCCTGTTTCAATACACGCGGCTCATTTATGGGTTGGCCTCTGCACCTGCAATTTTCCAAAAAATTATAGATGGATTGTTAATGAAGTGAGAGGGTGTAGTTGTGTTCCTCGATGATATTTTAATAACTGCTCCTAATAGGAAATTGCATATTGAGCGTCTACATAAGGTTCTGGAAGTTTTAAGAGATGCTGGGTTCAAGTTAGCAAAAGAAAAATGTCCTTTTTTTTCTAAAAAAATTAGCTATTTAGGACATTTCATCGATAAGGATGGATTACATACAAATCCAGAAAAGTTTAAAGAGATTCAAAATATTCCGTACCCTACTAATGTAAAAGAACTGCAGGCATTTTTAGGTGTTATTAATTTTTATAGGCAGTTTTTACCAAATGTTTCAAGTGTAGGTGCTCCTTTGTACAACTTGCTAAAATCTGGTCAAAAATTTGAATGGTCAGAGGAGTGTAAAAATGCTGTAGATGAATTGAAGCTAGGTTTGCAATCAGACACTTGTTTAGCTCATTATAGTCGTGAATTCAAAACTAAACTAACAGTGGATGCTAGTCCAATAGGAGTAGGAGCGATATTATCGCAGGTTTCACCTGATGGTGAAGAGCATCCAATAGAATTCGCCTCACGAAAGTTGTCAGATAGGGAACAGAAATATTCGCAGTTAGACAGGGAAGCTGTTGCCATATTGTTTGGTGTAACAAAGTTCCACCATTACTTGTTTGGACGGACATTTACGCTGGTTACTGACAACAAGCCGTTGCATCATATATTTAATCCTAAGAAGGGCATCCCTTTGATGGCTGCTAATAGGTTACAGCGCATAGCTATAACGCTGTCGGGATACAATTTTGATATAGTTCACGTTAGATCAAAGACAAACATTGCGGATTACTTTTCTAGGTTTCCATCAGAAAGTAGTATGCCTGTTTGCGAATTACCAAGTGATGTTCACTTAAACTATTCTCAAGAAGTTAACAAAGTACCGCTTAATTTACAGTCTATTAAATCCCAAACAGCTACAGATAGATTGCTGCAAAAAGTTTTGGAGTTTGTTAATACCAACTGGCCAGAAAAATGTTCAGATAAGGAGCTGCAACCATTTTTTAATAGAAGACTAGAACTCTCACAAGAATCTGGATGTCTATTTTGGGGATATAGAATTATAATTCCGGGAAAGATTCAAAAGGATGTTTTAAAATTTCTTCATGCTTCCCATATGGGTATTAACAAAATGAAATCTATGGCGAGTGAATGCTGTTGGTGGCCAAATCAAAACAATGACTTGGAAAACATTGTTAAGGGATGTACTGCTTGTCTAATGACCCGCTCGATGCCTCCAAAACAAGAACTTATCAATTGGGAATGGCCCGAACATCCATGGAGTAGGATCCATATTGATTTTTTCGGTCCAATTTTTAATCGCTGGTGTTTAGTTGTGGTTGACAGTTATAGCAAATGGGTTGAGTGCGTAGATATGGGTAAAAATACTACCAGTAGTGCGACGATTGCCACATTAAAAGATTTGTATTCTCGTTTCGGTCTACCAAACACTATTGTTTCGGACAATGGTGCCGCGTTTGTGTCAAAAGAATTTAAAAGTTTCGTACAAAATAATGGTATAGAGCATGTTACAAGTCCGGTTGGACATCCCGCAACAAACGGACAAGCAGAAAATATAATTAAAACATACAGAGGTATCACAATTTAAAAATGTATTAAGTCGATTTTTATTAGATTACCGTAATACGAAACATTTGAGTACAGGAGTTTCACCGGCTCAACTCATGTTTAAAAGACAATTGCGAACTCGATTAGACTTGCTAAACCCAACACGAAAAGTTGCATTACAAAACGAAACGTATATACAAAATATTGTTAAAAATCAAAAAAGTAAACAGAAAAAATATTATCGTGGTGCAAAAAACACTACTTTTAAATGTAATGATTTAGTTATGACAAAAAATTACTCAGTACCTGGGAAGGTTTCATGGATTAGAGGTATTATTTTTAAAAAAAATAGGTAAACAAACATATATAGTAAAAACATTTGATTCGAGTGATATGTGGAAAAGACATGCAAACCAAATAATTTCTTGTAATGATAATAACCAGAACCAGTAGTCATTTTAAAAAATCTATGAAAAATACTAAATATAAGTTAAAAGGTAAAAAATAAGCTAACATTGAAATATTATTTGCCCGAAATTGAATTGTTATTGAGTAAACATTTGTCAAGAATGTAAAAAAAAATTAATTTTTTTCTTGTGGTTAAAAGATGTATTTTATTTAATATATCTAATATATCTTATTATAACTCTTTGCTCAAATCATATTATTGTATTTCGATTATTATTTTTTTTTGCGATAGCAATCTGAAGTACTAATGTGAAATGTAAATTGAAATTGAATTAAATGTATACATGTTAATTACTAAAATTATTAATTATTAATTATTACAAAGTATGTATAAGTACAAATTTTAAAGAGGGGGCATATGTAGTATATGCAGTAATTGTATGTATATTGCATATACAAGAACTCTAACTGTTTATCTTATGCTTATGCTTATTCTGTTTTGAGGATACTTTCAACTATCAACTTATCTTAAATAAAGTCAGTCTCTTACCAACCGTTGAAGCGTGGTTTTACTCGGTTATCACAACTACAAAAGTCATCCTTATAATATCAAAGTTCGAAGTGACTATCGGGGGTACTGAACGCGGTTTTCTCCTTTATGTACTTGAGGTTGGCAACACTGCTGTAAAAGTAATTGTTTCAATTTTTTGCTCTGATATTTTTTCTGATTTTAATAGTAAATGACATAAAAAAAAACTGTTAAATCCTTAATCGACAAGTGTCTTAATCAGGTAACACTATTAAATAAGCATAACACCATAGTTCTTTGCTGTTGACGGTGTCACATGACCGACCACAAAAGAAAAGTTGACAAAACTTCCCCCGACGATATTTCTATAACACTATCAAAAATTTCTAATAAATAAAACAAAAAAGCAGCTTCCGTTCAATTATACCAATTTCCGAATCGGATCTTCAGAAAATTAAAAAAATTATCGATACATCACTTCACAAAGAGCTCTCATTAGCGACCGCAAAACTAGCTACAAAGGATGATGTGCTAAAGTTGAATGATGAAATTAAAATTTTGCGTTTACAAAACGAAGACCTGAGTAGGAAAGTGCAAATATTCGAAGGAAGATGTGGAATTCTGGAGGATGAACTTGAGATGCAAAGTCGGATTTTACGAGAAAAAAATATCATTCTCACTATCTCGAACAACAATGCCAATTGGAAGTACAAAACATCAGTCAACATTTGCTTGGTGATGCACATCAAATCACGGATACAATAAAGCTAAGTGAAAATAGCTCTGTTGTTAAATTAAAAATAAACACCAGGTCAAAGCTTAATAGTTCTGTTGCTGAAATTGTGATGCCGTCCTCAATATATTAAAGTAGTAGTATATTTTGTCTTATAATGTTTCAGGCCTCAATAATAAATTATTACTTATTTGTGGAATTTTTTAATTATGTAAAAAGTTTTGATTTATTTTTTTTCTTATATGAAAAACTTTAGAAAATATTAACAACTTTACTAAATATTTTAATGGGTATACAAGTTAAATTGGAAAGCAGCAGTAAAAACACATAACCAAGGGCGTACTAGTGAAGGAAGTCTTTATGGAATCAAAACATTATTGTTAAACAGCTACGATTTTCAGGAGCATGAAGGATTCACAATAGTAAAACTAAATCATAAACCAAATTTGATTATTATTCCATTCAATTTAAATCAACTGCAACAAGTGAAGGAGAATTTTGAATGCTTTAACAATATTATGATGTACCTGGCAAATAAAAGTGCCCTGATAATTGGAGATTTCAATGCCAGAATAGCTAATTTGCAAGTTACAGTAGCCCTTAACACATGTAGCACTGCTTTAAGCCGCAGTCAAAGAACATCAAAGGATGAAATCTGCAACCAAAATGGTACCAATTTATTAGATCTTAGATTGGATGTTTGGCTGTACAGTACTAAACAAATGTACTAATGGGGACATTGAAGGTCACTTTACCTTTCTTGGAGGTCAAGGTAAATCGGTCATCGACTACTGCCACTGCGTTTGGAATGGCTTAGTGAAGAAATTCGAAGTCCAGCCCAAAAACTTTTCCGATCATATGCGGATTACTGTAGACTGGTTCGATGATACAACGACAAAACAAAGAAATCTCGAACTTTCGCCACGGCTGAAATGAAGCAGGAAAGTGTAAATGCCTATCAACAGAAATTAGATGAAAATCTATCGTCAGGGTCATTAAATGTAGTAGAAGAGTCAGTTGAAGTTAGTGCAAAAAAACTTGTCGCTTGCATAAGGAGATCCACAAACAACGTCGCTGCAAGAAAAGTCACTAAATTCAAACAAAAATGGTTTGACAGGGAATGTTTGATAGCTCGATTTGATTTGCTTTGTTTAACGCGCTGAGAAACTCAAACTGCCAGAATCTTAAAAAGTGGTACTATAATTCGAAAGCAGCATACACAAAACTGTGCCTAAAAAAAAAACTGATTTTGAAAATATTCAAGCTGGTACTCTTAGGCAAATAAAAAGTACAAAGGAATTCTGGTCGACTGTCAGAGAGATAAATGGTGTAAATTTTACAAATCGAACTGGAGTGTCTACTGGTGATACACTTTAAAACTCTTTTATACGGCAAGTCTGACTTACAGTTTTTGTATGCGGAGCCATGTATTTTGGATGAAATTTTGGACTCCGAAATCACTCTTGATAAATTAAAAACTGCAAGGCGCCTGGAGAAGATGGTATTCCGTATGAATTTTTCTAGAATGCGACTGAGTTTTTTCATACGCAACTGCAATCGTTTTTCAACAGAGTATTTTCCAGAGAGGAAGTTCCGTCATCGTTCAAAAGTTCGGTAATCTTTCCTATCCACAAAACAGGAGACTTGAACAATGTTGAAAATTACCGAGGCCTTCATGAATGTACTTGCAAAATTATTCTGCGATATAGATTAGAGACCTGGGTGGATGTAAACAGTACCCTTTAAGACTTTCAGGCTAGTTTCCGGAAAAGCTATTCGACGACAGACCATTTTTTTTTTTACACTATCAGAATTGGTGGAAGAAAGCTTATAGCAAGCTCCGTCTTTCGACCACAATGGTTTGCTAACACAGAGAACTGTGTTATACCATCGGCATATCATTTAGTGCAGTGTTAGTTGTTAGTAGGCAAACTCTATTACAATTAACACTGACACAAGAAAACATGAAAAATAAACAAATAATATTACGTAAGAACAAAACAATAACATAACATGAAACAAAGAACATTTAGGAGCGTGGACCACTGGTTTTGAGTAAGTTTTTTAATTTACTTTTATTTATATTAAAATCAAAAATATTTGAATTCCAATTTACAAGTCTACCCATACGTGTCAAGGGCTCATGCATGCCATAGTTGGTCCTATGTGTTGGGACCTTAATCATATCGAGGCCTCGAAGATTATAACCTCCTCCCCGATAATTAAAATAAACCGAACATAAAAGATCTGGTGCATCTGTGACGCCAGTTATTAATTGGTGGAAAAATACCACCCGCTTTATTGAAGAAATGTAAGTCTGTTTTAGCTCTTCCTCTGCGTAATATTTTTGTTCTATCCTTGAAATTAGGTAAATTCCCTGCAGTTTGGAAGAAAGGAATTTTACGGCCAGTATTTAAAAAGGGAGATAAAGCCAATATTACCAACTATATACCAATTTCCCAACTTTCTTGCATTCCGAAGTTGTTCGAACAAGTTGTATGTGACAGTTTGACATTTATATGTAAAACTATTATCTGCAACCAACAACATGGTTTTATGCAAAAACTTTCTACTGTTACTAATCTTGTTGTCTTTTTGAATAAATGTTTAAACTCTCTAGAAAGTTGTCAAGAAGTTGATTGTTTATACACTGACTTCTCGAAAGCTTTGATCAACTGTCTCATGAGATTATCAAGTTTAAACTTCACTCATACGGATTTCCACCACCTTTCATCAAGTGGATATCTTCATAAATCTTGAAGATAGGTTATATCAAGTCAAATTCAGAAATTCATACTCAAGAGAATTTATTGCCAAATCAGGTGTTCCGCAGGGAAGCCATCTGGGACCACTACTCTTTACATTGGCTATTAATGATGCTCCTCTGTGTGTTCGCAACAGCGAAATTCTAATATTTGCAGATGATATGAAGATTTATAAAAATATAGTATCTTCAAATGATCGGGCTCTACAACTGCAAGATGATATTAACCATTTTGCCTTCTGGTGTGAAAAGAACAGTCTGAACCTCAACCCGACAAAATGTCAAACTATGACTTTTTCTAAAAAACTTTCTCCTTCCTCACATGAATATGTTATCTCACGGCACATTTTAACTCGTGTTATGACTGTAAGGGACCTTGGAGTTCTTTTTACACCCAATTTAGATTTTTCTGCTCATATTAATAAAATCGTGAATAATGCCAATTCAATGTTAGGGTTTATTAAGCGCTGGTCTAAAGAATTTGTTGATCCCAATGTCACCCGGGCTATATACAACTCCTTGGTGCGTCCCTATCTTGAGTATGTATCGCAGGTTTGGACTCCTCTTTATGATATTCATATTGAGAGATTAGAATCTGTGCAAGGAAACTTTACTCGTTTTACCTTTAAAGGACTTCAATGGAGTGATCCTTCGTATGTCCTCTCTTATGACCAAAGATTATCTATTCTTCAGATGCAAACTTTGGAACAAAGAAGAACAAACAATGATTTGGAATTTTTCCACCAATTAATAACAGGCGTCACAGATGCACCAGATCTTTTATGTTCGGTTTATTTTAATTATCGGGGAGGAGGTTATAATCTTCGAGGCCTCGATATGATTAAGGTCCCAACACATAGGACCAACTATGGCATGCATGAGCCCTTGACACGTATGGGTAGACTTGTAAATTATTTCAGATAATAATCCATTGTGCAAAAATAAAAAAACTCAAACGGACAATTTTCATTGACCGTAGTAAAGCCCACCTTCCAATGATTTAGAAAAAATTTCGAGTTTTTCCAAAACTTTAAACTCAATTATCTCCTAAACTATGACACTTAAAAATGAAATTTGTCTTTAAGTTGGTTTAAAATTTCTTGCTTGTCGATTTCTTTGTCCGTTTGAGTTTTTTTATTTCTGCACAATGGATTATTATCTGAAATAAATGGATCATCTTGAATATTTTGCACAGTTCCACTCGATGTTTGACTTGATTGCAAAACATCGCCATTAAATAAAATCGAAGGCGTTTCCGATAAAAGTCGTTTTCTGCACGAATCACACACGTATACACTCTCACTAAAACCCCACTTCTGTGAGAGATTCTTCGAAATCTTTCTTAAACTTTTATTCCTTTTATGAAAAGGTAAATTTAAAGGGGTTAAAACAATGATCACCGCTCTTAGACATGATAAATTATGTATAATTAAACTTAAATTCAAGTGCGAGCTAACTAAACGTTGTGTTCATTTAGAGCAAGAACTTAAATCAAACAAATATAACGGCAATACAAATCATTGTCACGTGGCCTCATATTATATCTTTCTTTTTCAAGCAACAGATGGCGTCTCTTCATTCTATGAGAAGGCAAGAAAGCTAGACCAAAAGGGGCTTATCGCATGACACGAAGTTGCCACCTTAGCACTAAAAAATATGTAACTTCTAAATGAATGGAGATCCCATCTTCAAACTTGGTATTTGGAATCTTTATTATATAAAGAACAATAAGAAAAAAGACAAAAAATATCAAAATGGTCTAAGCTACTTAAAATTAAAATTGAATCGCCAACATCCGGTTTTCTATAGGTATAAGAAATCTGTTTTTTGCACGAGGTCCACGCACTAAAAATTATGTATCTTCTAAACGTATGGATATCCCACTCTGAAACTTGGCATGTAGTGTCTCTAGTATATGGGCTTTATTTTGAGACTTAATAAAAAAATATAAAAATGGGCCAAGTTTACTAAAATTTGATTTGAAATGTTAACTTCCGGTTTTATTTGTATACAAAAATTCCATTTCCGGTTTAGATTTCATAAATAAAAAGAACATCTGTTTTACCATATATTCAACTAATAAAATTATTTTTATATTGCTTCATTTAATTTATCAACATTTTTCTTAAAAACCCTTACGAAAGTTTACAAGCCCATAACTGGAGTATCAGACCTCAAAATTCAAAATCCTTCTAAATGTATTTTTAGATTCAAATGAAGTATAAATAACACAAAGATGAATGAATTTCAACACCCATCACTTTTTTCGTTGTCCGCTTCACGTGAAATGCCCCACATGCGTCAAGAGTACAAACATTTTTTTTTTTAATTTTCGAATTTTGGCCGAATTATAGAGGGCGCAAACGTCGACTCATCAAAAAATACATGGTCCCATGGCCGACAGATAATCTCAGAATTGGCTGGACTGAAACAAAAAAAAAAAACAAAGTGGGTTATTTAAAGAAGGTTTCTTACGAGACAATTTACCACAATTTGTTTAAAAAGTCAAAACAAAACAAAATATCGAGCTTTGAAATAAATATTTTTTTTTTTTTGGAATTTTTTTTTTGCCATTTTTGGGTCGCCATTTTTTTTGTTCATAATTTTTTGCTCACATTGTGGTAAATTGTCTTAGAAAACATAAAAACAATCAAGCTGCAACAAGTTTTTTGAAAATCGGTTGAGTAGATCCGGAGATTAACTGTCCGCCATGAGAACATGTATTTTTTGATGAGTCGATTAAATTAGCCAGTCAGTGTCGAATTTCATCCCAGTAAATTAAGGGACACTTGCGTTTCATTTGCTTTCGGTTTTGTTTTTCACCGTTGAAATTCGTTAAATCTAATTTGTTCGAAAAAAATTTGGGTTTTAATCCTGAGCTCTGGCTCTATGGTTTCTCAAATAAAGTTAATTTTTAAAGCCCCCTTGTGGTCAAAACAAATATCTTGTTTTCTTTTTTTTCTTTTCTTTATCGTGATATACTAGTAGTTTGGAATTTTAATTCGCGCCCATTTTCTGTGCAAGTACACCTCGTTTATTTTGTTTCATTTAATTAATCCAATTCGATTTATTAAATCTCTGAACCCACTCCATCGCTGAGCTAGTGGGTTGAAGTACTATTGATACTGCTTGTTGTGCTTTTTTTTATCAAACGCACGCGTTTCGTCTAATATAAGTTCGTTTGTCTTGTGTCATCTTCTAGTTTGTTGTTGTCTCTTGTATCAATTCTTGTATATTTTTTTAATGTTTATTTCGCTTTGCCTTTTTTATTTAATTAGCAGATTAAAATGTCTGCCATCCTAAAAGAAAAATTTCTAATAACCAAAAATAAAGATCGCGTTTGATAATTTTGCAACAACTCCCATTAAATAAAAGTTTCCTCCGGTGTTCCTCAAGGAAGCCACCTAGGTCTCTCCTTTTTTTAATTCTCATCACATTGACACATTCACGTTCGGTTTTCCAGTAAAATTATGTTTGCCGGTGACTTAAAAATCTACCGTCGAATTAAATTCATTTCCAATTGTATACTCCTTCAAAAAGACCTTTTCCGACTTGGCACATAGTGTATACAAAAAATAGTTTTTTTCTTAATGTGTCGAAATGCCAAGTTATGTCGTTCTATCGTAACCTGTTTTACACTTATAAAATTAATGATACATCGTTTACTAGAATTTCTGATAAAAAAGATCGTGGCGTCATATTTGATCAAAACTTAAGTTTTAACCTTCACATAGACTACATAGTACGAGTAACCCTTTCCATCGATCAAATTATGGACTTAAAGAGCCTTTAACAAGATGCTTAAGAGAAGCTAATGGTGATTTGTAATGAAATTGATTTTTTTCATTCTAGTAAAAGAGATATGCTTGAGCATATGTAAATGTATTCTCTGTTTGATGAAATAATACAAAAAAAAAGAATTTATGCCTTATAAATTGTAGCCGGACAAGAAAGGAAAAAAAGCTGCTTACATATTCTGAGCATTCCGCCGCATTTTTCGCAGTCCAAAACGACACGAATTGAACGGCGTGCAAAGTAATTTCTAATCCAACGAAGAAGAAATTTATCGATGCCAAATGTACGCATTTCTGATAAGAGAGCGTCATGCCAAACTCTTTCAAATGCTTTAGAAATATCAAGTGCAATAATCTTGGTTTCACCAAATGGTGCAAAGATTTGTTCTACTTTTCGGTGAAACATATCATCAGATCAACAGTGGACCTGTTGCTGAGAAAGACGCACTCCCGGTCATTAAGAAACCTTCCTTCTTCAAGGCATTTCTTAAGTTTACTATAAACCAGTGTTTCCATGACCTTGGAAAGAAGGGACGTAAGTGCAATTGGTCGGTAATTTGTTGGTGCAGCATTCGCTCTTTTTAGGGACTGGCTGGACAAATGCTGTTTTTCATCCATTCGGAAAGGGTCCAGAGGAATAGGATAGATAGAAAACTTACACAATGGTTTTTCCAGCGTAAAAGAACACCTCTTTAGAACAATAGGGGCAATACTATCTGGACCAGCGGATTTGTGTATTTCAATATCTTTTAAGACTGTTGCAACTGTACGAGTGCGAAATAAGATCCGTCTTATAAGACCACTTACGCTCTTAAGAACAGGAGGGCTCATAAAACTATGTGCCTGCATGGAATTTGGAGAAAACAAGGCTGCCAGCAAATTTGTCTTTCCTTGTGAGCTACTCACAGGAGTGTTATTAGAAACGAGATTTGGAATCGACGGACAGCTGGAATTTCTAATATTTTTCACAAATGACCAACAACTTTTACTACCTGTGGGACATTCTAGTATTTTTTGGTTCGTTTGATATAAGCATTACAGGTATTCCGCACTTGCTTGTATTTTATCCGTTTTTTCTCAGTTGGGTTGGCTTTGTAACGACTGAAGCTAAACTGTGGAGATTTGGGCTTCTGTAAACAAAACAATAATGAATAATGTGATTAATTTATTGATGGCCCTCTCTCTGCAATCTGCTAAAAATTCCTTAGGATCTGTGTGTTTCAAATTTGTTATTGTACCGGACCTGATTCTTTGTGAAAACAATGAATGAGAATAGTTTTTTTTTTATTTGTTTTTTTTTTCATCTTTTCTGTTTTGATATTTGATGAAAACACTCAACAAGTCACACAAAATTTAAAGTTTGTCCATTTTACTGTTTTCAACGAAAATAATTTAAATTATTTTAAAGATTTTCACTATTCAATTAGAACTTTGCTCACTTAATACAATTGTTATACAAATCTTGTAATTTGAGTGATTTTAACTTGTACTTTATTGATGAAATCATGAACTCTAAATATCATTAAGACGTATTTTTACTACTCACTTTTTATTGTTTTCAGTTTTAAAAATCTCAGTCACTGAACTTACCTTTTCTTAGAATATGACCTAGGTATTATGATTTTTAAACACACATAAATGACATACTACAAACCAATCCAGATTTCCTTTCTTCTACTATTTAATAGAAAAATACACCACTCAAGGCTTCACCAATATTTAAAAAATCTTGGATTTTTCATTTTTGTACTCGTAACATTGAAGATTTTTTTGTTTTAATAGGAGAATTCGTATGACCTCAGGAACTTACATCATTGCTCCTCTTCCTTTTTTATGTACTGCATAACATTGCGTTTGATGAGCTTTTTGAATTGACATGGACAGATTTTATTGATTTCCATTAAAAATAAAATAAATAAATAAATAACAGCCCATGACGGCTCATAGAGAGCCTAAGTCTAATAACTTATTAATCTTAACAATTCCTGTGTGTGTGTTACCAGGAATGGAGGGACACTTCTCATGACAATTTGTCAATTCATCGCAAGAGGTTGTACCCACCTGAAAACTTTCTGCAGCAGCTGAGAATCGAACTCAAGACCGTCTGCATGACAGTCCAATGCAATATGTACTACCATTAACCTTGACATATATTTTATTGCTTTCAATTTAAATATGTTCGCCAACATAAAACTTTTACTACTGTACGAATAAAAATTAAATTATCAAAAAAAAATATTGAGCCGTTTTTTGAGATAATCGAATTTTGCAAAAAAAAATGTTTTTTTTTTTTTTCCAAAACCCAAGAAATATTTTTTTTTGAAGTTCTGAAATGCAATTTTTTTCAAACTTCTTAGAAGCATTTCCAAAATTTCATTATAGTCAGTAATATCTTAATTTCAATTTTTTTTATTAAATTATAGATCGTAAAAATTTATCGAAAGAAAAAAAAATTTATCGAAATTCTAGGCGCCGTTTTTGAGAAAAGTACTATTTTCGAAAACAATTTTTTAACATTTGTATGGTCGGTACCGTTGTTTTAGGTAAAATAAATTCTTTTCTTTCTCACAACTTGTAGATTATATATTGAGAAACTTTTATTTATCAAGATTAAAAAAATCTAGCATGGGGTTTTCGAAATATTGAATTTTGAATAAAAAATGTTGAAACTTTTCTTAAAAATCCAAACAATTTTCTTTTGAAAATTTGAATGCACAATTCTATTCAAATTTTTGGGGGCCTTAGCAAAAAAAAAATTAACAAAATCGGTTGTACCGTTTTTGGGAAAATGAAAAACAAACAAATGGTTTGGACCTTATTGGGAATTAACCCCCCCCCCCCCCCCCACTAAAATTAACTTTTTTTTAACGAATCGATAAAAAAGTGTTTGCTGTTGATAAAAAACATCAAATTATGGAGGAGAAACACTTTTTTATGGTAAAAAAGTGAAGTATAAGCGGCCCACCCACAGTACTATAACTAAAACTACTTTTTTATGGGATATTTGCTTTTTTGGCTTGCTTACGCATTACGGCGTACAAACAGTGAGATATGTATGTGGGGGCTTGCTGCCCCCCTGCAACCCCCCTGCTTGGGCACACTATAGGATTTGGGGTGGGTGCGAGGTTGGGTGTATGCAAGGTTTCTTTTGCATTTACATAATCTGGATTTAAAGAAACTTTGAATTTACCCTATGGCCTATATTCATTTTTGTATACTTCACATTTTTACCATAAAAAGTGTTTCTCCTCCATAATTTGATGTTTTTTATCAACAGCACACTTTTTTATCGATTCATTAAAAAAAACGTGCATTTTGGTGGGGGGGGGGGGGAATTCCGAATAAGGACCAATATTCCAAGGAGGGTACCATTAATATCTATTTTTCGGGAATTTTTTTTAACCATTACCTAGTTTTAACTAAATAAAATTGTTTGGTATTTCTTTTTTTCGAACAGTTCTTAAGAAAAAAAAAGTCGTATGGTACCATTATTTTTGGTCTTAAAAAAAAAACTTGTGGGGAAAAAAATTAAAAATATGTACTATCAACCAAGTTTAAAGAAAATCGGCAGACAGAATTACGAGACCCACTTTTTTCGACTTCGCTATCATCGTAATGTCAACTTTGATCAAAATCTCGAGTTCGATTTTTTTTACGGATACATAATTTTCCTTATAGTACCTAATAAGTCGTAATGTCAACTTTAAGTCGCAAGTAAAAATCAAAGAAATAGTTTTTCACAGGCCAATAACTGACAATGAGGAGCAGAATTAGCATTACAGTTCATAGTTTATTATTGCTATTACTTTATACTATTCACAGTTTATTTAAAAGATTACATTTTAATTTAAAATAAAATCTTGTTAATTTGTTAATGTTTAAAGTTTCAGTGTTTAACAAATTGTTTTCATACAATAATAATTCATAAAATGTAGTTAAACTCACCAAACTAAGAAGTAAATAAATATAAGCCGCAAAGAAACCGGCGAAACGTTGGGAAAAAAAATAGTTACTTTTTTGTTTAAATTAATTGTATTATTTTCAAGCGATCATTAATTATCTACAAAACATATACCTACTTCACATTATATGATCAAATACCATTACCATTACACAATGGTCACGGCCATGGTCTTATAACTAGGGCTCTTGATTTTACCCGGGTAATACCCATTTCATCAAAAATCCGGGTACCCGGGTACCCGGGTAATGCGGGTATTACCCAAATTTGCGGGTACCCGGGATATGTCAACTGGCGGGTACCCGACAATGTCGTGTTACGGGTACCCAGTACTCAAAAATGCTACAATTGCTTATAAAATAATATTTCACAGAAAGAGGAAGCAGAGAAGCAATGAAATGTGATTTTTATATCCATAAGCACCATGTTGTACTTAAATTTTATTGAAAATACACTGATGTGAATAAGTTTTGACTAATTTCCTTCACATTGCTCTTAGATCTGCATCTTTACATTCTTTTCTATAAAAAGAAATATCCAGAATCCAAATGATTTCTTAATAATTATTAATTAATAAATCCCTGCCCAATAGAGCTGTGTCAATCAGGATCGATTCGATTTTCTTGACCCGATCATCGAAAAGTATTGATGATCGAAATCAATCATTTTAATCGATCTCAATCTCAATCATTTAGATGATTCTCGATTCTGGATTCTCGAGTTTCTATTTCAATCTCATTCATTTCAATGAGTCTCGATTTTCGATATCTGTTGACTCGATTGATCCTGATTTACTCGAGTCCATTTATTCCGATTCAATCAATGTGGATTATGAAAGCCAAACGGACGGTGGACTAGAATTTCTGGGTTGAACTCGGCATTGAGGAACATGATTGATCGGGTCGGTTGTTGATGTTTTAGGCCGCAAAAACAATTATTGGATGAACTGATGTTATTTGATGTTTCAGGATCCGGTATGTTTAATGTGGATTTTTTGACGTTTCTTAATCCATCGAAATCGTAGCCATCCTTTGATGGAATTTGACAGTTTATGACTTGACGAATAGAGGATGAATTCAGTTTTGACGTACAAAGAGTATTTCGTACCAAATGTTAGCGGAAAGCCCTAAAATTGCTTTTTTCCGAAGCAACAAATAAAATCTCTTTTTCTTGAATTTTTTGGCACTTTTTTATTCCATGTACAAAGTAGCCATCATTCGATGTTATTTGGCAATTTATGGCTTACAATAGCAGAGTTTTTTGTGAGAACTATCAAAGCCACAAGTCAATCTTATCATCGAAATCGAAACTAAAATCGAATAGGAACAGTATTGAATCATTTCAGTGAAATGAAAATGATCGTATGATCGATTGATTGAAATGATCGGATCATTTTTGTAATCGTAAATCAATCAATAAAGACAAAATAGTTTAGACGCGAATGTAAAACACACTATAAAATATAATGTTTGGGAATGCATTCATAAATCATAACGTTTTTGATATGAAGATACATTTAAAAAAAAAAAATTGTTATGAATCCATTTACCTTTTTTTAATAAAAAATGTTGTTATGAATCTGTTTATATTTATTTTTCTGTTTTTGTTTTTTTAACCAGGGCTACATAGTCGAATCAAAATCCGACTACTTATCTATGTATGTTGTAAAGGGTGGTTAAACAAAGATGCACGATGTTAATTGTAAATATAACAAAAAGTTTTCTGAGAATTATCTTAATATTTTTCATTATAATAGAAGGATATATGACAATTATGTGTCAAACAAAATATCGGCCAAATGCTCGCCACGGCTTCGGTGGCATACCTCTATCTGTTGGTCCATATTTTTAATGACTCTGAGACATAATTGAGGTTCAATGTCGTTAATGTGCCGAATTATCTCATTCTTTAACTCTTGAATTGTTCTTGGCTTATTGACGTACACTTTTTCTTTTAAATATCCCCAAAGAAAAAAGTCCAACGGTGTCAAATCACATGATCGTGGCGGCCAATTAACATCGCGTAACAATGTGGGTTAACACGGCCATTGAATTTCATTGGCTGTGTGGCAAGTGACACAATTCTGTTGGAAGCACATATTGACCATGTTCATATCCTCAATTTCTGGCTACAAGAAGTCCGTTATCATCTCGCGATAGCGAACACCATTCACAGTTACTGCTTGGCCGACCTCATTTTCGAAGAAGTACGGCCCGATGACGCCGCCAGCCCATGAACCGCACCAACTAGTCACTCTTTGTGAATCCATAGGCTTTTCAACAATCATTCGTGGATTATCATTTGCTACAGACCCGGTTTGCTGAAATTATCAAGATAATTCTCAGAAAACTTTTTATTGTATTTACAATTAACATCGTGCATCTTTCTTTAACCAACCTTTATAAGTGGTAAGCAGCAGAGAAATATAATAATTATGTTCTTCAATGTTTCTTTAAGTCTTTTTTTATAACTATACACGAATATGTTTTGGGTACCCGGATTTTACCGAGTACCCGCAAGAAAGCGGGTACCCGAAATTATGGTACCCGGGTAATACCCGTAAGTGCGGGTACTCGGGTACCCGGGTAATTACCCGGGTATGCGGGTATCAAGAGCTCTACTTATAACGTTACATTGTACGTGTTTTTTGCTTATTACTCGAAAACTGCAATGCTAGTTTAACTTTTAAACATACATCTGATAGATCTCTTTAAAGTCTAATTTTTGTAGAAAAAAAATTTTATTTATCTCTTATAGATTTGTAAATATTGCCGTTCAAATTCGCTGATAACGTTACATTTTTTGGAAGTAGATTTTGAAGTTGCTGAATATATTCTGAAAACTCTGCGAATTTGGTGTGCTAAGTTAAGTTTTTCTTTTTAGAGAATTGAGATGAAATTCCAAAT
Source organism: Philhelius festivus (assembly GCA_963931855.1). Taxonomy (NCBI): domain Eukaryota; kingdom Metazoa; phylum Arthropoda; class Insecta; order Diptera; family Syrphidae; genus Philhelius; species Philhelius festivus. The sequence continues at coordinate 132,488,104 of OZ007556.1, read as the reverse complement.
TATAGCTTATAACTTTTTTTTAAAGAAAAAGTTATATTATTTACGTTATTTCAACTCAAATGTGTATCTTATAACGTTACAGAAAAAAGTCTTATAACGTTACCTTTCGAATTTCTGTATGAAAAATGGGAACAATATGGCCGGAAGTAATATAAATGCATAAAAAAAAAAACGAAAAGCAAGCAAATAGATCAAAGTCAATTTATTTATTATAAGGTAAGTACTTCATTGTAATAACAATAATCCATAAATAAACAAAAAAAAATAAATACTATATCCCAATCTTGAAGTATGGTAACTTTTTATTTTGCCATTACTAAAATGGCTGATGACTTCAAAGTTTTATTAATTTTCAAGATGTCTTCATTGTGGACTTTTTCAACGCAAATTGTTGAAGAAGTACGGCTAAGAGCTTGCACAAAATCGGATGCATTTTTGACAATACAGTCTCGAGCCCGTACGTGCTTTCGCAAGTTTTTGCGATGGCACCAATTCCTTCAACGCATCCTTTGCCATGGGAAGTGGCAAAATAGTTCCAAGAAAATTTTATCCTAAATTTGGATTAAAAGACAGAAGGCTGCAAACAATTTGTTTTTGAAGTGGGAAGATGGTCAAATCGCTCCAAATTTTAAAAACTTTCAACTTACTTGGAAGTGTTAAAGAAGTTTGTATACAAATACGGGATAATGGTACCTTTAGTATGCGTCAAATTGTCTGTTACAAAAACGCGCGATTGAAAATTTTCATTGAAATAAAAAACAGAAATAAACAAAGTGGCGCAAAATTTTAAACAGTGCTCGTTTAAAGTACTAGTACAGTCTAGAATGCCAAAAAAACGCACGAGTTTTGGGATTTTTTTTTCTCGGAAACCTTATTAGGTATTAACATAAGTTTTTTTTAAATAATGAATACATGCGTCAAGAATACAAAAAAAAATTTGTTTTTTTTAATTTTCGAATTTTGGCCAAATTATAGAGGGCACCAACGCCAACTCATCAAAAGATACATTGTCCCATTGCGGACAGTTAATCTCAGGATTGGCTGAACTGAAACAAAAAAAAACAAAGTGGGTTATTTAAAGGAAGGTTTCTTACGAGACAATTTACCACAATTTGTTTAAAAAGTCAAAAACAAAAGAAAAATGTCAAGCTTTGAAAAAAAAATTTTATTTGGCCATTTTTGGGTCACCATTTTTTTTGTTCATAACTTTTTGGTCAAATTGTGGTAAATTGTCTTGGAAAACATAAAAACAATAAAGTTGCAACAAATTTTTTGAAAATCGGTTCAGTAGATCCGGAGATTAACTGTCCGCCATGGGACAATGTGTTTTTCGATGAGTCGACGTTGGTGCTCTCTATAATTCGGTCAAAATTCGAAAATTAAAAAAACAATTTTTTTTTGTATTCTTGACGCATGTATTCATTATTTAAAAAAAAAATATGTTAATATCTAATAAGGTTTCCGAGAAAAAAATTCCCAAAAATCATGCGTTTTTTTGGAATTCTAGACCGTACTAGTACCTTAAGGAATAAATCCGGCTCTGCTTAACGCAGTCGTTTAGCTCGGAGACTTCGTCTAACTTTTTCCTAATTTTAAACACGTTAGACAACTCTTTTAAGTAATGTGGTTTTTTTTCTTTATAAAAATAAAACATAAGTAAACATTTTTACTATGAGTTGCTTTGGTAATAAGGATAAAGTAGATCTTGGCGATCGTGTTTATTGAATAATTCTGATTATTCACGTTTGATAAAACTGTGTTTCAGAAAATCTGTAGAGTGGAAATGAGTCCAATGAATATTGAAGTATTTCTTATTACCTTCAGCCCTACTCAAGGTCACCTAAAGTCAATAGAGTTTCAAAAGTTAGATACATAATTTCATCTTTATTGGTTTCAGCAGAAAATGTCTTATAACGTTACACGTCTTTCAATATTGTTTAAATAAAAATGGTCGCTTAGTTTGAATGATTTTTTAATAGTTTTATTAAATAAATACAAAATACTCAATAAAATTCTAAAAGTTCAGTTTCTAAAACTTTCATATCATAAGTAAGAAAACTTTTAAGAAATTTGGTCTTATAACGTTACGCACGAAAGTAGAGCGCTTTTGTTTTGTAAAATGTACAAGTTTGAATATTTTTTTTACCAAAAAAACGAGTTATTTAGTTAAAGTAAGACTTTTCCATAAAATTTATAGTTGAAGCTTCAACTTGAAGGTAAACAAAAAAATATAAAAGGTAATTTATATTACCTTTTTTCGAGTACTTGAATTTCCGGCTATGTGTGAAGAGATCAACAAGCTAATTTGAAGTGTAGCTTAGGACACACCAAAAATGTTTTTGCTGTTGATTCTTTCTAAAAATGAGCATAGTAGCGGTAAATTCTAAAAAAAAAAATTTTGGCTTGGTTTCATTTCTCGTGGCCGTGACCCAATGTATCTTTCAATTTCCCGGCCAAAATTCGAAAATATTTGAAAAAAGCAATATTTTACTTGTTTCTTATCACAAAAAAGTTGCTGTAAAAATAACATAACAAAAATTAAAGTAACATCACATACAGTTGCGATCAAAAAAATAGTACTGAAGTGTAACTCGGTATATTTTCAAGGATCAAAATGTTTGTGGGACATATTTGTTGTTTACTACTTTACTGTATCGTTGTATGTTGTACATTGAATAATCATACGTTAGAAGGCCTCTAAATACACAGAAGAAATTATTAAACATGGAGGATCTAGTATAATGATCTGGGGCAGTTTTTTATATTACGGTGTAGGACACATATACTGCATCAAAAGTATTATGGATAAACATCTTAATGTCAATATACTGGAGGGTGAGATGTTGCCTTATGCCTCTGTGGATATGCCTTGAGGACCTTGAGGTGGGTCTTTCAACAAGACAACGACCCGAAACCAAGCCAAGAAATGGTTTCTATATAACAAAGTAGATGTCATGGAGTGGCCTGCACGGTCGGCAGACTTAAACCCAATTTAAAATCTTTGGGCTGACGTAAAGGCGGAATTGTCTCGGTGCAGGCCAAGTAACGATAAAGAACTCTCCTCTACCGTTAAGAGCTGGGAATCGATTTCTGTTCAAAGATGTCAACGGCTTGTAAACTCTGTAAAGGCGCTGTGCAGCTGATATAGAAAATAAAGGACATGCTACCAAATATTGATTTGAACCACAAATTTAACAAATTAAAAAATAAATACCCAATATTAATTAAAAAAGGTACAGTTTTCATTTTGTTAGATGTGATTTGGATACGTTGCTATTTGTTTGACTGGCAAAATTTTGAAAATGCCTTTGGAAATTTAACATATCTTAAGATTATTTATTGTTGTAGTCTCCATGTAGTAAGTGTGCTTAGTATTTAATAAATATAAAACATTTAACATACATAACATATTTAATAAATATAAAGTCAAGGCCAAAAAGTTTTTCGATTAAACTTGAAGGTATAAGGGCTAAGCACCACTAATAAAGGAATCCGATGATCGGCTTGGCACGCGTGGCACTCCAGCCAAAATAAACTTGGTTGTAGCTCATTCAAGTTGTTGTTGTAATATTAAAAAACAAAAATGTATGAAGAAGCCTTGCAGGCACGTACATATGTATGTATGTGATCATACAAGAACCCCTTCAATACATTAATACTTGACCTGAGTCAATTCTTCACATTCTCGAATATGCTTGTCATGCAGCGAAAATGTCAAAAAAAAAATTAACAAGCCACTGCATGGAGCGTTCAAAATCAAAATCAAGCCAATCATGCCGTTCTTGTCAAACATAATTTGAGAATGTGACCGCCCCTAATGCGCACAAAAATATGATATGTACTTCGATTATTTTTTTAATTTGTTTCGTCTTTCGTTTTTTCACAGTTTAGATGAGAGATATAGAAGCGTAGTTTCTTTGTACAATTACACCAATTATTATATGTACTTTTGAATAACAAAAATAATAATAATTGCAATCAACATACATAGGTAAATTAACTAATATATGTATTAAGATAAAGTTCTTATGTAACGGGTGATTTTTTTGAGGTTAGGATTTTCATGCATTAGTATTTGACAGATCACGAGGGATTTCAGACATGGTGTCAAAGAGAAAGATGCTCAGTATGCTTTGACATTTCATCATGAATAGACTTACTAACGAGCAACGCTTGCAAATCATTGAATTTTATTACCAAAATCAGTGTTCGGTTCGAAATGTGTTTCGCGCTTTACGTCCGATTTATGGTCTACATAATCGACCAAGTGAGCAAACAATTAATGCGATTGTGACCAAGTTTCGCACTCAGTTTACTTTATTGGACATTAAACCAACCACACGAATGCGTACAGTGCGTACAGAAGAGAATATTGCGTCTGTTTCTGAGAGTGTTGCTGAAGACCGTGAAATGTCGATTCGTCGCCGTTCGCAGCAATTGGGTTTGTGTTATTCGACCACATGGAAGATTTTACGCAAAGATCTTGGTGTAAAACCGTATAAAATACAGCTCGTGCAAGAACTGAAGCCGAACGATCTGCCACAACGTCGAATTTTCAGTGAATGGTTGAATGGCTACGTAAATAAGCAAAATTGCCGCATTTGGAGTGAAGAGCAACCAGAAGCCGTTCAAGAACTGACCATGCATCCCGAAAAATGCACTGTTTGGTGTGGTTTGTACGCTGGTGGAATCATTGGACCGTATTTTTTCAAAGATGCTGTTGGACGCAACGTTACGGTGAATGGCGATCGCTATCGTTCAATGCTAACAAACTTTTTGTTGCCAAAAATGGAAGAACTGAACTTGGTTGACATGTGGTTTCAACAAGATGGCGCTACATGCCACACAGCTCGCGATTCTATGGCCATTTTGAGGGAAAACTTCGGAGAACAATTCATCTCAAGGAATGGACCGGTAAGTTGGCCACCAAGATCATGCGATTTTAGACTATTTTTTGTGGGGCTACGTCAAGTCTAAAGTCTACACAAATAAGCCAGCAACTATTCCAGCTTTGGAAGACAACATTTCCGAAGAAATTCGGGCTATTCCGGCCGAAATGCTCGAAAAAGTTACCCAAAATTGGACTTTCCGAATGGACCACCTAAGACGCAGCCGCGGTCAACATTTAAATGAAATTATCTTCAAAAAGTAAATGTCATGGACCAATCTAACGTTTCAAATAAAGAATCGATGAGATTTTGCAAACTTTATGCGTTTTTTTTTTCTCAAGCTCTTAAAAAATCACCCGTTAGTTGACTAAAATTCAAAAAAGCCTAATCCTATCAAGAATCAATTTTCAAAATTATTCGTAGGTACTTACATAAATCTATTCAAATAGGTATGTGTGTCCATACAAATAAAAAGCAACGTTGTATTTTGGTTAGATATGCCGAAATTGAACAACGTTGCTTTGTTGCGTATGAAATAGCAAAAACAAAACAAATATTCTTGACAAAAAAATATAACAACAAAACACACAGAAGATCCCTCAAAAGGAAATTGATACAAAACTAATTTTATTTTCTCTTTCTCGTCTTTCTCATTGCCAGAGCTGATAAAATTTTCTCGCTCTTCCTCAATTACCACCCCCCCCCCCCCTAAATCAAGTCTCCACGACAATATTTTCCTACGACAGCCCCCTCGGTAGAGTGTATTCCATAACATTTTTTTCTGTTCCATGAGAGTACTATAGGTTTTATATACAAAGGTAGCTTCATTCCACAACATTTCTTCACCTCACATCAAATACATATGTCAAAAAGAAAAAAAGACTTGTGCAATCAGCCTCTTAATGTCTTTTTTGTGCTTTAGACGGTATTCACGCTGAGCTAAATTCTCCAACTTTTTTTTAGGTTTCTGTACTTTATCAGAGATAATAAGCCGATTTACATCATTGCCACCTTGTAATGGAAATTGTTAAAGTAAATATTAGTGGAAAAACTAATTTTTTTAATCCATTGATGTCGCAGTCATAATCCAGTTCATGGCTTGATGGATGGAAAACGATCTATATTTTGATAAAGCGAATGCTAAAACTATATTTTGATATAATATAGAATATTTCATTCGATAATTAAAATAATTGTATGGTATCACAGCTAAGGGACAAATTTTATTTTAACGTATCGAGAATAATTCGTTGCAGATGTTAATTGATTGCCCTGAACAAATTTTTTAGGATTTTTATATGTCTTTTTGACATATTGGTCGAGAGGTGAAGTAATGTTTTGGAATTGAATACATTTAGTTCTAGCCCAGGAATGGAAAGTAATAAAATCGAGATTTCAGTACTCAAAGTTTCATGTCAAGGATGTTGTAAGAACGCAATTTTTCCAATGTAACAGGGTCTTAAGTGCAATCTTTTGTAAGGTAAGTTGCTACACGGAACGTGTAACCGTAACGGGCTACACGGAATGTATAAGTTTACCCACGTTTTCGGTTCACTCGACCGCCGGTTAAGATGTTTACACATCAATTTATTTTTTATTGCATACGAGTATCTACCATCTGGTTTTTAGCAAATACAGTAAAACCCGCTTAAGAGAAACGGCAAAATGTCACAGTCTTTCTTTCACTTAAGCGGGTTTTTCACTTAAGCGAACTCCGCTTAAGTAAAAATAATTTCACTTAAGCGGAGTTCGGATAAGTGAAAAAAAAAATTCACTTAAGCGGATTTAAAAATTCCATTAAGCGGAAATTTAATGCTAGAAACAATATTGTTTTTATCTTTTGGACTTGCCTTGAAAGAAGTTAAATAAAACAACGATTAAATAACACAAAAATAATTTATTGAATAACAAAAACTAGCAAATTTTTGTTCTGTTCGATTCAATTATTTTTTTCACTTAAGAGACTTTTTTTTAATGAAAAACATTAAAAATTAACTAAAAATATGTTCCAGTTATCTGGGTTTTTCACTTAAGCGAGTTTCACTTAAGCGGAGTGTTTTAAGGGAAATTGGTCGGAAAATACTTGGAGATGAAAAAAGTGTTGCAGGTAAGCGGGTTTTTCTCTGAAGCGAGTTTCTCTTAAGCGGGTTTTACTGTAATAAAAAAATAAACTGGATTAACTAGATTTCACCTTTTTTATTGAGGCATGTGTTCGCATTAACAAATTGACCTGCCTACCTGTTACCCAAATAAAAAGGATTACCTATACCAAAAAAAAAAGCAAATATGTTTTACCTTACCAGAAATAAATATGGAAGAGCATCCTGTTTAAAACTAATTTCTAAATTGCGTATCACATCGTCAACACAAAACGATGGCAAGTTACCCTCGGGTAGAATTGACAAATTGACAGATATGCACTATAATTGCTACGGTTTAGCGGATGGTTCCAGTCGGGAACCACAGAGATTGTACGCTGAAAGGTTCCCCAATAGGAGATGTCCCCACTATTAACTTTTTGCAAGACTTCACAATCGTCTTCGGGACACGGCCGCCGCTACCATATGTGCCAAATGTGCGGCGCACAAGGGCGCCAACGTCTAGGGGCGGAAAATTAAGAGATCGATCTAACTCAACATATATAGCATGCTCCAAATTTTTCCTTAAGTTATTAGAACCTGTTTACATTTGACCGTTCACTACGTAATACCCACACACAATCTACTACTAATCTTTATTCATATTTTGTTTCTGACTGTCGCACCTCACAACAAATAACCTCTTCGATTGCAATCGTAGCCTAAACTGCTTAACGCGATGTCGCCATAGATTGACACTTGGGAAATAGCTTTTCACGCAACCTACATCTCAGACCTATAAACTCGAAAAGTATATTGATTTTTTTTTTAATTTACAGCTCATCTATTTCCCATAAAATAAAACGAAAACAGTGTCTCAAAAACATTAATTTTACTATTTACTCGTAATTTTGTATAAATGGGTATCTTTAGAACAAAACTAATAGAAGATGATTTAAAACATTGTAAACAAATGTAAACAAACCACCTTTACAACGGAAAAAAAACAGCGACAGGGTCTTAGGTAAAAGGAAAAAAAGTTTTGTGTCTCTAAATATTTATGTTTGTTTTTAAATAAAGATTTACGAATAGTTTTTAATTAATTTTAGAATTGAATTGATAAATAACTTAAATGTCAACGGATTGAACAAAATCAGTATAACCCAGAAATTTAACGTTTCATTGATCGCTCGAATTTGAGCTTTCAAATGACATTCAGAGTTCAGACTCTATTTATATCAAAATATAGTTCGCACACAAATCACAAAATGTCAAATTCCATCAAAGGATACCTAAGATGTCAAGGAATTATATAAATAATACTTCCAAATCCGGAAGTAAATGATTAAGGCCCATTTGCTGATACAGAACATAAACACTTATGTTCCACATAAACTCTTATGTATGTAGTAGAACATAAGCGCTTAGGTTGAACATAAATACTTAAGTTTCGTTTCAGCTAAGGGCCCTAAGTGTCTTAAAGTGTCTAAGTCTAAGTGTCTTTTGGGGGTGGCCGTGGCGCGATGGTTGTGTGCTCGCCTGTCAACGTTCATTGTTTGTATTGGCAGATGATTGATCACAGGTTCGATTCCTGCCGTTGTCTATGTCGCTTTTATTCCATTAAAACCTTTCTTAAAATTGTCATCAATGGGTTTACTGGTTTACTCATTACATGTTGTTCAGGCATAATACTAACTACATGTAATTGAGTTAAAACTAGTATGCCCATCAAGGATGAATACCAAATATAATAATGTGAATTATAAGTGACATAGAAATAAGACATGGCATTTCTCCGCTCTAGTCCAGCCGCCATCCCTGGAGATAAAAATATCCGAGACAACCACCGTAAGTCTGTAAGTCTCAGAACATCTTTCCTATCCTTCTATCCTCTTCATTAACATCACGCCCGCGCTGTGTTGAAAAAACATTTAAAGGGTAATCATAATCCCTTGAGCGCGGGTAGATTATAAAAAAAAAAAGAGAGGTGAAAACAAAAACTTTTTAAAGTATCGAAAACTGCTTTGTTTTCTTTCTGTCAAGCTATAAACTATTGATTTTTACCAAAGGATTGATTTGACATACATAAATTAAAAACTGTGCTAGGAACTCGAATCTTTGCATTTTATTTGAAAATGGTTTTGTTGAAGAAAATTATTCGTAATTGCCAAATTTTGTGTTTCCTTTTAAAATAAAATGCACGACTGAGTCGCACGAACTTGCTCTTATGTAAAAGACTTAAAAAATTAATGTGATTAGAAAAAAAACTGTTCATAAACATAAAGTTCATCAATTAAATGACTAAAACAAATCTTAGTAGGAGCTGGAGCTAAGAATAGGATGCCATATGATGCAAGCAAATATTAGTTTATGCAAAAATCCGTGAAGCCGGTAATGAGAAATTAAAAAATCGACAAAATGGTTCTATGGTCGGTACAGTCAGTAATATATTGATTTCAATTTTTTTTTTGTTTAATTATTATAGAACGTAAAAATTTATCATAAGAAAAAAAAATGATCAAGATTCTCGGAGACGTTTTCGAGAAAAGTACGATTTTCGAAAACCATTTTTTAACATTTGTAGAGTAGGTATCGTTATTATTAGGTAATACATTTTTTCTCTTTATATGTATTAAGAAACTTTTATTTATCAAGTTTTTAAAAAATCTTCCAAATCCAAACTAATTTTTTTTTGAAAATTTCGATACCCACTTTTTTTCGCCTTCGCTATCGCTTTGATCAAAATCTCGAGTTCGATTTTTTTTACGAATGCATAACTTGCCCTATACATAGTACCTATAAGTCTCAAGTAAAAAGAGTAAATAATCTTAAGAGGATGCAAATCCTAGTCTGACTACGTTCGTTTTATAAAAATTTGATGTAGATTGGAACGCGACAACACAATGCACGTTTGCTTAAATTTTTCAACTGCGAAATGGAGAATAAATAAAACTTCCACTTATTCAACATTATATACACCCGGCACCCAAGATATGGGGCGGCAATCTAAGGTTCTTGCACAAGGGCGCACGCACAACCAGCGGCGGCACTGCTTCGGGAACATGGAGTGCTGGAGATTCGAAGGAGAGAAAGGTAATCTGGTGGATCAATACACATAGAGGAACGGATTTTGGACTTGGTATCAAGTAATCCCACTGTTAGCACCAGAAGATAGCAACTATGTCTGGTGAAATCTAGTTAATAAAGTTTATTTTTTTTATTATTTGCTAAAAACCAGATGGTATGCAATAAAAAATAAAATAAGATAATCCACTAATTTAATATTTGATCGAAAATGGGAAAACCAAAAAAAAAGTGTTTTTCTTGGAAAAAAGTACTTTTATTTTTTTTTATTTCCCAAAAACTAAGATACATTTTAGCATCCGGTTTTCTGTTTTTTATTGAAAGTTAATAAAAGCATTGAATTTTGAAAACAAGTATTATACTTAATTTCACAAGATTTTGAAAAAAAAAATTGTTTGAAATTTAAGAAAAAAAAATTTTTCTTCAAAATTTCGAGTTTGAAAATTAATTTTTTTAAAAACTATTCACAAACGCAACTTAATTTAAAATGCAAATAAAAGAAGAGATTTCTGGCTTTCCAAAAAGATATGGGGCATTGCATATCTTACCGTTGTTTTTAAATATTTTTTTTTTCTGTTTTTAGTCAATTTTTTAATTGAATTGCCCCTCCCGCCTAAACGGAGGGAAATAGACCCCCTCCCATACGATTTCTTGCTTATCTTAAGCCAACCTACCTACTAGTTACAGTTTTTTGGTGCACCTTATACCAATCACCCTGTATATAAAAAAGTTTCATTTTACTTGTTTCATATTTATTGAATATCTTAAGAAATGGACTAAATTTGAAATCTATTTTTTGTATACATAATTATTTAAAGGCTTAAAAGCTAAATGATTTAATAGGAGGCAACTATATTCGAAGTACGAATTCCGTTTTTTACTTCAGCTGTATATATAAGGTATATAGTATATAATAGTTAATTTTACTTCGTTACCTTTTTAACCTTAGAAGTTATATTATTATAATGTAGTGTAAGCTCTCTAGTCTAGTAATAACCACAAAATAAAAATCGCGATGATATCTTGAAACATATTGGCGCAAAATTTTAAACATTTAAAACCTACTCTAAACCAATTTAAGAATGGGAGTCGACTCAAAATATTGAGTATAAAACGAGAACTGACTTTTTGTTAATTTTAAAGGACATAAACTATACTTTAACGTTAAAGAGCTCGTCTTACTTTAACAGCAGCAAATAGCTAGTTTATCTTTTAAAAGTATACTTTATCCATATTGACAATGGTCTATTCATACCAAAGCAAATCGAAGAAAAAATATTTACTCATGTTTTATTCGATTTTTTAAAGATGTTTTTTGTAAATAGACTGAATCACTGAATATTAGAAATTCGAAACAATCGTACGAAAATGCTCTACGATTAACAAATTTACATACAAATGTACATATCTTATGATAATGATGTATGCACGCCACCCGCCGAGACGAGTATAGCTAAATGAATCTCTACCTTGCAACATCAAAATGGGGTTTTTATGAGGTGAATTTGCGATGTATACTTTATTTCAATCTAAAATAATGTAAATAACTTATAAACAATCAAAATCTGTACCGAAGTAGTATATAAAATGTACTTTTTTCGACGAAAAATTATTTGGTTTGACTGTTCTTTTTACTTTTTTTTGTGTTTTTGTAGTTGTGTGAGTTATGTATCTGTCAAATTAAGGGTTGTTCAACGCAAATTCGCTTAGGTTCTGTTGTAAAACCCACATTAGTTAGAAGAGTTGTCTAACGTGTTTAAAATTATGCAAAAGTTAGACCAAGTCTCCAAGCTAAACGACTGCGTTAAGTAGAGCCGGTTTTATTGCTTAAACAAGAACTCTTTAAAATTTTGCGCCAATGTCTCTAGAAAGAAAATATAAAATACAATAAAAAAGTTATATTTAATGAATTGGTTAGCGTAAACATTGTACTAAATTTTATGATTTTTCCATCTGTCCGGCGGTTTTGAGGCACAAAGAATTTTTGCAACGTACAATCGATAACCGTTTGTTTCATTCAAATATTCAGCAAATTGTGGAAGCTACCAATTTTGCGCAAAATTCTAGCCTATTGTTTCAAGGGACAACTACAAGAGACAACTATTTTATTTTCGGTGCGATCCTTCAAAGTTGACAAAATTGACATATTTTTGAAGTTTCGGCTGCAGTCTGTAGTCCAATGTTGCTTGTTGGATTATAACAAGAATCGAATCAACAATTTCAAAATTTTATATTTTTTAACCTTTAAGTTTTGAATTTTTGCTTAAAATTTTTCTGAATATGATAAATAATAAAATAAAACATATGTTAAGAAAAAAATTGTATATTTGTGCGGAAAATTATTAATTTTTTAAGGTATTTCTTTAATTTTAAGAGAACTTTCTATGACCTTGGGACAATAAAAGATTGAAATTTTTTAACCTGAGATGATAATATTGTGTAGTGCCTAAAAACTGAATTTAAACAAAAAATGAAGTCTTGGAATTTCTGTCTCGCCAATTTCTTGATTCTTGCGAACTACAGATATTGATAACAGACACCTTATTTTGAAAAAAAATGTTCAATCATTCGAATTTTTTAAAAAGTAGAACAGCTGATTTGTATATTCCTAAATAATCTTTTTTTTTTAATTTTGTGGGAAAGTAGAATTTTCAAAAGCAAAATTTCGACCATCTCGTGATTATTTAACAAGATATGAAAAGATTTTCTTTCTTACCTTACAAACCGATATCCAACCAATCCAGTGAAATGTACCAGACCATTAGTGAACTCGTTTGTGCCCTTCGTCAAATTATTCAGGTTCCCCTTAGCATTTGTCCTAAAATAAATGTAGGATACCAAAACTCCACTTAAAAAAAAAAATGTATCCACACTGAAAGGTCCATTAGTAATTGCCTGAAAAAAGAAGTTCTTCTCGACCTCTTTTCGCATTTCCATATTATCAGAATACTTAAAAACTACAATGCAAGTGTGTCCCAAAATTATCCAAGCCATGGAAAATGCTTTGAGCCCATGAAATGATGGAATAGTGTCTGGGCCTACTTTGCGATCGCAAATGGCATTAAAGTTTGTTATGACAGAAAATGAGAGTAAAAGTTCTGACCAAATACAAAGATTTTCTGGTTCATGAAGATGGCATTCAAGGTTTTCCTCAGAATTGTTATTATTATTTGAAGCTACTTCATGAGGGAGATGAAGAATGATATTTAAATCCTTAAGGTCTTGTTTTAAATCATTTGTGCCTGTGTCACTATAATCAGAAACCGCACATCCAATACCCGAAGATGTTTCACTGTTGTTTATTATTTCTTTATCTTGCTGCTGCAGCACTTTATGAAGTTGTTTTGTCAAATATGCTTCATACAATGTTCCAGTGATAATTAACACTAAAACTATAGTTGAAACGATTCTGAAATGAAAACAAATTAAACGAAACACACATTTGATGATAAATATATATTACGTGAGAATCCAGAATGTTCTGTCATGAAATAAACTGTAAGCATTAGCAGTTGGAACACGAATGTCAATCAATATCACTTGAGAATATGACATTTCAGTTTGCGATCTTATGACAAGTTCACGTACATCCCTGATGGAACAAGCAGATGGGAGGCAAAGACCAACGTAAATTGTTCTTGTCTGAAAAAATAAAATAAAATTTGTAGGTACACGAATATGCAAGTATCAAGAAAATATATACACAAATTGAATTATGAATAAGGTCCCATATATCTACCTATAAGTATTTAAAAAGGTTGAGATTTTTCAAATAAAATCTTTTTTCTTAGAAGTAAAATCCTATAAATAAAACATTCCAAGTCAACGGCCTTGGCTTTGATGAAAGCATTCGCTTACAGTCGATCTCTGACTTCCGAGCAGGAAAAACTTCAGTGTGTTAGTATGTTTTCAAGTGGTAGAAAAATAAGTTAGTTGTGAAATAAGAAATTCGACACATATTCCATCAAGTGTTCGATAGCCCAGTGGTAGTGGCGTCGCACAGTGCGTTGATTCAGTGCAAGATAAGGAAAAAATTCAAAACAGCTTGATTTTAATATATATTTTTTTCCTAAATATTTGTTTTTTATTTCAACTTAAGAAAATATTGTGTAAGTAATATAAATAACCTTAAAAAAAATGTTTTAGTTTGATTGTTCACATTTGTTTCATAGGTAGGCATATAAAAAACAGAAAATCGGTCGTTTGGATTAGATAACCACATCTCAAACAGTTCCCTATTCGTTTACATTATCTATAAAAAAGACGTGAAACAAACAGTTGTTACAAGGACGGACGTGGACGGACGTGAATGAATGTTACCTTTTTGGAAAGATCGTATTTCCCACTTTATATCCTATTAACTTTTTTGATGAATACACGTGAATAAAACGTGATGCTGCAGTTTAAAAATAAGCTGTTTTGGGAGAAATAAACCGTTAATTAACCGATTATTAAAACGATCGAAGGGTTTCGAGTTAAAAAAAAAAACAATGAAATATATTTGGCTTACCCTTCTAAAGAGTATCCAATTAAAAACCGCTTTATTTGGAGCAATTTAACTCCGTGGTGCTGCGCTTCGTAAATCATCACTAAATGGCCTACTTTTGACATGTTACCTTTAAAAGGTTGTACAGCTTGCTGTAGTTGCATTTTACAGAAAAAAAAAATACAGTTCATCTAGTTAAAAGTCTGGCTATAATTTTGCATTTTTCAAAGCCGGTTTTAGAAGGTCATATTTTTTGACTTTTTTCCACTGGTCGCCGCACTGTGCGTCGGCTGGTGGATCTGAGGGTCGTGGGTTCAAATCCCAGACAGAACAAAATAAAATTATTGAAGCTTTTTTTCATAATAGTGAAGCGAACGGAATTATTTATTGGGAAAAAAGACAAATGGAGAAGGAGAGAAAGGCTGGGGCATCGAAAGATGCCTCAGCAAATTCGGATGATATTGCTGTTGTGTTTTTTTTTTTTTTTTTGTAAATTCATTTATATTTTTCTTCAATCTTAAAACTATCTTAAAGCTAGACAAAAATTCATAAAAACTAGCCTAATTATCCAATAACTTAAAACTAACTTACTGGCCCTATGCGGGCGCTCTAAGTTAAACGATATCTTAAATGTAATGCCTTTCGGCCTAAAAAACTATTTTTAATTCAAAAAACTATATCTATTTTTTTTTTTGTTTTCTCGAGAAAATTTAAAAAACTCGGATTCTTTATCTTTATATTTTTTATATAAAACTTACAAACTAAAGTAAAACTAATTAAAAACTACCTAAACCAACTTAAACTACTTAAAATAAACTAAAACTAAACTAAAACTACTTAAAAACTAGAACAGCCACAGCAGCAGATTTTTTTTTTTTTTTTTAATACATTGGAAGAATGTACTTCAATTTTTTTTTTTTTTTTTTTTTTTTTTTTTTTTTGTGCCACCCCGACTGTCTCTACCTAAGAATACCCTTAAAACTATGTAAGTCGGCCAAGACAACTTGTCAACTATCGCTATCAATAGACAACCACCAAAACTGGTTCTCCTGTCGTACCCTGTCTTTCAGGTCCCGATCGGACACAGTCCTACTGAACCGAAGTCGCTCAGCTCCGTCTTGTGCGAGGACGTCTCGACTATAAAGGAGCCGCCTATCCACAGTACTACGGCCGACGTGGTAGATTAGCGGAACCGCCTCTCTATCCTGGATCAACCCTATACTATCTAAATAGAGGAATGCATTAGGTGCAATATGGCCACTTAAACGCACACTCTCAAAGTATTCTGTGTTGGGGTAGTAAGCCCCAAAGATTAAGCTATTTGCTGAGGTCATCGCTCTCGCAATGTGACTCCGAATCAGCTTTATCAAAAAATTATCTATTCTGTTAATGTTGGCTCCGTTGTATAGAGTCCTGTTGGAATAGTAATGTTTGTACTCCGATTCTGGTGTTCTGTGCCTCACTGCCTCTCAAACACCCGAATCTTTTCCATTTGAGATGGGGCAATGTTGAACCACACCGGGCAACCATAGGCAATCATCGGCCGGATGAGGGCCATGTAGCAAATCACCTTCACCCTGGTGTCAAGCCGGCTGCTGTAAAACAACCGTTTCGTCAGGGCAAAGGCTCCCTTAGCCCTGTTCAGAGCAGCATTTATATGTCTGTCGAAATACAAATACTGATCCAACCAGATGCCAAGATACTTTACCACACTTCTGCTCGCCAGTGGTTGCCGGTGCGGCCCTACGATCATCAGCTTACGCCAGTTCTTTCTAGTATCCCTAGGGGCTCTAGCCAACGGAGTCCTAAACAGAATCGTTTCACATTTCTGAAAGTTGATTTTCAACTTCCAGTCATCACAATATCGCTGAATCTTGTCGAAGTCACGCTGTAAGAGAATTCTGATAACCTCAACTTTTGTAGCTGTTCTGTACGCTATTAGGTCATCGGCATACGCAATTGCCTGAGTTAGACTACCTATCAGATCGCTGGTGTAAATGCTGAATAGAATCGGCGAGTTCACCGCTCCCTGCTGAAGACCATTCTTGATATCGAAGATTGCGGTAGAAGTTACATTGCCACTTTTGACAACAAACTTTCTACCATTAAGCATGTCATAAAGTATATATAATAGTGGTTTACTTATGCCGAGTCTAGACAATTTTAGATAGAGACCCTCTAACCATACGGTGTCGAAAGCCTTCTCCAAATCAACCAGACAAGCACCTGTACACTGATTTTTAGTTTTGTTCCATTGGATATCAGAAACGAGTTTAGACGCGGCATGAATGGTGTCATGTCCCGCCTTAAACCCGAACTGATTATCCGGTATGATATTATTGTCCTCCGCCCACTTGGACATAGCTCTATTTATGACTTTCTCGAATACCTTGCTGATACTCGGTAGAAGACTTATCGACCGGAGATTCGCCGGATTGGAGTTGTCCTTTCCCTTTTTCGGGAGAGGATGAACCACAGCTGTCTTCCACCGCCCTGGATAATATGCATTATTCAGTGCGTTGTTAAACAGTGTGGCATAAATGTCAATTGCTTCTTTAGGTAGATGTCGAAGTACAATATTGGATATACCATCGATTCCTGTTGACTTTTTCTTCTTTAATGAATCGAAGATGAGCTGGAGCTCCATCCTCGTGATTGCTGTTGTGTCATCAGCGGTACATACCAGCACTACTGCAACAGCAGCAAAGCAGTCAAAGAAGCGAAGGAGGACGTTGCGACCGAAACCCAATCTAGATGCACCGAGAGCCACCCCAGGTAAGCTGCGAGCTGGGATTGGAGACAAGAAGCGGGCAGCAACAACAGCAGGTCAGATTGGTGATACTGACGAGTATTCCGACTCGGCTGGCACCGAGTATATGTCAGAAGGAGGAGAGGGGCTCTACAGGTCTCCGGGGAGCAATCAATTTGCTTTACTGTCGGAGCCAGAGCCGCAGACAGATAGGGAGCTGGAAGGGGAAAAAGACCCCCAGGAAGAAACGCTGGTAAGCGAGCTGGAGCAGGCCCTCCTGGCAAAAAAAGCAGAGGTCGACAAGTAGCAGCAGCATTTGGATAAACTGAAGGAGGAAATGCAGCCCCTCCTCAGAGAAATAAAAAATAAAATGGAAGCGCTCCGCCAAAAAGAGGCAGAAGACAAGCAGGCCCAAAGACAGCTGCAAGCCAAGAAAGCAGCAGAGCGGCAGCAACAAAAACAACAACAACAGCAGCAACAACTCCAAGCAACCAACCATCAGGCGGTCCAGGTTGCACAAAAACAACAACAACAACCACAGCAGCAACAAGCACAAAAACAGCAGCAGCCAAAGCCCGCAAGGAAAACTGCAGGAGCGGAGCAAGGCGCCAAAAAAAATATCAAATGCAGCAGGCCCATATAATGAAGGCCCATCAACCTCAGCAGCGGCAAGGCAAGACAGCAGCAGCAGCAACAGCAGCAACAGCCAGAACAGCAACACCAGAAACAGCCACAGTCGACAAATGAGAAGGTGCCACCAATAAGGACATTTAAAATCGACCTGAAGGACATAAAACAGGTATGTAAGCGGGCCACAAACTGCCACTTTCTTATTAAAATAATAAATGACAAAGAAAAACGATACTCGGTTCAGTGCTTCTCACTGGCCGAATATAAAACAACTAAAGAGCTATTGAGGGAAGTTACAGCTGAATTCTTCAGCTTCACGCCTAAAAGCGAAAAAATGAAAACGGTCCTCCTGAAGGGCATAAGTTCCTGCACGGAACCGGAGGCGCTCTTAGATGAGCTCCGTCAGAAAGCCAGCGACGATCTCGAGTTTATCGAGGTCAAGCCATTCACCACGGTGAAGTCAAGACGGGGGGGTTACGGGTTGCCAATGTTCCTCGTAACATTATCGCCCCACACTAAGTTTGAAAGTCTGAGGAATATTTCCCGCCTCGACTTCCAGGCTGTGCGTTGGGAAACATTAAAAAGACACAACGACATGCTTCAGTGCATGCGGTGCCAGAGGTTCGGCCATGTCGCAGCCAACTGCGATATGCGGATGCACTGTGTCAAGTGCGCAGAAACCCACATAAGAGGGGAATGTCAGTTAGGGATTGAGCGGGTTGAAGATTTAACCCAGCTAAAGTGTGTCATATGTGGAAACGAGGGGCACCCCGCTAACTATAGGGGCTGTCCTAAGGTTCAACAAATCAAACAACAACAGCCAGTCAAAAAGCCGAAGTTCGACAGGCTCCAACAACAAGATTCGTGGATCCTAACTTTTCTTAAGCCCAAATGGCGTCAAGAAATAGGATTACGAGACAGACCCCACCAACGCCCCACAGGCCCCCGTGCCTAAGGCGCCAGAGGTGCAGGCCAACATTGAAGCCTTGTTACTGAGCATTCAAGGCCAGCTAGCAGGACTGCAGAGTCAGTTAAAGGAGCAAGGCAAAAGGGTAGACCATCTCTACTCTTTGTTGCCTGGCCTAGTGCAACATAGACCATAATGGGCGCGCTACCGGAGACGCGCTTAAAAATCCTGGCTGTGAATGTAAATTCACTGATTAGGATTGAACGTAGAGCTAATTTGTTCCAATTGTTGAAAGATCTCAGTCCAGATGTGTTTTTGGCTAGCGAAACCAAGCTAAACCTGAAACATAATTTGACTCATAAAAATTACAATATCGTAAGAAGAGATCGACCCGACTCTACTCAAGGAGGCGGTGTCGCCATCAATCTTCATACGAAAAGGCATTAATTATAAAGTCATATACAACAATGATCTTTGAAAGCTCCAGACGCTAGAGGTTTGCGTCATATGCATCTCTCTCACTCAAGGGAGCTCGAGACTCTTTTTAGAACACTTAAACTGAGCTTGGAAGAAAACTACTTTATTATGGCCGGTGATTTGAACGCGAAACATGAAGATTGGGGAAATCGAACAAATAATCTTAGAGGTAATCATCTTTTTAATTTGATGAATCTTTACAGCGTTGAATATGGTATTGACCTGCTGGCTACTGAAAGGCCGTCGTATCCAAGGGGCGGTTCCTTTCTGAACCTTTTGCTGTACGATACCAGACTGACAATTACAGACAAAGTGGGTAATCACCCTCGAAACTGCTTACAGACAATCGAGTAAGACAGTGATCACTGCGGACTGGCTGCTGTAATTCCGAACGAACGCGTGGAGTTGGAGGAATACGTTGCAACGCATTCTTACAATTACAGTAAGATGCGCTGGCCTCGTTTCACCAACGCCTTAGCGAGAGAAATTCGTTCGAGTGATATAGGATATAGCCCCACCAAATAACAGAAACCTTACAAATACAGAAATCGACCAACATCTACAACAGATGGACGAAACGATTAAACGAACAATGGAACGGACAATACCCAAATACAAAGAACGCTACCAAATGGACGTCTACAGAAACGCGACCATAGACGCACTACATAGACATAAGAGTGGCTTACTGACAAGACTTAAAAACTTATACAGACGATTCACAGACCCGCACGACCTGGAGGTTAGGACACTGAAGTCGTCAATAAAGAATGTCAATCAATTGATTAAGGATAACTACAGGTTATCTATTAACAGGTTCTGGGACAACAGAATTCGTTCTGTAAATTCCAGCGACCCTGGTATGTTTCCTAAAATCAATAAGATATTTAGGAAAAACAATCAAAATGACCTTCCGTGTCTTAAACTCCAGAGAACAGTAGAGAACACAGACGTACTCCTGACAGCGCAAATTGATCCAGAGGAAGCCGTCTTGGACGATGACTTCTTTATATTTGAGGATCAGAGGGAGAAGGTGGAGGCAGTGGGGGCTGCGTTTCAGCAAGTGTACAAGGTGAATGCTTGCATTCGCCCGAACCACGACCTGGAAAACAGAGCACTACTGCATCACTTCTATCTTCAAAATGAAATAACGCAATGGCGATCTGAGAACCCTGGTTTCTTGAGGTTCAATGACGATCTTTTGCCAAATGCCACAATCGCCGAGCGAATAGGGACAAGTCCCTTGTTAGTGACGAAGATGGATGGAATAAGAAGTCAGCGGGTGTTGATGGTATATCTAACGTTGTACTAAAACATTTACCGAATGAGGCAATTGACATTTATGCCACACTCTTTAACAATGCGCTGAATAATGCATATTATGCAGTGCATTGGAAGACAGCGGTGGTACATCCTCTCCCGAAAAAGGGAAAGGACAACTCCAATCCGTCCAATCTTCGGTCGATAAGTCTTCTTCCGAGCATCAGTAAGGTTTTCGAAAAGATCATTAATAGGGCTCTGATTAAATGGGCTGCAGACAACACAATAATTCCGGATAACCAGTTCGGGTTCAAGGCGGGACATGACACAATTCATGCCGCGGCTAAGCTTGTTTCTGATATCCAATGGAATAAGTCAAAACAACAATGCACGGGTGCTGTTTTGGTGGATTTAGAAAAGGCCTTCGACACCGTATGGTTAGAGGGTCTTTATCTGAAACTGAACAGACTTGGCATTAGCAAACCATTGATGTATATATGCTCAAGCGCGGATACAGGGGGAGGGCAATGGGTGCAATTGCCCCCCCCCCTGTGCAGTTCTTCGTTTCACAATTATAAAAACCATAACACTTTTTTCTTTTTACTTGCGACTTATAGGTACTATAAGGCAGGTTATGCATTCGTAAAAAAAATTGAACTCGAGATTTTGATCAAAGTTGACATTACGATAATAGCGAAGTCTAAAAAAGTGGGTATCTCAGTTCTGTCTATCTGTCGGTTCGACTACAGCCAAACGGCTAGGCCGATTTTCTTTAAACTTGGTAGATATGGGTTTAATTTTTTCCCCCGGATGTTTTTTGATTTGATTTTTTAAGACCAAAAATAACGGTACCTGCCATACGATTTTTTTTTCGGAATTTTATAAAAATTTTTTTTATCAAGAACTGTCCTACAGATTCTTAAAAAAAAATTCATAAGATTTCATTTAGTTAAACCTAGGTAATGAATGAAGAAAAAATCCAAAAAAATATTATTTTTGGTACCCTCCTTGGAACCATTTTTTTGTTTTTGATTTTCTCAAAAACGGTACAACCGATTTTGATAATTTTTTAATGTTAAGGCTCCCCAACTGTTTCAATATTATTGTGTATTCAAATTTTCAAAAAAAAATTTCAAAATTATTTTTTGAAAACTCAATATTTCGAAAACCCCATGCTCGATTTTCTTAAAACTTAATAAATAAAAGTTTCTTAAAATAATCTACAAGATATGAGAAAAAAAAAAAATTTATTTTACTTAAAAATAACGGTACCCTCCATACATATGTTAAAAAATGGTTTTCGAAAATCGTATTTTTCTCGAAAACGGTTCCGAGAATTTTGCTTAAATTTTTAGTCTTTCGATTAATTTTTAAGGTCTATAATTTAATACAAAAGATTTTGAAAACAAGACATTATAGTCACTGTACCTACCATAGAACGATTTTTGAAAATTTTGAATTTCTCATTATCGACATAATGGATTTTAATGAAATTTTTTATAGAGATGCTTCTAAAGGCTTTAAGAAACATTGCACTTCAAAACTTAAAAAAAAAAATATTTTTTGAATTTTGAAAAAAAAGAAATCTTTTTTTTTTGGAAAATTCGATATCTCAAAAATGGGTAAATATTTTTTTTTGGAAATTTAATTTTCATTCGTACAGTAATAAAAACCTAATGTTGACGTACTATTTTTTTTTTTTAATATTTAAAAAAATTTATATATAAAACCTTATTTTATTAAGAAACCACTACAACGACTTATGTATAATTTTTGTTCTTGCATAAATTCATGTTTGCATAGCATTCTGTTTTTGTCTCTTACTACTAAGAGAATTTAAAAAATGATGATAATTTTATCCTTATGAACAGTTTTTTCTAATAACATTCGTTTTTAAAATTCCTAGTCTATTACATAGGAGCAAGTTCGTGCGGCAAGTTATGCATTTGTAAAAAAATCCAACTCGAGATTTTGATCAAAGTTATCATTACGATGATAGCGAAGACTAAAAAAGTGGGTCTCGCAATTCTGTCTGTCTGTCGGTTCGACTACAGCCTAAACATTTATCATTTTTAATTTTCCCCCCCCACAGGTTTTTTTTCTTCTTTTTTTTTTTAAGGCCAAAAATAACCGTACCTGCCATACGATTTTTTTTTTCGAAATTTTGTAATTTTTTTTTCTCAAAAACTGTTCTACGGGTTTAAAAAAAAAAGATACAAAAAAAATTCATTTAGTTAAGGCT
Source organism: Philhelius festivus (assembly GCA_963931855.1). Taxonomy (NCBI): domain Eukaryota; kingdom Metazoa; phylum Arthropoda; class Insecta; order Diptera; family Syrphidae; genus Philhelius; species Philhelius festivus. Next base: position 132,465,302 of record OZ007556.1, on the reverse strand, counting down.
AGGTACTAGTTGAAAAAAATTTTCTGAAAAATGGTTATAGAGGGTAACCCCCAAAGAACCATTTTTTTGTTTTTGATTTTCTCAAAAACGGTATGACCGATTTTGATCATTTTTTGTTTGCGTAAGCTCCCAAAAAACTTAAATAAAATTGTGTATTCAAATTTTCAAAAAAAAAATTTTGGATTTTTAAAAAAATTTCAATTTTTTTTTTCAAAACTGTTAAAAAACCGTTTTCAAAAACCGGCCACACAAAAATATTAGAATTAAGTATTTAAGAACTATGTATATCATGTACAACACTATAATTCCTTCATTTAAATTAATTAATTATTTTTTTTTTTAATACGTACGAGTTCCTATTTAATACTTTAAGACATGCATACAGAGCATTATTGAAAGAGGATAAAGTAATGTAAACGAAGATGTTTGATTTACTATTTAATAGTTATTTACATACGACTTACATATGTATATTATGTACCTGCACATGCTTTCCTTAATTTAATTTAATAATTTGTTATTTTTATATTCGATTATGTTTATACCTTTTTAATATTTTAAGACAGAAATGCAGAGAAATGGACCATTTTTTTAAGTTAAGCAAAATATCACGAAAATTGGCCCCCCCTGAACGAAATCCTGGATCCGCGCCTGTATATGCTTTATGATATGCTTAACGGTAGAAAGTTTGTTGTCAAAAGTGGCAATGTAACTTCTACCACAACTTTTGAAATTAAAAATGGTCTACAACAGGGAGCGGTTAATTCGCCAATTCTCTTCAGCATTTACACCAGCGATCTGATAGGTAGCCTTCCGAATTCAATAGCGTATGCCGACGATCGCCTTGACCCCAGAGTGAAGGTCATTTGCTACATGGCCCTCATAAGGCCGATGATCGTTTATAATTGTCCAGTGTGGTTCAACGTTCCTCCATCTCAGATGGAGAGAATTCGGGTGTTCGAGCGGCAGTATCTTCGACGCTGTACTGGTTTGCATCGGACACCCGAATCTTCTTATGTTCACTATTATCCGAACGAGTCTCTATACAACGGGGCTTGGATCAACAGAGTTGATAATTTCGTGATAAAACTTATTCGGGGTCACATTGCGAGGGCTATGACTTCGTCCAATAATTTGACTTTCGGGGCGTTCTACCCAAATGACGAATATTTTGAAAATGCACGCTTGAGTGGCTTCATTCCTCCAGAGGCATTCCTCTATTTAGATAGATGCGGTCTGATACAGGATAGATTGGCAGTACCGCTAATCTACCACGTCAGACGAAGAACCGTGGACCGGCGGCTCCTATACACTTGGGACGTCGTGGCACAAGACGGAGAAGAGCTCCTTCGGTTCAGAAGGGCTATGTCCGAACAGGACAAAACTGATAGGATGAAGCAGAAGAACCAGTTTTGGTGGGTTCAATCGACTTTTGATAATGGGTAGTCGGGGTGGGGTGTTAGAGCCGTGGCCGGCTTGCATACCTGTTTTTTTAGTCACAGGTTTAGTTTTAAAATTAATAGGCACAGTGGCAAAAAAAAAAAAATTTACATTCTTCAAATGTACAAAAAAAAAAAAAAAAAACCTCCGCTGTGGTTGTTCTCGTTTTTAAGTAGTTTTAGTTTAGTTTTAGTTTATTTTAAGTAGTTTAAGTGGTTTTAGGTAGTTTTAATTAGTTTAATTTTAGTCTGTAAGTTTTATATAAAAAAGAAAAATGATAAAGAATCCGAGTTTTTTTAAATTTTCTCGAGAAAACAAAAAAAAATATAGATATAGTTTTTGAATTCAAAATAGTTTTGTAGGCCGAAAGGCAGTAGTAATAAGAATATAGTTTAACTTAGAGTGCCCGCATGGGGCCAGTAAGTTAGTTGTAAGTTATTGATAAGTAGGCTAGTTTTATGAATTTTTGTCTAGCATTAAGATAGTTATAAGAATGAATTGAATAAAAATGAATATAAAAAAAACAAAAAAAAAAGCATCGCTTCCCATCGATCAGCGAAATCAAGCATCATTGCGCGCGGTTAGTACTTGGATGGGGGACTGTTCAAATACCAACCGTGTGCTGTTGACATGTGTTTTTCTTCTGTTGTTCTTTCTATCTGTGTATCTCTCTCTGTTGTATTGTCTAAAGCCGATGGCCTCAGTTGCCAGTGCTTTTCTGTGTCTCTACTTCGTAGATTTATCTACGGAGTAGTGTAAAATGTAATGTAATAAAACATTCCAATATAACCCTTGGCATAATGGTTAGTGCGTTGGACTGCCATGCGGAAGGTCTCGAGTTCGAATCTCAGCCGCTGCTGCTAGAAAGTTTTTTTCAGGGGTGTACTGCCTCTTTCGAGGAATTGACAAATTCTCCAAGAATATCTCTTGTCATGGAAAGTGCTGCTCATTAGCCGTTCGGAATTGGCAGAAAATTGTAGGTCCCCTCCGTTCCTGGGAAAACGCACACAGGAATGGTTGAGAGTCGTAAGTCACTAGGTCTTGGTTCACTCCGAGCTGTTGCACCACCGAATTTATTTTTTATAATAAAATTCACAGTGCATCTTTTAAATTGTTTATATAAGTTTTGTATAATTCGAAATTGTGATAGAAGTAAAATATATGTATGAATGTATTGTGAAATAAATTTAAGTGCTCTACGAGATAACTTTTGTTTTTTTTTCAACATTAAACTTTGTTTTATTTTGTTTTCTTTTTTACCACTAAAAAGTTTTCAAGGATAATAACGTATAATAACGATATTAACTACTGTCAAAATTGCTTAAAAATAAATGCTGGAAGTCAATAAGCCAAGGGAAATTATTTAAAAGAACCCTAATTTTATACGGGGATTAAAATTTCTTTTGAGAGGTGTAAGGGAATGAAAACCAGTCTTTGCAAATTTCTTGAAAACTACCGGTTTATTTAGAGAATAAAATTATCTAAAAAATTAGGTATTGACGAGCTCTATAAATTCATTTGTCTTTAGGTTATAGTGGGTCAAATTTCGCCTATGCTGCGTCCAATCCTTATGTTTGCACATGACCTATTTATTGGTTTCTTGAGAGTTTTTGCATGTGTGTTTTTTCGATAATTTCTAAAATTTATTTTTATTCTTTACTATCAATGATAAACGAACGCTCCATCGAACGATTATGTGCAATTAATTGAGCTTTAATGATTAAGCTTTATATAAATAATAATTAGATTCTGACTTTTTTAAGTTGTTTGCTAGATAATTTAGTGTAAGATAAAATTAGAACAAGTTATTAAATGAAAACGAGAACACCAACTTTTTTAAAATAGCGGCCTTCCTCTAGCCCCTGCCAGCAAAAAATATTTATGTTATAATGAGGAGATGCACTCAAAAACTGTTTTAACCCATTATTTATAGAAAAAATGCGTACCTTTATTTTAAAAGTAAAATAAAGTTCATACCTTGATCAAGGTCTGCGAAATTCGATTTTTTGCAAATTTATTTCTGCCTCGAAAATTTTTCAACTTTCAACTCAATTTCCTTGGCAAAATTAGCTATGTTAAAAATTTTATTATTTTATGATAGCTATAATTATATGATAGAGCTTAATAAAAAATAAACAAAAGGATTAGGGATAATCTCACAGTTTTCTTGATTTCACGCAAAAAGTAGAGGCAGGTAAAAATAAAAAAGGGTTTTTTTTCTGTACATGAGTTTTTCTCTACCTGTTCCGTTTCCGGCATAAATCAAAAACTAACAATTTTTACTATTGTTTAAAGTTTTATTGGTTTGTTTTTGTTGTGTATTGCACAATTATGTATGACCTTTAAGGATTAGTAGGTAATGATGCCCCATAAGAATGTTTAAGTTGTTTATGTGATTTGCATAAGGTGTGACAAAAAGCTAGGGCGTGTAGGTTGGACTTAGACAAGAAAAAAATCGTATGGGAGGGGGGGCTCTATTTCAATTTAAGAAAAAAATCACTTAAAACAGAAAAAAAATTATTAAAAAATAACGGTGATATCTACAGAGTAATGCTATAGCATTTTGAAAAGCCGGAAATACATTCTTTAATTTTGTTTTTAAATTAAGTTGTTCGAGTGAATAGTTTTTGAAAAATTAATTTTCAAAATCAAAATTTTGAAAAAAAAAAATGAAAATTTTGTTTTTAAACAATTTTTTGTTGGGTTCGCAAATTATTTCTAATTTGAATGTCAAGTCGTCAACATATCACGATGTCAAATTACTCTCGTATCGAATTAACGGGTATGCATTACTGCTACGGTATGGCTCATGGTCGAAGTCGTGAAGCGAAAAGACTCTACGCTGAAATGTATCCCAATAGGAGGTGTCCCAGTCATACGATATTTTCAAGAATCCATCAACGTCTTCGAGAACACGGAGTACTGGAGCACCGACGGAGAGAAAGTTCATCTTCTGCATCAGTACACATAGGGGAAAGAATTTTGGATATGGTCCGACGGAATCCCTCCCTTAGCACAAGGAGAATAGCTACTATGCTTCAGTTGGCCAAAACTAGAGTATGGGCAGTGCTTCATACCGAGCATTTACACCCGTACCACACTACACCAGTTCAGGATCTAACCGCAAACGACACGATACTGAGAGCTGCATTTTGTCGAACATTATTGCTAAGAGATAAAACTGAACATAATTACTTTGGAAGTATATTCTGGGCGGATGAAGCTCAGTTTACCAGAGATGGAGTAACAAATTTCCACAATTTACATCACTGGAGTAACAGCAATCCGCATAACAAGAAACAAACCAAATCTCAACACCGCTTTAGCTGTAATGTTTGGCTTGGTATTGTTGGACGAACAGTTATTGGACCACGGTTCCTGAATTCAGTCATAAATGGAGAATCCTATCTGCAGTTACTACGAGACCTTCTACCCGATTTGAATGACAACGTTCCCTTGGCCATAGCAGACAATTTAATCCACCAGCAAGATGGAGCTCCAGCACACTACAGCCGCACTGTAAGGAACTGGCTTGATGAACATTTTAGTAACCGTTGGATTGGAAGAGGAGGTCCAATAGAATGGCCGCCTAGATCGCCAGATTTAACTCCGTTAGATTTTTATGCTTGGAGATTCATGAAGAACACTGTGTACGAAGTGGAAATAGAATCTTTGGAATAACTGAAACAACGGATTGAAGTGGCTGGAGTCAAATTACAGGAACATTTATCAAGTATAAATTTATGTGCAGCAATAAGAAGGCGCTATAATCTTTGCCTTCTACAAAATGGGGATCATATCGAAAATTTTTTGTAATAAGCTTTAGTTAAAAAATTGTTAAAAATTTAAATAAACAGTAATTATGTATTTTATCTAAATATGCATGTATTTCTTATTTTAATTGATTTCAATATTCAGGAACATTTTTGTTCTTATCTCGCAATTGCATTTTTCTGTCACTAGTTAGGGCGTGTGACGTTGCATTATTTAAAAAACATTCGCAGGTCAATACTCGTACGAGTATTAATCCAATGCTCTCACGCAGGTGTTCTCAATGAATAAAATGCACGACTGGATCGCACGAACTTGCTCTTATGTAAAAGTACTTTGGAATTTAAGATACATTTTATAAATATAAAACATGGATTTAATGAGATAATAATGTTCAAATGCATTAAATTGCCGTCTGGTTTCCGGAAAAGTATGAATTTATGCAAATAAACCTTAAAAAATCATTTTATTATTAAATAAATTTTTTATATAAGAAATTTCTCTAAAATTTTTCAAGAAAAAAATGTGGGATGCGAATTTTAAGTATTTAATAATATTGATTTTAGGAAATAATTTCAAAAAATAATCGTTCATAGGTTTTGAAGATATTGATTTAAATTTTTTTTTTAAAACCCAATAAACATTTTTTAGAATATTTTTATATACAATATTATTTTAAACTTAAGGGGACTCCTGCTAAAAATTTGGGTTAAAATCCTCAGAGCCGTTAATGAGAAAGTCGAAAATCAAAAAAACGGGTCTATGGCAGGTACCCCTAATAACATTTTGCCCCAAAATTTTTGTTGACCAAAATGTAGTCCATGTCCATAATATCACACCAAATTTTTTTTTATCAAAATCGTTAGAGCCGTTTTCAAGATAAATAAGATTTTGCATTACGGGTGTATGGGGGGTACCCTTAGTTTTGGAGCTAAAAAAAAAAATTTCAATTTCTCCTCTAGGGAATCGCCGAAGACTCTTAACTACCGAGATTGAAAGAAATAGGTCCAGTAGTTTAGGCTGTAGTGAGAGGTACAGACATACAGACACACTGAAACATGTTTTTTGTGTACTAAATTTTCCTTAAAATTTTTATAAAAAAAATTGATATGCAAATTGTTAGTATTTAATAAAATACATTTTTAAACGTTATTTAAAAATTTAATCGTGTATCGGTTTTCAAGATATTGAATTTTCAAAAAAAAATTGTATTATTTTTATAAAAATCCAAAAACTATTTTTTCGAAAAAATTTTAAGTTTATAATTTTTCAAATGCAAAGCAGCTCCTGCATAAAAATTTTAGTTCAAATCGTTAGAGCCGTTGGTGAGAAATTCGAAAATCAAAAAAACCGTTCTATGACGGGTACCCCTAATAACATTTTCCCCAAATTTTTTTTCACCAAAATATAGTCCATGTCCATAATATCACACTTAATTTTTTTTTATCAAAATCGTTAGAGCCGTTTTCGAGATAAATAAGATTTTGCATTACGGGTGTATGGGGGGTACCCTTAGTTTTGGAGCTAAAAAAAAATTTCAATTTGTCCTCTAGGGAATCACCGAAGACTCTTAACTACCGAGATTGAAAGAAATAGGTCCAGTGGTTTAGGCTGTATTGAGAGGTACAGACATACAGACACACTGAAACATGTTTTTTGTGTACTAAATTTTCCTTAAAATTTTTATAAAAAAAATTGATATGCAAATTGTTAGTATTTGATAAAATACATTTTAAAACGTAATTTAAAAATTTTATCGTGTATCGGTTTTCAAGATATTGAATTTTCAAAAAAAAAATTGTATTATTTTTATAAAAATCCAAAAACTATTTTTTCGAAAAAATTTTTAGTTTATAATTTTTCAAATGCAAAGCAGCTCCTGCATAAAAATTTTAGTTAAAATCGTTAGAGCCGTTGGTGAGAAATTCGAAAATCAAAAAAACCGTTCTATAACGGGTACCCCTAATAACATTTTCCCCCAAATTTTTTTTCACCAAAATATAGTCCATGTCCATAATATCACACTTAATTTTTTTAATCAAAATCGTTAGAGCCGTTTTCGAGATAAATAAGATTTTGCATTACGGGTGTATGGGGGGTACCCTTAGTTTTGGAGCTAAAAAAAAAATTTCAATTTCTCCTCTAGGAATCACCGAAGACTCTTAACTACCGAGATTGAAAGAAATAGGTCCAGTGGTTTAGGCTGTAGTTCGAGGTACAGACATACAGACATACAGACATACAGACAGACAGACGGAATTGTCGGACCCACTTTTTTCGTCTTCGCTATCATCGTAATGTCAACTTCGATCAAAATCTCAAATCAAAATGCAGAACTTGCCCTATAGTATCTATATCACAAGTAAAAAATGTGTGAAATATGATTAACCCAGTACTTTGTTACATTATTGTATGCTTATAAGACGATAATTAAAAAAATAGTAACAAGAAAGTTAATCCTTTCAATCGTAAACTCACTTAAGAATCCAAAAACGTAAAAACTAAAATAAAAGGCTTTTCTTAGAACAAAAGTAGTTTTTGGTTATTTTTGATTTTCTCAAAAACTACAAAACATTTTGACATCCGGTTTTTTGTGTTTGATCAAAAATTAATAAGAGCATTGAATATTGAATAAAAAGATAATACTTAATTACGTAAAATTTTGAAAAAAAAATTGTTTAAAAACAAAATTTTCATTTTTTTTTCAAAATTTTCATTTTGAAAATTAATTTTTCAAAAACTATTCACTCGAACAACTTTATTTAAAAACAAAATTAAAGAATGTATTTCCGGCTTTTCAAAATGCTATAGCATTACTCTGTACGTATCACCGTTATTTTTTAATAATTTTTTTTCTGTTTTAAGTGATTTTTTTCTTAAATTGCCCTTCCCGCCTAAACGAGGGGAAATAGACCCCCCTCCCATACGATTTTTTTCTTGTCTAAGTTCAACCTACACGCCCTAGCTTTTTGTCACACCTTATGCAAATCACCCTGTATATAAAAACAAAATAAGTTATTATTGATTGTGCATTTGTGCAAGGTATGTAAGAAAAATTATAACTCTTATCAACCAATAAGCAAAAGTGAAGTGAAATATAAATAAAAACAAAAAGGGAGTTTAATCAGCGGCTGTTTTTGAATTGTTCGAAGAATTTTGAATTTTGAATTTTGAAGAATTAGTTTTTATGTTTATAATATACAAACATAGTTTCATATTTTGTTCTACTTTATTCAAAATAAAAAGTTCATATTTTACTAAAATATATATATATATATATATATATATATATATATATGTATATATATATTATATATATATATATATATATATATATATATATATATATATATATATATATATATATATATATATATATATGTATATATATATTATATATATATATATATATATATATATATATATATATATATATATATATTTCATTACAACATTAAAAACCCATACATTTTAGATAATGTCAATAACTTTTTGCTAATAATTATATCTTAACCAAATTTAGACCACATACCTATGTATAAGATAGATTTAAACATGTGTGGCAAATTTTATTTAAATCCGTTAAGTAGTTCCGATTTTACAGACTTTTTCCGCTACAATCCAAACGCGCAAATTTTAGAAAAATGTCAATAATTTTTTTTTTTCAAATAATTATCTCTTAACCAAATTTGGACCACATATGTATAAGATAGATCTATGTGCGCCAAGTTTCATTTAAATCCTTTAAGTAGTTCAGATCTTACAGATTTTTGTCCGCTCTCCTATACAAACTAAACCACTGTGCGGCACGCGCCCAGATAACTTTTGATAACCCATCAAATTTTAGTCAGTAATCATTAAATAATAAAATTTCTCTATTACATTGTAGCTGTTTCAATATTATTCTACTTTAAATATTCGGTATTAAACCTTCATGAAGTAAGAACTTGGCGTACTTTTAGATCTCAGTACTTTTCACGGCTGACTTGTTACACAAAGGTTTTTGTAAAGAAGAATTTGGCTCTTTTTTTAACATTTATGTTTTTGGTCTGATCTCACTTCTTTTTGCAAAGATTTTAATATTTTGCCATGTCAAAATCTCGAAAGATACGGAAAGACAGAAGGATGTACTCAACTTAGTTTAAAGCTTCCTATTTCTTTTGGTATATTTATTTTTTGTTATTGGTTGTTTTGATTTGCGCTTCAATTATTTCTTCTTGTCCTGGCAAGATACCTAACACTAACATACCTACCTTAATTACGGCAATCATATGTAAGTGCTCCATATAAATTAAACATTTTCTCAGAAAGTGGGTGGATACCACGCCCCCCGAATAGAAAACCCCAATTTTTATTTTTGGTCCTTTATATGCAATTTGAGCCCTACCGTTCTACCAAGTTTCATTGTTCTACTGCAATCGGAAGTGCGCCATGTATAATTTACATCAGTTCTGGGGAAGTGGGCTGATACCACGCCCCTGAATGGCTAACTTCAAATTTTATATTATTTTCTTTGAATGCAATTTAATTCCTACTCTTTACCAAATTTCATCGTTTTACAGCAGTCGGAAGTGCTCCATTCAACCAACACCAATTCGGAGAAAGTGGGCGGATACCACGCCCCTGAAAGGCAAACGTCAAATTTTATATTATTTTCTTTGAATGCAATTTAGGTCCTACCACTTTACCAAATTTCATCGGTTTACAGCAGTCGGAAGCGCTCCATTCAACTATCATCAATTCGAAGAAATTGGGCGGATACCACGCCCCCCGAATGGAAAACCTCAATTTTTATTTTTGGTGCTTTATATGCTTATTAATTTTAGCTTTACCGGTTCACCAAATTACATCGTTTTATAACAGTCGGAACAGCTCCATTCAACCAACACCAATTACGAGAAAGTGGGCGGATACCACACTCCCTGAATGGAAAACTTCAAATTTTCGATTTTTTCCTCTACTTGCATGACAAGACCTTCCGTTGTGCAAAATTATAAGATTCTACGATGTCGGGAAGTGCTCCATAATTTTGATGACCTGTCAGTCAGTGAGTGAGTGAGTCAGTCAGTTACGGTTTTTGTGATTTTTGAGGCCTTATATCTCAGGACCCGCTTACGCTAGAAAATTGAAATTTGGTGAGGCGGCTGTGCCTGACTAGCTTAGCAAAGATTAGGAATTTTAAGTTTCTGACTTCATTGGTACTAAAGATAGGGAGGGGTCAAAAGTCGCCTGAGTTTGTTCCTGTAAAAAGGGTGTAGTGCCAGAACTTGGCTGGGCACTACACCGTGCCCTTTGATAGATAAATATTTTATTTTCAATTTTAAATTCATTTACGAAATAGTTTTACAATTTGATTTAAGACATGACTATTAAAAGCCGTCTGCCCAATTTTGACAAAGTTTTGAAAAATAGGTGTCTATGTGAATATTTAAAAAGATTCTCTTATAATAGCTCTTCTATATTTTAGTGCTTTTTGACAATATTTGTGTAGGTTATTCCAGTCAACGCCGTTCAAAATCATTTTCATGTCGGATTCCACGAATACAAATTTCTCAAAAAACTGCAACCTGAACTCTCGTAATACAGGACACCTTCCCATGAAGTGATAAACGTTCTCCCTTTCTATAAGATTGCAAAGCGTACAAAAGATAGGCATATCTTCTCTCTGTGGGATGAAATTTAAGTCTATCATTTCTCCTCTGATCCTAAAAACAGTAGATAGGTATTAAATCTCTTGAATACTTTTCGTTTATGATAGTTGCTTTCGCACAAATTGTGGTTTAGGCTTGCTTATATTTCCCGGTGGTTTGAACTTCGTACTTTTCAAATGCTCTCTGCTCACATTTTTTCATCGACTGCTGTAATAAAATTACCAAACTATTGTTTCCATTGGGGTCTATTTTATCGATGGTTATTCGTAGGGTGCATCCAAAGAATTCTGATAATGACGCCCATTCCTCAAAAAACAGTATTTTCTTCTCTATTGCATAACTATTGCTATGCGTTTGGTCAACCTTTCTCCATTGCAAGACATAATGAAGTCTAAATGTAGTTTCAATGTTTCTATTATGAATAAAAATAAAAAAGTGAAGGAGTTTTTCTGCTGAATCATATCGTTTATAGCCCTACACTTGTGCTCCATACAGCAATATTGATTTGGAGAGTGCCTGAAAAATCCGATATTTTATTTTTGGAGATATAATGTCTGTAGTCCAGGCAGTTTTTCCAGGCCGCATTTATAGCTGATTTAGCTGCAGAAAGTTTTTCTTGGAAATGATGTTCCATGTTCATATTGCTGCGAATATTCATACGCATATATATATACATATGTCTTCACTGTTTCTATTTCTTGACCATAAAGAAACCACTTTTCATTTCCTGCGTACCGTCCTCTGCGTCTTCTAAAAACCATCGTTTTTGATTTATTTATATTAATTTTCGGTCTCCACTCATCGCAATATTTTTTGTCCTGATTGATCATACCTTGTAAGCGCTGTGGTGTATCCGCAAACAAAACCAGATCATCTGCGTACAACAGGACTTTTATAAGAATCCCACCAGTCCTTACCCCACCACATAGATAATCTGAAACGTCGTCGATAAACAAAACAAATGCTTGTGGGCTTATGTTACATCCTTGTTTGACGCCAGTGACCGTTTCGAAAAAAATTGATAGTTGATTTCCGCACAAGTTGCACAGAATTACTTAACGAAGTCTTTAAGAATTCTAAATCGGTATCTGACATCTTCTATAGGACGGATTTAAGTTCATATTAAGTAGAGAAAAGGCGCAAGTGGGCGGTCCGATAGAAGGAAATAAGAAGATAAATTGAGTCTTAAAATGTTCTTAAATCGGGATATCATTTTTCTCAAATAATTCATTACTCCTTCTTAAATAGCAGGTGGGTTTGATGGCGTGCTTGAGTAGTATGGCTCGTCCAGGGCTCTGTAAACTCGGTATTGTTTTTCACTCATACGCACATACAGGCCTTGTGGGTGCTGAGAGGTCAACTTTAGTTAATGTTCGTCGGTCGGAATATTACCTTGCGCATAGCTGTCACTCCCGGGTCCTATCGACCTCCTCGTGGTGCCTGTGGATAGGTTACGCAAGTAACCGAACTAACTAGATAGGAACAAATGGGACGGTATCCTTTAAAAGTAGGAATCCGCTAAGGAGTGTGTTAAAACTCACCTGAGGAGTACGCATATCTGGATGTGCTTTCTACTTCGATCAGGTCTAGAGAAACGTATATCTAAGGTTGGCAGGCCTTAAGTTTTTGCAGGAAACTCTTCTGCAAGTGTTACCCAATTAGAGGTTGCGAAGCCCACCGGGTGGCGTATTGCCAAACTGTATATCAGCACAGATCTCCTTAGTCTGTGCTCAGTCATTTTCTGCTCACCGAATTTGAAAGTATTGTAGAGCAAACTGTATGCTACCACAGAGCGCTCTGTGGTCACATGCAGTTTGCTTGTAAAATATTAAAAAAGCTGAAGCAAACTATATACTATTTCAGATCGAGCAAAGTACCTGTGATTACAGAGCCATCGTTCACGTTGGTGTGGTTATTGTGTGTGGTGTGTGGTGCCGTGACATAAGGCCAAGTGACAAAAGGTCAAATTTGTTTGTGACTTAAGGCCAAACATAAAATGTTTTGTCTTGAGCAACAGTACCTTGGGTGGCCCGCTTCGCGGGTTTTCAGGATTTTAACTCCCTTTTCGGGGCTCACACCCGCTCACGCAACTCCGTTGCTCCGCTTAGGGTATGTTCAGTCGCCAGGCAGGCGCCTGTAGCGGCGTCGGAGCTCTGTTCTGATATACAGTTTGGCAATACGCCACCGGGTGCTATATTCTGGTTCCACGGGAGATAGTTGCCCAAGGTTTGTGAGCAGTATGTCTTCGGGCTCTCCTATTCTATCTTCGGATAGAGAGGTGCAGCTGTCGCATACGATGAAAACATTCAATGAAGTCTGTGAACAATAGCGTAACATCTTCGGGCTCTCCTATTCCGTCTTCGGATGGTGAGGTGCAGCTGTCGCGTGCGTGTTTGCTTTCTTCAAGCTATCTATGAGGTAGGCCCCCTTAGTGGGAGTATCGTGGTGGCGTGGTTTATTCCAAATGCGGAGACATGGTTTTCAAGCGTGCTTGAATTCAAGACCTCTCCTTAGGCAAGAGGTGTGTTCATGCCTGCAACATGTCACAACTTTGCGACCGAGACGGCTTCGGCTGTTTCGGGGTTAATGGTCAGGACTCAATCTGACCCTGATGGTGGTATGCCACCTGTGGGGTAGAGCCGTAAAGGCAGGTATCCACGTTAAACCAAAGACAGTTCCGTCTTAAATAGTTCCTTACATCTTCTTAAATACTTCTTAACTCCTTCTTAAAGAGCTACGGCAATTCTTAAAAAATTATTAGAAACAATAAAAATAAAGTTTTTTTTTTTTAAACTGTTTGGTTTTTTATTATTGTTGATTATTTTGGAGTTCTCTTCATTTTTTCTTTGCCTCACTACATCCGACTCTTTATGTGATTTCTTGCTGGAATGAAAGAAAAAGGGTGGCCGTGGCGCGATTGATGTGTGCTCGCCTGTGAACGTCAAAGAGCTTTTTCAGTGGTTTTGATTAAGGAGCTTTTGGGATTGAAGCTTTTGAGAACACATTTTAAGAAGATGAGTATGTTGAGTGTTGTCGTATTGCTTTTCAACTTAAAAAGAAAACGCGCCTATTATCTTACCGCTTGGCGTTGTGGAAAAAGGTACATTGAAAATTGTTTTCAGTCGTTTTGAATCGGCAGACGGTAGCCCTACGCGTTTTTTACTTTCATTTGCGGCGATTTATAATTTAAACTACGGAATCCCTGTGAGAGCTTTAAAAGGCGACACACTTATGCATGGCAATGCAACCAGAATGAGAGACAAACGTCCTATCTTCCCTGTACTGACAATTTTTGTTGGACAGAGTATAACAACATGTGATTGAGTTAAGTTAGTATGCCCAACAAGGATGAATACGAATAAAATAATGTGAATTATAAGGGACATAGAAATAAGACACGGCATTTCTCCGCATTAGTTTAGCCGCCATCCCTGGAGATAAAAATCTGAGACAACCACCTTCAGTCTCAGAACATCGTGCCACACATCTTTCCTATCCTTCTTTCTCTTCCTTAACTTCACGCCTGCGCTGTGTTCAAACATTTAAAGGGTAATCATAATCCCTTGAGCGCGTGTAGATTATAAAATAAAAAAAAAAATAAAAAAAAAATTACTTCTGTGTCTCCACTGAGATTCGAACCCGAGTCCTCTGGCTTGCCGTCCTTGTGCTCTACCTATTGTGCCACTGTGATAAATAAAATATTTTGTCTCAAAGTGCTACTCAAATAACTCTCTCGTGTTTTTAATATTATAATGTTTAAGAAGACTTAAATACGTATTAAAGAATCTTGAAAATACCGATTTAGGACCAAAACAAAAAAGTTATGTTTTTAGAAGGATTGAAAAAGGAATTAAGTAACAAAAAAACCGATTTAAGAAATGTCAATTTAAGAAGTATTTAAGAATGCTTTAAGTAGAAGTAAACACACCAAGTTAAGTTCTTTAAAACAATACCTAATAAAGATCATATTAAGGTGGAATTAATTAGTCATAAATTGACATACCTAATAAAGAAGGAAAAAAGTATGAAGTAAGAAATGTGATACCGAAATTATACCATTTTCTGCTACTTGTGGTAAGGCGCCCTTGAGAAAAGGGTCTGCTGCAACCACTACGGCCAGGGATAGTACGTCCAAAAAGCCCCACTTCAGTGGTAAGGCGCCCTTGAGAAAAGGGTCTGCTGTAACCACTATGGTCAGTGGCAGTACTACCAGTAAACCCCATTTCAGTGGTAAGGCGCCCTTGAAAAAAGGGTCTGCTGTAACCACTACGAGACATCCCCTATCGCAAAGCGTTCGCGAATTGCGGAATGCTAAGAGGATCATCAAAAGACTAGGTGATAAACTAGAAACTAATGGTGACTCTAAGCAGGAAGCATCGCTAGCATGGGCCAAAAGCGTCATTGCTAAACAGCAAGATGCTGAGACCAGCGGTGACTCCACGTCAAAGCGACAAAGGTCCATTGAGGGAACCACTTCGGAACCCAAGCGCCCCAAAGTGCAGAAGACCAGCACGGTATCAACTGCGTTAAGGAAGGATGATCTTTCTTTTAGCGATGCGCTAAAATCAAATATAATAGTTGCAGTCATCGACAGAAGCGATATCGATGGCAAGATCTCAGTAGATCGCTGGGCAGTGGTAACAAGAGAGCTCTCGGTACGCTACCTGGACATCATGAAAGCCAATCCAGGACCACCCCCAGTTATTAGAGATAACGGCTGGTACCGAGGCCAAGTAAAGCTTATCTCTTGTGGAGATCAGAGATCTTGCGATCTATATAAGCTTGCTGTCAGCAAGTTAGGAGAGATCTGGACAGGCGCGAAGCTTGAGGTTGTTGCTAGAGAGCAAATCCCTACAAGGCCAAGGGCTCGCACCTGGATTCCAGAGGAACCTTCTCGACCGGATACAATCCTTAAAATTATACAAAGCAGTAATCCAGACCTGCCCACTCATAACTGGAAAGTTGCGAAAGTGGAGGAACCAAAGGGCGCTTCAAGATCTGCAATTATTGTAGTGAATAAAGAGTCCTTGGCTCCTTTACTGGCAACCAAAGGTGTGATTGGGTATGGATTTTCCTCGATTACTCTGAAGGTATACAAAAAAGATGAGGGTAACACTGTTCCTCCACAACAAATAGGTACTTCCACAGTCGAAGAATCTGCGGTAGACATCGACCCAGCAATGGAAATTGATGCTCCCAGCAGCTCTGAGACTGAAGTGAAGACCACAAATATCGCCGAAAAGGCTCCTGAAAATGTCGACAGTCTCTCCGAGAAGGAAGCTGAAGACTCCGTGAGGAAGGTTCTTCTGAGTGAGGACGAACCCATTGGCTCGGACTCTGAAGCCGAGTTACTGGATTCGTCCTCTGAATCGGAAGACCTGAATCTAACCATGTTGGGGGTTGGTCTGGATGAGTGTAGCCAAAATGCTGCAACTACTTCAGATTAACCTTCAACATTCCATCAAGGCTTCGGCCTCACTTCTTCTCCGTCTGCACAAGAACCGAGAGGATATAGTCCTGATCCAGGAACCATGGATTACCAAATCTGGAATTCAGGGACTCAGGACTCCTGGTTACTACTTGCTGTATGCATCGGACAAAGGTGAACCCAGATCCTGCATATTAGTTAAAAGCAGTTCTAATGTATACAGTAATCCCCGCTTAGTTGCACCTCGCTTAATTGAACATCCCGCTTAATTGACCGAAAAAGTTGCATTGCAAAATTTCCCGTATTAGTAGCATAGCTTTTAAGATGGTTAATTGAACCCCGCTTAATTGAATTACTCGGTTAATTGAACTTTAAAATATGCACCCGAAAAAAAAAATATATGGACATTTTTCGGATAATTGGACGTACAAAAAAATTATAATGAAACAAATATTAGAAATATTTTATTACTTAACCTACGTCTGAAGTGGTTTTTTAAAAGACAGGTATCATTCAAGATGAAGAGAAGCCGGAAAATGATATCGTGGTCATAGACAACATACTTAAGTACAATGCTTAACAGACGCCGAAATTTTAAAAACGGTTTAAGAAAAAGAAGAATTTGAAGCCATATTACCATCGACTTTCGAAATTCTTCAGGACATTGCAATTCTACGTTTATACTTCTTACCACTAAATAAATTTACAGTTGAGCTGAAAAACAAGAAGACATTGTTCAAAACAAAACAATCAATCAAAATCAAATCACAAATTTTTTCAAACCAATGTATGCAAATAACCATTATGAGCCTTTCGAGGTACATACCTACATACTATTGTATTTATTATTTTTTTTTTATCCTTTTCGAAGCTAAAAGTGACTTTTTTTTAAGCATAATTTATTTCTGTTTCATTGTTTTAATTATGTATGTATGTTTATTTTTTAAATAAAACGTGTTCAAATATTTTTGTGTGTGTATTCTTTTTCAGTTTTTTCAAGGTTTTCTTAGGTTGACAATGAAATGTTCATAGTAAATTTCTGGGATGAATATTTTAATTTTTAGTTGACCGACTCGTGCAATTATACGGGTTTCGTTTAATTGAACAGGTCGGTCAATTAAGCGGGGTTTCGTTAATTGAACCACCCGGATAATTGACCGAAAAATCTGACAAAATGGTCAGTGCAATTAAGCGGGGAATACTGTATTTACTCCCTGATTTCAGCGATCGAGATATAACCGCCGCCAGAATGCACACCAAAAATGGAACGTACTGGATAGTGTCGGCATATCTTGGCCACGACAACCCCGGCCCTCCTGGCGAAGTGGCGATACGCTCAAGAGGATCATCGCTGAGGCAAAAAGGCAAAATATCAGCCTCCTTATTGGGTGTGATGCTAATGCCCATCACACTGTTTGGGGAAGTACGGACATAAACGATAGAGGTGAGTCTCTTTTTGATTATATTCTTAGTACTAACCTTGTAGTCAGTAACATCGGTAATGAACCTACCTTTGTTACCAGAAACCGACAAGAAGTGCTAGACATCACTCTTGTCTCTGACACTATATATCAAATGATAACGAATTGGAAAGTATCAGAGGAACACTCATTCTCAGACCATAGATACATCCAATTCAGTTTAAATGATGTACCCACCACACGGCCAATTTTTCGTAATTATAGGAAAACAAACTGGCAAACGTATAGAGATATTTTGAAAAGATCGCTTACAGCCGAATCTTTAGATATCCCCCACAACACTTCAGATCTAGATAACAAAGTCAAGGATCTGACACTAACCCTGAACAATGCAATGAATATTTCTTGTCCTCTTCTGCAAGTTAGAGGAAAAAAGAAACCTTATTGGTGGAATTCGGGATTAGAACCGCTCAGGAAAAGTTGCAGAAAACTCTTCAATCGAGCTAAATACACAAAAGAATCCTCAGATTGGGACTTATATAAAGAATCCTTAAAGATTTATAAGAAACAATTGAGGACAAGCAAAAGATCTTCATGGAGGAACTTCTGCAATAAAATAGAAGATACTTCTGAAGCATCCAGATTGAGGAAAATCCTCTCAACAAATCCAGTCATGCCAAGCTCTTTGAAAATGTCAATGGCTCCTGGACAAATTCATGTGAAGAATCACTCAATTTGCTACTTGACACTCATTTCCCAGGTAGCTCGCAAAACATTTGCAACATTGACTCACTAGAGTCGGACAACAAAGGTATAAAGATCCAAGGGTTAATAACAAGGGACAAACTAAAATGGGCAATTAACAGCTTCGATCCATACAAATCGGCAGGACCAGACGGCATAATACCAGCCGAGCTGCAAGTTGCTTTGGACATTATCTTACCCACATTAGAGATAATAATGAACAGTTGTCTAAACCTGGTCCATATTCCCCTTATATGGAGAGAAGTCAAAGTAGTCTTTATACCCAAAGCTGGTAAATGCTCCCACGTTACGCCCAAGGACCTAAGACCTATCAGTCTATCGTCATTTCTTCTCAAGACACTGGAACGATTGATTGACATTCATCTGCGTAGTGCTATAAAACCAAACCTTTTTTCTACGGCACAACACGCTTACTGCAAGGGAAAATCAGTAGAAACTGCGCTACATACCTTGGTACGCGCAATCGAATACTCCGTAGATCACAAAGAATACACTCTAGTTGCATTCCTAGATATAGAAGGCGCCTTCAACAATGTCGACTGCGCCGCAATAGCGAAGACACTGCAGAATCTCAATGTGGACAGCTCACTTGGTAACCTTATAAAATTCATGCTGAAAAGCAGAATTATAAATGCGGAGCTAGGTAGCTTTACTACAAGAAGGTCAGTCAGTAGAGGAACCCCACAAGGTGGAGTCCTATCCCCACTTCTACCACTTCTATGGAACATGGTAGTTAATGATCTGCTAATAGACCTAGAAGAAGAGGGATTCAAAGTGATTGCATACGCTGACGATATTGCCATTGCCGTATCAGGAAAGCACCCTCAAGTTTTAACAGAACTTATACAAACCGCTCTCAACAAGCTACTAAAATGGACAGATCGATGTGGCTTAGGTGTTAACCCCCACAAGACTGAACTAGTCCTCTTCACAAGGAAATACAAAATTCCTCAACTAGACCCTCCATCGATTAAAGGTGTTCCACTCACTTTCTTAGATCAAGCTAAATACCTGGGTCTTATTTTAGACAAAAAGTTAAGTTGGAAACCTAATATACAGGAAAGAGTAAGGAAAGCCACGGTAGCTCTCTTTTCTTGTAAAAAAGCCGTAGGGAACAAGTGGGGCTTGTCTCCACATATTACTCACTGGCTATACACTGCGGTCATCAGGCCAATACTTACTTACGGGGTGACCGTATGGTGGACGGCCTTAGATAAAGCGAATAATCGCGATAAACTAAGCAGAGTTCAACGTTCAGCGTGTATGTGCATCAGCGGAGCTCTCCGCTCGACACCTTCCGCTGCACTAGACATACTACTCAACCTGACACCCCTAGATATTTACAGCAAACAAATGGCCGCGAGCACAGCCATACGTCTCAAAGCCATCTCTCAATGGACCAATAACTCTATTGGCCACACCACCATTCTGAATTTATTCGGAACTCTACCAAGTCACTCTGACTACATCACTCCCTTTTTGGTCTTCGATAAAAACTTTGAAGTCACCATTCCCTCAAGGTCAGCTTGGAAGGAAGGGGCTTTGACAGATAATAAATCAATAAACTTTTTTACAGATGGATCGAAGACTGAAAACGGAGTGGGTGGTGGAGTGTACTCAGATGGACTAAACCTTAGTCTCTCCTTCCGCCTACCAAACCATTGTAGCGTATTCCAAGCGGAAATTCTGGCGATAAAGGAAGTATTGTCCTGGCTTAAAGAAAAATTGGTATCTAACACGGATATCCGTATCTTCTCAGACAGTCAGGCTGCTTTGAAATCCCTCGCATCAGTCTCTGTAAACTCCATTACAGCCCAAGACTGTCGATCGTCTCTAATGGAGATGGCCAAACAGTTTAACATTCACCTATTCTGGGTGCCGGGTCACAGGGACATTCCGGGGAATTGCAAAGCCGACGAACTCGCCAGAATTGGAACGGAAATGCCTATCTTATCCGAAAAGGCAAATATAGGTATGCTCATAGCTACAAGCAAACTTATGCTGAAACGAATCGCTCTGGAACAATCGAACACAAGATGGCTTAATATTACCACTTGTATGGCGACCAAGCGGATCTGGCCTAAACTGGATCCGAAACGGTCAAAATGTCTATTGTCCCTCAGTAGATCTCAGATCAGCTCCGTCATAGGTGTCATAACTGGACACTGTCTCATAGGTAGACACGCCGTACGTCTCGGTGTGCTATAAAACGATTTCTGCAGGAGTTGCTTGGACGAGGAGGAAGAGGAGACAATCCCACACCTTCTTTGTACATGCCCTGCTCTCTCTTACAGACGCAAACTTCATCTGGGAGAATATTTCTATAATGAACCAAGCGATCTCATAAACAAAGACATTAAAAGTCTCCTTC
Organism: Philhelius festivus; assembly: GCA_963931855.1. Lineage (NCBI taxonomy): Eukaryota > Metazoa > Arthropoda > Insecta > Diptera > Syrphidae > Philhelius > Philhelius festivus. The sequence continues at coordinate 132,444,455 of OZ007556.1, read as the reverse complement.
GCTTCATCAGAAGCTCCAAATGGTTTTAACTAGTAGGAAACCTTTTTTTTGTTCCCTATTAGATCGTGGTATCACAATGGACCTCTAATGGTCTAAGTGTGTCAGACGCTTTAATGACAGCCACTTTAACCTAACCTAACCTAACCTGCTACTTGTGCGTCCCAAACCGCCGAAGTCATCTTTTCGTATATCCTTTTAATCAATCTTCCAAATTTTCGTGAGATACCTACATTATACAGTTAATAGAAAAGTTCACTTCTGTCCATCGTATCCAATGCAGCTTTGAGATCGACAAAAAATGCATACAATTTTTTCTTTACTCTGAGAAAGTTCTGCGCTGTGGTATTGTTGCGATTTATACAAAAGAAAAACGACCGTTTGGTTTCAAGCTTCGAGAAGAACTGTTTTATTACATAAGAAATATCACATGATTAGTTATAGAAATAAAAACTGTAATGATCTAAATAAAAGAGAGTATCAATGGAATGATACAGTAAGACAAATTATATAAGTACGAGATTTCAATAGAGAGTAAATGTAAATTTAGAGTTACCATGAAGCAAATATGTTAAAACATAATAAAAAAAATATAAATTCTTAACACTCCCACTTTTTACAATGTTTTAAAACTTTAAATTCATAACTTTATAATTAAAATATAAAGAAAAACATAACTGAAACCTTTTTTTAATTAAATATCATTCATCAAATTAGCAATAAGAAGGAGTTACACCCATCATACATCGGAAACGCTGAAATTTGTCCTTAGGTAAGGCCTTAGTGAAAATATCTCCAACTTGATCATGGGTTGAAACGTACTCTAATTCAAACAATCCATTCTCATATTTTTCACGAATGAAATTGAAGCGAACATCAATATGCTTTGTACGCTTGTGGAATTCAGGGTTCTTTATAAGCCTGATGGCACCCTGATTATCTACGTACAAGACTGGTTTCGCAGTTTGATCCCTGATCAAATCTTGTAAAAGCTGCTGCATCCAAACTAGTTCTTTCACCGCCTGGCAAGCAGCTACAAACTCTGCTTCAGTTGTTGATAAGGCAACGCACTGTTGCCTTTGCGAAGCCCATGCAATGCAGCTGGCACCCATCATTAGTACAAAGCCACTAGTAGAACGCCTAGTAACTACGTCGCCAGCATAGTCTGCATCGCTAAAACAGTTAAACTTAAATTTAGTATTTTTAAAAAATATACCATATTCGTCCGTTCCTTTGAGATAACGCAAAATTCGCTTCACCATGGTGACGTGTATTTGAGTGGGTTTGTCCAAATAACGACTTACACATCCAACCGCAAAAGCTATATCTGGTCTAGTTGCCACCATAAGATACATCAAGCTACCCACTGCTTGTCGAAAAGGAAACTTAGTTGCCTCAGATCCTTCATCGTAGCCGCCAATTGAATTAATCGAGGTATCCGCAGGAGTTGATACAGGTACAGCATCCTTCATATTAAATTTCGATATCAATCTCTGTGTGTATTTCGATTGATTCAAGTGAATCGAACCGTCAGAAAATCTTTTTATTTCCAAGCCAAGAAAGTGCTTTGCCGGAAAAATTTTAACTTCCAACCTCCGTTTCAAATTTGTACATAGTTTGAAGATGTCATCTTTACAACTCGCTGCTACAAGACCATCATCTATGTAAATACCCAGAATCATTTTCCTTTCATTATGGTTATTAACGTAAACACACGAATCTGCATCAGATGGCAACAAATTAAAATTCTTTAAAATTTGGGAGAAGGTTTTATTCCAGCACCGAGAAGCCTGCCGTAGTCCATACAAACTTTTATGTAATCTACAAACTCGGCCTGTCCCATCTTCATATCCCTTCGGTTGACGAACATAAATTTCTTCATTAATATCTCCATTTAAGAAGGCTGTTTTAATGTCAAATTGTATGAGGTACAAATTTTCCGATGCTGCAATACTTAAAATAGCTCTAATTGATGAAAATTTAGCCACTGGACTGAATGTCTCAGAATAATCAACCCCAAACTTTTGACTAAAGCCACGAGCTACCAATCTGGCCTTAAAACGTTCGTCTTCGTTTTCTGTTGCACCTTTTATTTGATAAACCCACTTAGTGTCAACAAGCTTACGATCCTTGGGTAGATGCATCAACGTCCACGTTTTGTTTTTATCAAGTGAAATTATTTCCTCGTCCATAGAAGCTCTCCACTTTTCCGAGTTTTCACAATTAATTGCTTCCTCAAAAGTCATTGGTATAAACGATTCAGCTAGAAAAACAAAGCTTTCATCCATGCAGCAATGAACTTCACTCGGAGCATTACTTGACTTGCTTCTCAAGCGCTGACTTATAGTAGAAGTTAAAATTCCAACATCATTTCCCTTATGACCTCCATTTTCCGCTTGTCTATCATTTTCACCACCAACAGCTTCTTCAAAAACATCTTCGGATTCACTTTCTTCACCAACAGCAATGCCCCCAGGACCACCAACCAGATTGTCACTTACACCCGAACCAGCATCGCCACCAACGTCTTTGCCAAAACCACCACGATCCTCGTCGCCAGAATTGCCACCAGCATCCCCATCATCAAAATCGCCACCAGCATCGTTACGCAATATACATTGTGGATTATCAAAAGAACTCAGTTTTGTGATTGACATACCTTTTTCATTGAAAACCACATCTCTACAGATCTCTATAGTATTGGTTCCTGGAAAATAAACTCTGAAGCCTTTTACATAGTCTTCATATCCCACAAAAACTCCTTTCTTCGATTTCTTATCCCATTTGCGACGTTTTTGATATGGAACGTGAGCAAAAATGTCTTCACCAAAGACTCTAAAGGTACTTATCTCAGCCTTTTTCCCAAACCAAAGCTCGAATGGAGTTTTTCCTTTCACTGGACTAGGGCCAGTACAGTTTAGGACGAAAACAGCAGTGTTAACTGCCTCAGCCGATAGATTAAGGTCCAAGCTTCTACCATGAATCATAGTTCTTGCAGCTTCAACTATAGTCCTCATGTCCCTTTCTGCACGGCCATTTTGCTCCGGAGTGTACGGAACTGTCTTCTGATGCATTACACAATTCTGTGTTAAAATACTTTGCACACCTTTATTGGTAAATTCAAGGCCATTATCTGTTCGTATGGTTTTCACCTTTGCTCCAGTCTCTGCTTCAACTATACTCAAAAATTTAGCTATCAACAATTGTACTTCAGTCTTTTCTTTTATGAAGAAAACTTTTCTGAAGTGCGAAAAATCATCCTTAAAAAGTAAGAAATACTTTGACCCAGCGATGGAATTCTTCTGCATTGGACCACATAGATCTGAATGCACCAACTCTCCAACACAGCTCGCTCTATTTTGACTTTGTTTAAATACTGCCCGATGCTGCTTTCCGAAAACGCAATCCTCACAAAAGAATGACTCATCATCACCAAAAGGAATTTCTCTAGTCTTTAGAAAATTTCTTATGTGACTTATACTTTGGTGTCCAAGTCTCTCATGCCAAACACGTAAAGGTGTTTTGTCTCCAGATGCCACATTTGCATAGACTTCGTTGCTTGAACGTTTCACCACCTTTATAAGAAGTTTGAAGAGTTTTTCCTGTCTAACTCCCACTACAAGCAATGTGTTATCTCGGTAAATTTCGCATTTTGAGCTGTCAGAAAATAGTTTTAAGCCTTTGTCTAGCGCACAATTAAGTGAAAATAAATTGAGACGAATCTCTGGAACAAATAAAACATCTGCCAAATAATTGTCTTCCCATGTAGAGTTATTATAAGAAACGACGTTAATATCCCCTCTACCAAAAGCGTTAATGGTGTTCCCATCTCCAAGTCTAACGCAAATAGGTTTCTCAAACTGTTTATAGTTTATAAACCACTCTTTTCTGCTGGTCATGTGATCACTGGCACCCGAATCTAGGAACCATGCATCTTCCCTAGAAACACCTTCGGCTAGAAGAACCTCGCAAATAAACGCATTACCCCGCCTTGCACTCGAACCCATACATTCTTCCTTTTCTCGTCTTCTAGGACAGTCTTTCTTCCAGTGTCCCCGTTCCTTACATATGAAACACTTTCCTGGTTTTGCCTGCTGCTTCCCTTTATTAGTTTGCTTTTTCCACGAACTTTGCTTGTTCGCAACTAAAGCATTAGTAGCCCCAAAACCATTTTCATTGTTTGAACTCATACGTGTCTCTTCCATTACTAGTCTCGTGGTCAGATTTTCTATTGTCTGCTGGTCTGCCGATGTCGACTCCCATGCACTGTAAAAATGACTATACGAAGGTGGAAGAGTCATTAAGATTTTTGTAATGACCATTGATGATGAAACACTTTCCCCTACGTCAGATAACTGTTGAACAATAGTCTGTAACTTGGATATGTGCATCGCAATATCATCCTGTGGATCTTTAACAAAACTGTAAAACTGCTGCTGTAGCATGTGTATACTTGTCTTTGACTTCAATTCGTATACATTGTGAAGTTTATCCCACATCTCTTTTGAGGTCTTGCAGTTGATAATGTGAAGAAGTGGCTGTTGACCTACAGAGGTCACAATTATTCGTTGTGCCTTACTGTCAAAAAGAGACCAATTTCTTATTTTAGCTGGAAGATCCTCTATTTTCACTCCTTTAGTGTGTTCCGTTGGCTTTAATTCTTCCCCCATTACATATTTAAGTAAGTCGGAAGAACTTAAAATAATTTTAACTTGGAACTTCCAAACGTTCCATTGATCGCCATTAATGAGCTTCTCAATTTTTATCTCATCGGTTTGGTTCGACATCATAAAAAAAAATTCTTACCAAGATATTTTAATTAAAAAAAATGTCTGCACAATAGTCTTTGCACTAATCGTCAGCAAAATCCCACTATACCAATAATGTTTGCGTTTCAGTGCACAAAATAATAATTTAGTTGCTTTACTAAATAATTACTTTACTAAATTTACTTTTTCTAACTACTCATATGCATAACCGAACAAACCAAACTTTTCTTTAATTTTTATTCTCGCGCAACTGGGCCCATAACCTGTTGCGATTTATACAAAAGAAAAACGACCGTTTGGTTTCAAGCTTCGAGAAGAACTGTTTTATTACATAAGAAATATCACATGATTAGTTATAGAAATAAAAACTGTAATGATCTAAATAAAAGAGAGTATCAATGGAATGATACAGTAAGACAAATTATATAAGTACGAGATTTCAATAGAGAGTAAATGTAAATTTAGAGTTACCATGAAGCAAATATGTTAAAACATAATAAAAAAAATATAAATTCTTAACAGGTATTAATAATGAAAATTTGGTCAATTGTCGAATAGCTCTCACGGAAGCCTGCTTGAAAACGTTTAGCCAATACACCCATCAGTATTTTTGGTGTCGACGAGTCCTTGCATTGTGATGTTTCGGTTGCTACAGTTATCTGAAACTCATTTCTTTTAATTCGGCATACGTTTTTGAATTCTTTTTTCGCATCGATGTACATTAGTATGTAGATGATTTCATTATATTTTCTGTAAAGTTTCAAAAGTGAAAACAATCTCCTTCTTAGCTTCTCACATTCGGTATCGAATCATGGTTGCTTGCAATTTTGTGTATTTTGTTTTTGTGGTAAAAGTGCTATGACATTCTTAATTGTTTCATTTATATCATCAATATTTTTTATCAGTGTTCATTATTTTGATGTGCCTGCTCATAGTTCAACGATAAATTTCTTTTTGTTTGTGATTCCATTTGTGTTTACTTGTTTCGTTGTTATTAAATTCGATGGTTGTGACAATATTGGCAAATGGTCTAAGAAGTTTAGAGATTGTAATTCGAAATTATTAATTATAGGGTTCCATTCACCTCCACTTAGGGTCAGGTCGATGGCTGAGCTTCCTTGGGCCCCAACAAATGTAAATTCGCCTTGATCGTCTCCTCCGGAACATCCACTTTGGATTTGAAGACCATATCCACCACAAAAGTCCAACAGTTGAGAACCTTTTCTATCTTAAATCAAATCTTTCGAGTTACGCAGTTGTAATGATTGGGATTCATTTTCGGGTTAAAATAGTTACTAGCTGGGTTCCAGTTCTTGCGTTAAGATCCAGTGTAAGTTAAATATTAGTTTGCTGTTCTAGATTATTGCTGACATCATTAAGTCTTTGCAAATCGAGCGCCCATTGTGGTCCTTGTGATCCATTTAAATAAACAGGGATAACACAATATTTAATGTTTGGAGCAAGGGGATAGTTAATAGTAATTATGCTATAGCACATGGATTCCTGAAATTCTATTTTTATATTGTTTAAGTTTTTTTCTATATCCATAGAGACAGCCACTGCCAGGGCCGAATCTACCTAAGGGCTGTATGGGCTGCAGCCCAGGGCCCCGAGGTCACAAGGGGCCCCAGACCCCGCTGAAATCAATAGGCGATAATTTGAATAAAAAAAAATCTAAAATTAAAAAACCTACCATAAGGTTGGCAGTGGCAACTCTGAGATCAATCAAGTAATGTATAGTCCCCGCCATGCTAGATGGCACTATTTTAGAGAGAGAGTAAATTCGCGCGTCGTTTTTACCTGGAAAAAGCGCTGCGCGAACTTACTCTTTCTCTCTCTCTCTAAAATCGTGCTAAGTTCGATGCCGAATAGTGTATGTCAGGGATGGAAAATGAAATTTTTCAATTGTACTGAAATCTGGAATAAAATTGTACTGAAATGATGTCAATTGTACCGAAAATGAATTTTGTATAAAAAAAAACAAAATCAATAATTCAACTATTTAAAAGTTTTCCAAAGTATTTTATTTAAAAAAACCAAAGCAGAAATGATCAGTTTGCCTTTTTATAAAAAATATAAATATATATATATATGTATATGTAAATAGCTGCAAAGACAAAAATAATACTCGTATCTTTATTTTAAAAGTATATGCATAACTATTGTATTGTATTGTAATGACGAAAATAAATCTTTTACTTGGCCATTTTTGTAGCACCAGCTTATACAAAAACAAATTAAATATAAAAATAAAATTCACAAATTAAATATCTTAAAAATGCACAGACGAAAAACCGAAATCACAAATCATATCCACAAGTTTCCAGTTTAGTGTTTAGTAAACAAAACGATGCGCTGTCTGAAAAAAAAGCTGATCGATAAGGAGACAGAAAAGCAAGACGCCACACAGTGTTGCGAGCCCATACAAATGTTGATCAAAAATATTTGCACTAAAATTGTTTGAATTTTTGTTGTTTTTTTTTTTTTTTGTTAAATATAATAGTTATTATAGAAAACGGGTTCTGATAATGAAAACATTTTATTTTTACAGTTATTTTCGTAGTATCATTTAGTAAGACACTAGGCACAAGAATTAAAGAAATACATTTTTTCAGTTTTTTAAGTGTTTTTTGAAGAGGTGTATCTCTGTGAAAAGTGGTGGAATTGGAATGAAACAAAAATCGTTCTAAAGATTGGTTTTTTAGCTTTGATATTTTCTAAAAAAAAAAACGTTACTGCACAAACATTAGAAATATCCAGCGTAAACAAATTCAATTTTAATTTTCTTTTGATAGGATTCCTTTTCCTTGAAAATTTGTTCAGATTCAATCAAATGCATGAATTAGATAATACATATGTACATACATACATACATACATACATACATATGTGTCTATAGAGCTTAAATTCATAATTTTGGTTTTTGTTTAAATAAACTACAAATATTCAATTTAATTTTCAAATAGATTCATCAAACCGTTCATCCGTATTTGCCCGTATGGTATGGTGAAATTTGTACAAACCAATTAAAAGAACAAATTCTATTGTTCCTAAGCATTCTGTAAACAATCATAATCAAAATAAAAACACAAAATGCCAATTTTCATTCACTTTTTCACAGTTTTGAATTAGTCACATATTTATTTGACTTAAAATGAAATGATATTATGTATGTTAATAATTTTTCAGAAAAATAAAACAAAAAAATCAAAAATATACAAATTCAAAAAAAAAATTCAAAAAAAAAAGAATTCATAAAAAAATAATTTAAAAATAAAACAACAACAATGCCATGACATGACCTTATGATATGGTTTCCAAAAACGCCATTATGCCCTCTTCTATTAATTTTGGTTGAAAGTTCCTCATCTTGTTGCGAATAGCTGATATCAAAGGATCCGAAGTTAAAAGCATCATATTCATTAAATCCTTGTTGGTGTTAATTCTAGAAGATTTTCGCGTATGATGTTCTCGAAAGTTTCTTGAATCTTTATGCCTGCCCTCTAAAGCATCCTCGGATAATTGACCAATAGGCAATACAAATGATTCGATCACATCCGGTCCGTGTATTAGTACTTTATGTATAGACATGGGCATATAATACCATGAGTATGAACTCAAGTAGGAAGTTTTAGTGTCGGCAAGTAACTCTCTGAATTCCTCTAAGTTAATTTTCATGCCACTGGACAATATTCTATTAATCATAGAGAACTTTACAATCAAGTCTTCTTTTACACCTGTAATTTCAGCACTAAGACTCGACTGTCGAAAGAATGTCCGTGCCGTATTACCGTCATTCGTTGACCCATAGCCTGGCTTAGGCTTATCAACAAGGAGACCCATTTTTTCCTTAAACTCTTTTTGAATTCTTTTTTTTATTTTCTTCAAATACTTGTTTATTAGCAGGGCCGCGTACTTGCCAGCACTTCAAGGGCAATCTATATCCAATATGTAGGATACATTCAAAACTCCTTATCCAATTGTGTAAAGTTGATAATCCATACTTATATGTACTTTGATTTGGCTGAAGATCAACAACATTAGCCTCATTCATCAGCTTTGGTGTAGCTCCACATATATAACAGGTCTGTGTTGAATTAATTTCTGTTACAGTGTTGCAAATACTTCCGTCGATCATAGTAAAAATCATTTCAAAATTAACGTTTATAAAACAAGCATTAGTATCTGGTAATGGTAAAGCAACTGTTTCTAAGTTATTTATTAGAGTTGTCATCCTGTGTAATTCATTGTTTACCACATCCTTGGACTCTTTTATAAATCTTAATTGTACAGGTCGATAGAAAAAAGTAGATGAAGGAGTATCATTTCTCCATTTAACTAATTTAGTATTAGACTCCACCAGTTGAAGAGGGACTAAGGCAGTCACAAACAAAAACTCATCGGTTAGATTTGAATCTGTAAATTTTTGTTTATAATTACTGTGACCTGAGGAACCATCAAAACCCCATTTACAGATAAGCTTCAATGGGGAAAAGTGGCTAAAAGCAGAAGATTCAACCGATTGTATTATTGATGATGCCGTTTTAGTTAAAAGCTCTTGCAGGTTTACTTCTGATCCCGTTTCGTCTGATTTAATATCTTGAGGTAATAATTCGTTCCTTGTTTTTATCATTGTATATATATTTTTATAGTACTATCATGAATAGGAACGCGACTAGGCGAACCAAGCGGCACCATAATTACTAAATTAGCAGAGATGCCTATGGCAGAGTTTTAACAGATAGACATTTAATACATGACAGTGACAGCAATAGGAATACTGTATATAAAATAGGAGAACAAAGGCACATACTATGTACATTGGAGTAGGATGTAGGTGTGTGTGGGGATTTGGTAGTTGTTATTTTGTGTAGGCAAATATTTTCAAGGTCAATACTTTCAATACTTTTTTGGCGATTACGTATTTTTTGGGATAGAAGAAAATTATTTCTGTGCATATTGTCGTCTGAGTTATATCTTGTTCAAAAGAGCATTTTTGGCGAAATTTAGTTAGAAATGCAGTTTTTATAAATCAAACATGCTCTTTCGAATGGCGTACTCCATTTCTTTCTATCTATTTTAGTTTTTAAGTTATGAAGAACTATTATGTTCAATAAACCACTTTATTAAACATTTGAGTTCGACTACAGCTAAACGGCTGGGCCGATTTTCTTCAAACTTGGTAGATATGGCTTTTAATTTTTCCTCCCCGGATGTTTTTTTCGAAATTTCATAAATATTTTTTTTTTCTCAAAAACTGTCCCACAGATTTAAAAAAAAAAAAATTCATTTAATTAAAGCTAGGTATATATACAATGAGCTAGGTAATGGTTGAAAAAAATTTTACAAAAAATTGTTATTTTTGGTACCCCCCTTGGGATCATTTTTTTGTTTTCGATTTTCTCAAAAACTGTACGACGGATTTTGATCATTTTTTTTTGCTAAAGGTCCCTAATAGTTTGAATATTATTGTGTATTCAAATTTTCAAAAAATTATTTTTCGGATTTTTAAAAAAAAATTCAAATTTTTTTTTTTGAAAACTCAATATTTCGAAAACCCCATGCTCGATTTTTTTCAAACTTGATGAATAAAAGTTTTTTACATAAAAATTATTTTTGAACAAATATCAAGTAACTTACGAAAAAAAAAATATTTTCACTCGTATACAAATTTTCCTTTTTCCAAAAAATGTTCATACTTTTTTGAAAGTTTTAATATTATCAAAAGTCTTATATATTTATATCTAGAAAAAAGTCATTCTTTTTGGAAAATTCGATATCTCAAAAACCGGCGCAATGTTTTTTTCGAAATTTAATTTCTATTCGTACAGTAATAAAACTTAAAACTAGCGCACGATTTTAGGAGATTTTAATTAAAAACAATATTTTTTTGTTCCACGCTTAAAATACGTTTTAAGCGTTTTCGCGTTTTTCGTTTCATACGTGGATTGAAAGGTGGCGCTCCCTAGATCACGAATATGCAATTTTTAATTCTGTAGGATGAATAGTTTGGCCAGAAATCACGTTTGAAAATGTCAACTTTGAGGGGTCTACGAGGCTCCGTTTAGCCGCAAATCGCGTTTAAAGATAAAAATTCGTTTTTTGATACCATTTTTTCAAATTTTGACATTTGACAATTATCTCATTATCGAAATAGGGATTTTTTATAGAGATGCTTCCAATAAGTTGAAAAAACATTGCATCTCAAAGCTTTGAAAATATTTTTTTTTGTAATTTTTGGAAAAAAAATTGTTTTTTTTTTCTTGGAAAATTCGATATCTCAAAAACGGCTCAATATTTTATTTCGAAACTTAATTTCATTCGTACAATAATAAAAACTTAAGGTTGGCGTACCAAATTTTTTTTATATTATTTTCACTTACAAAATTATGTAATCGCAAGTTTTGCATGTGGAAAAAATTTAACTCGAAATTTTGATCAAATTTGACTTTACGATGATAGAGAACACGACAAAATATTTTTTTATCTAAAAACATTGTTTTTGAAAAATCAATGTCTTGAAAATGTTTGAGCGATTAATTTTTGAAAATATTTCCTAGAATCTTTATTTTCAAATACTTAAAATTAATATCCCAATTTTTTTTTCTAAAAGAATTTTAAAGAAATTTCTTATATTCAAAATCAGTTTAATAATAAAATGTTTTTTAAACTTTGTTTGCATAAATTCTTACTTTTTTATATTTATATTAACAAAATAAAAAAAAAGCTAAATTTTTATTTTAATGAATTAATAATTTCCAAATTTGATAAAAATTCGTAGACAAACATTAAAAGAAATGTTTGTTTGTTCAAAATTCGCAGGGCAAATATCTTATTTTTTACAAAATATATGGATAAAAACTATTTTTTGTTACAATTTTCTATGGGTATGTACCTACATACTATGCAAAAGCTATTTTCTTTAATAAAAATATAGGTACGTACCTATAAGATTTTCTTAAAGAAATAGTTTTCTAACTGTGTATGTACATATCTATATTAATTACAAAAAAAATTCAATTGCCACTATCTAACTACCCACTGCAAATGATTATTATAAAATTATTATTATAAAATTATTTTGGTTACCATAACGAAATAAAGCCAATTTGAAATTATTTAGTTTTCAAAAACGAAATAAAACTATTTGAGTTTATTAAGTTCAAATTCCTCTAGATCTTATTACAAAGTCCATAAAATGGCAACCTCGGTAATTAATCGTATCAGAATTCAAACAAACTTCAAAAAAACATCAAAAAGATATGTTTGTTTGTTTTTTTTTTTTAAGGATAGTGGTTTCTGCTTGTTAAATTGGTCGACCACATAATTCACAAACATTTTGTATTTTTAAAACATGTCGCTGTGTTTGACTGATAACGTGACGGTTTGAAATGTCAATGACAGCTGCATAGAGAATTTTTTACCACCAACGCCGGAAAAGAAGTTTTACTTCAAAAAAATTGAATGTGCGCGCCTAGCCTTAAATGAAATCGAGAAGAAAAGTACAAAACTCCCATGCCACTTGACAAGCAAGTTGCCTCGCTTTGTTTGTATTACCCTAGGGCTGCACGTGCAAGTATTGGCAAGCATGTTGTAATCTTGTAATGTACACAAGCATTTCTTATTAACCCGTACAAACCCGAGCAACTTAGTAGTCACCTGGCATTGATTCAGTATCCAGGCAACTTGGAAAGCAAGTACACTGACAGCGGCACTCTTGTAAAATTAATTATTAAAGTATTTGATTGATTAGTCGGGTGACGTTCAAATTTATAAATACCAAAACAAATGTCGGTGGCGTGAGCGATTAAGCGAATAAATATTATTAAAAAGTATAATTTCAAAACTTTCAGGCAACCTGATGGTCATATGGCATGCCATCTATGACAGCAAGAATACAAATGGTAGTGGATATACCCAACTTTTTGGCCAGTACTTTGTATGCGAGGGTTATACTACGTTTTCACCAAAAGATAATCTGAGATTTAAGGCAAGGGATTTATGTGGTGTTTTCACCGCACTGAAAGATTAATAAGAAGATTAACTTTGACAGCATCTATCAATGTGCTAATGTTGTTTCAATTTTTCTTATAAAGTAGAAGCGAGAGAAAGAAAGTTTCATTTGTGCCAAACGATGAAAAATCATCGAGATAACTTAGCACAGTATGGATGTTAGGTCAGTTCGAACTTCGACCGATCGATCCTATGAAGATTTAGTAGAGATTTATTTCTAATCTACTAGATTTACGAAATAAATTTGTATGGTAAATCTTCGAGATTTAAAGAAGATTTATGGTAAATCCACTTAAATCCCGGATTTACTCTTGGTGAAAACGTAGTATTAGGTGTTGGTAAAATTTATTTGGATTGCAATATGCTTGTCAATAATTATTCGGTTGCATAGCCATTGCGCGTCTGAACCTATAGTTTTATGTTTATCTTTGAATACAGCCATTTGAAATATGTAAATTCTAAATCGTATCCAACTTCATGTTTTACTTTGCACATGCTAAAAACATGTCGCTATCTTTGACGGATGGCGTGGCGGTTTGACATGTCACTGACAGCTGCATAGAAATTTTTTTACCCCCAACGCCGGAAAAGAAGTTTTACTTCAAAAATATTTTGTCGTGTTCTCTATCATCGTAAAGTCAAATTTGATCAAAATCTCGAGTTAAATTTTTTCCACATGCAAAACTTGCGATTACATAATTTTGTAAGTGAAAATAATATAAAAAAAATTTGGTACGCCAACCTTAAGTTTTTATTATTGTACGAATGAAATTAAGTTTCGTAATAAAATATTGAGCCGTTTTTGAGATATCGAATTTTCCAAGAAAAAAAAAAACAATTTTTTTTCCAAAAATTACAAAAAAAAATATTTTCAAAGCTTTGAGATGCAATGTTTTTTCAACTTATTGGAAGCATCTCTATAAAAAATCCCTATTTCGATAATGAGATAATTGTCAAATGTCAAAATTTGAAAAAATGGTATCAAAAAACGAATTTTTATCTTTAAACGCGATTTGCGGCTAAACGGAGCCTCGTAGACCCCTCAAAGTTGACATTTTCAAACGTGATTTCTGGCCAAACTATTCATCCTACAGAATTAAAAATTGCATATTCGTGATCTAGGGAGTGCCACCTTTCAATCCACGTATGAAACGAAAAACGCGAAAACGCTTAAAACGTATTTTAAGCGTGGAACAAAAAAATATTGTTTTTAATTAAAATCTCCTAAAATCGTGCGCTAGTTTTAAGTTTTATTACTGTACGAATAGAAATTAAATTTCGAAAAAAACATTGCGCCGGTTTTTGAGATATCGAATTTTCCAAAAAGAATGACTTTTTTCTAGATATAAATATATAAGACTTTTGATAATATTAAAACTTTCAAAAAAGTATGAACATTTTTTGGAAAAAGGAAAATTTGTATACGAGTGAAAATATTTTTTTTTTCGTAAGTTACTTGATATTTGTTCAAAAATAATTTTTATGTAAAAAACTTTTATTCATCAAGTTTGAAAACAATCGAGCATGGGGTTTTCGAAATATTGAGTTTTCAAAAAAAAAATTTGAATTTTTTTTTTAAAATCCGAAAAATAATTTTTTGAAAATTTGAATACACAATAATATTCAAACTATTAGGGACCTTTAGCAAAAAAAAAATGATCAAAATCCGTCGTACAGTTTCTGAGAAAATCGAAAACAAAAAAATGATCCCAAGGGGGGTACCAAAAATAACAATTTTTTGTAAAATTTTTTTCAACCATTACCTAGCTCATTGTATATATACCTAGCTTTAATTAAATGAATTTTTTTTTTTTTTTAAATCTGTGGGACAGTTTTTGAGAAAAAAAAATATTTATGAAATTTCGAAAAAAAATTCAAAAGAAAAAAACATCCGGGGAGGAAGAATTAAAAGCCATATCTACCAAGTTTGAAGAAAGTCGGGCCAGCCGTTTAGCTGTAGTCGAACTCAAATGTTTAATAAAGTGGTTTATTGAACATAATAGTTCTTCATAACTTAAAAACTAAAATAGATAGAAAGAAATGGAGTACGCCATTCGAATAAACATGTTTGATTTATAAAAACTGCATTTCTAACTAAATTTCGCCAAAAATGCTCTTTTGAACAAGATATAACTCAGACGACAATATGCACAGAAATAATTTTCTTCTATCCCAAAAAATACGTAATCGCCAAAAAAGTATTGAAAGTATTGACCTTGAAAATATTTGCCTACAGATAATAACAACTACCAAATCCCCACACACACCTACATCCTACTCCAATGTACATAGTATGTGCCTTTGTTCTCCTATTTTATATACAGTATTCCTATTTCTGTCACTGTCATGTATTAAATGTCTATCTGTTAAAACTCTGCCATAGGCATCTCTGCTAATTTAGTAATTATGGTGCCGCTTGGTTCGCCTAGTCGCGTTCCTATTCATGATAGTACTATAAAAATATATATATATATATTTGTATATACACTCTATAGTATTCTCATGAAACCTTATTTTAAGAGGACATCTATCGTCGGCACATTTACTATTTCAGATTATTTCAGAGTGCAAAACTATTCAAAATTTTAAATAAATGGCGGTTATAAAATAAAGGGGATCAAAAAAGGACTTTTTCTTGTGTGGATGATTTTTGTTTATCTTTCTATACCTTTGTGTATAGATATTCAATACGTGGTGTCTGGTAAGAAGTGAGACGTGAGGGATGAGAGATTGCTTTAGTTTTGTTTTTGTAAATTTGGTTATGAAGATTTTTTTGTTGAGGTTCTTGACCTACCTTTTATTATGTGTATGTTTTTGTTGTTTTGTTCTGGTAGCTGGTGTTTGATGATTTTTTTCAGTTGTGAAGAAAATCTTATTTTAGCTTTCAGTATTTTATTAGGTAGGTATACCTACTATTGTTTTTTTTTTGCTTTGTACGCGTGCGTATGTAGGTATTTTCTTGGGAGATGGGGTTATCATTCATCGCGTTCTCGATGGCAAGGATTTTTTGATGTGTAAACATCTTTCCCGGCGGTAGAGTGAATCCAAAACGTGGGTAAAACTTGTAACCCGTTACGGTTACACGTTACGGTTACACGTTACGGTTACACGTTACGGTTACACGTTACGGTTACACGTTCTGTGTAGCAACCTACCTTACCGACGATTGCATTTAACACCATGTTTACATTGGAAATATTGCGAACTTACGACATCGTGTTTACATTAGCCGTGTTTTATTGGTTAGTGAATACACTACATACCTATCAAAATTTAACATTGAAAACAACAACAAACGATTGGTGAATAAAAATAAGCTAGTAATTGAAATGGATAATTTAGTGAAGATAGAGTTTCGGATGTTGAAATGTGGGAGGTGTTTAGGTGGTGTCCGAAAAAGTATATGTGGCATACTTGAGGGTATGTTCGTTGGTATTTATTTTGTTATACTTTGCCGTTACTAATCCAAAGTGTGATCGCTCCGAAATTTACAAAACAAATATTTTTTCAAATGCAAAACTTTAATTCATACCATAATTCCGGCTTTACACTACTGCCATTAATTTTGTCATAAAATATTGAATTAATTTACGCGAAGGCGATTGGTTTCGATTGATATATTTTATCAGTTCACTGGCATTTGTTCAAAAATGTCATGTAATTGCGGCATTATGTTGAATTTATATAACAACTGAAAAAATTGCACATTTTAGTTGAATTAATACGATGTTAAGGCTGTTTTAGTATGGAGCTAGGTTACTTTCTCTACTTTCTCTACTTTTTTATTGAAGTTAAACTCTCAGAATAGGTACCTATTTTATTTTGTTAGTATCGTTCTAACTTCATATTGTAAGACATTTTCATACACTTTAACATTAATGTAAATATATTATTTTGTATTACTTGTAATTTACTACATATATTATTAATAAAGTTTTTCCTGAAAGAAGAAGTCATTGATTTTTCATTAATTTAGAAATATTTTGCATAAAATAATTCAATATACTTTTCTTGTATTCAAATCAATTTGAGGTTTTTTTTAAATAATCTCTCATAATATGACTCTTTAACATTTAAAAACGTCAAAATAGGTCTGTTTTCTTAGTTTTTTGCACGAACTACCATTGTTTTAAGGTTGCTCAGAATCAATTTATTAAAAGAAATTGCCTTAGACTAGGCGGTTTCTTAACTGTTTGGTTCAAGAAACTAAAAAGTTTGTGTTTTGACACAAACAAAACGATTGCCTAAAATGAGTTCGCTATTTTGCGTAACATATAATTATATGCACCTGCGCGGACATTCAACCAAATTGTTCATCTGTTTTCTATAAGTATCTAAGCAGTTGTGCAACTAAAAATTGAATGTGCGCTCCTAGCCTTAGGATGATATTAGTTAAAAAATATTTAAAGTTAGAAAACTACTTTAAAGTTAGGAAATATATAAGAAGTATAATACTACTACCTTAATAAGAGGCTGTTTAAAATTTTGCGCCAATATTATTTTATTGAGTACAATGTTTTTTTTCTCCAATACTCCAATGTGAGAACATTTTGAGTAGATTGTAGAAAAAATATATATTTTCGCACTTTTGTAAGTTTTAAATCAAATTTAACATAGAAAAACTCTAAATAAACTCGATCTGCATTTTCATGAATATTTCAACTCCAGCTTAAAACGAGATACAGATCTTTCGAACACATCCGTGTAAGTTAATTCAACAAGTAGGAAGGAAGAGTGAGTTAAAGAGTGAATAAAGCGTTTTTTTGGTGCTTGTATTACTGCGCTAGATATAGATTACCAATAAAACGCGCCTATTGGAAACTTTGAGTACTGCAATCTCGATTTTATTACTTTCCATTGCTGGCTAGAACTAAATTCAATCCATTAACGAAAGATTTCATAGTGTGTTCATTTAATGTTTTTTAAACAAATCCAGTTCACGTTAGTGATGGACAATTAAATTTTATTTTATGCTCCCAAAAATGTATTTTCAGAATTGACATTAAATAAAATGTACGATTGGGTCGCACGAACTTGCTTGTATTTGCAAAATCGTCGTTTTAACTAAGTTTCATTGTAAAACAGCTTTAATATTGTACTAATTCGACTAAAATTTTGCATCTTTGTCTTTCTAGAAAAAATTTGGAATTTTGTTTCTAAATCCAAAAAAAATAATACTCAAACTTTTAAGGAGCTTTAGCATAAAAAATACGATCAAAATCGGTTGTACCGTTTACGAAAAAAATCAAAAACTTAAAAAAATGTTCCAAAAACCATTTAAAATGTTGTTCCGGGCAATCAGTTGACATCTACAACGAAATATTCTCGATACGTTAAAATTTAATTTGTCCTCTATATCTGTCATATACCATATAATTATTTTAATTATCGAATTAAATATTCTTTATTATATCAAAGTATACTTTTGGCATTCACTATATCAAAATATAGATCGTTCTCCATCTCTCAAGCCATGAACTGAATGATGACTGCGAACTTCAATGGATTAAAAAAATTAGGTTCTGCCACTTATAATTCCATTACAAGGTGGAAATGATGTCAATCATTTTTATAAATCTCTGACGAAGGGAGTAAGATAAAGTACAGAAACCTAAACAAAATTAAAGGATTGGTTTGATTTTGATAAGATGAACCCTCCATCTAGTGGTTTGTCAAAAAAAAAAGTTTTGACATTTTCGCTGCATGATAAGTATATTTGTTGGCGGCGTTAAGCCATAAAACATTGTTCAAATGCATGACAAGCACGTGCAAGTCTATTATTTCAGTGGCAAGAGGACGTTGCCCTTTGTGAGTTTTTTTTCTGTAAAATTGTGTTTTTACGAATTTCTTTGAGATTTTTTTAAATTTTATCCGAGTAATTTGTTTTATTTTGTCTGTCCATTTCATCATATAATTTTCGTTTGCTGTTTTAATATTTTAATCAGTGCTTATTATGCTGTGCTGTGTTCTCATCTCTTGCAAATGAACCAATAAATGCATGATGAATCATCAATCTTGCATATACAATATTTCTATGCAGTACGCTAGATTGAAAGGATTTGGATTTTTCTTCAAGCCTACATCCGATCTATATGTGTGACTTTTTCAATAATATACTTACACGCGTGCTTGTCATGCATTTGAACAATGTATATCTAGCTTTAAACGCAATTGCTGAGGTTGAGAAAAAGGCGGAGTTATCGTTCATTCTTCTTTGTGGTTTTCTTTTTTTATATTTAGCGTTCGCTCAGTGAAATTCACTTAACTGAGTAGAGTAAGGAGTGTGAAAAGATGTCTCCTTTTTGCATGAACAAAGTTAACTTACATTAAAAATCGCTGTGTTTAAAAGCACTGATGTACTCGAAATTAAGCCAAAAGAGAAACAGAGATTAAAATCGGATTCGTGTAAAAACAGTCTATTTTCTATCAGATAACATCCCTGTTTGAATATATGTAAGTGCAAAAAGCAACATCCCTGTTTAAACATAAGTCAAACAAACTTTACGTTACGCAGCGAAGTCCACTTACTCCTAACACACGCCACGAACTACTTCATCGAAGCATATTGTCGATAAGGTTTTTGGGTTGTGTGAAATGAATAAGTGCCGACACGGCAGTTCGCAACTGCTTGGTTTGAGCAACTAAAAGGTTTGTGTTTTGACTAAAAGGCTCTGTTTTTTAATAAGGAATAATCATAGATGTCTATAGTTTCTATGTGTAAAGCTACATATGTAGAGATATTTTAGATTTAAGTACAAGTGAAAGGGTTAAATTGTGGGAAAAAAAGTGGCTTCCATTTGAATATATTATGTACATACATATCTAAAGTCACAAACTAAATAGTACGATTGCATTGTATGTTTATTGAGTACGTTCGATAACAAAAATTTGGCACTCGGACGAACGTTGATGTTTACACATCTTAACCGTGAGTCCTGGCACTCACACTTTTTTTTAGTTATCTGAGAATTTTTGTAGGTCAGAAAAATATTTCAAGCAAGGTTTCAAATAAGAGTTTTGTTTGAAGGATTTCTCTGTTTTCATTTAAGGGTGAAGAATACCTATATGTTTAGGTATTTTTGTAATTTTTGTGATGAAATGGTAGACTTGTTGGCCTCTGAATGTACATTTGCATTGTACGTGTGACATAGGTAGGTAGGTACAAATGGCATTTTATAAACAAAATCGAAGTCGATATTTTAATCAGTCTTAACATTACGACTTTTACTTGCAACTTATGGGTACTATAAAGTAAGTTACACATTCGTAAAAAATCGAACTAGGATTTTGATCAAAGTTGATATACCTACCTACCTAACGATGATAGCAAAGACGAAAAAAGTGGGTCTTGTAATTCTGTGTCTGTTCGACTACAGCCTAAGCGGCTCGGGCGATTTTCTTGAAGCATCGCAGCCGTAGGTAGGTATACCTATATATACCTACTATTTTTAAAATTGTCAATTTTTTTAATTTTTAAATAACGATTTGAGAAATTTGGAAATAGGTACTTTGATATATTGTTTGTTGTGAATAAATTGTCTATAGGTAGGTATAATGTGTGTATGTATTATGATTTCAATGTTGTTATGTCGAAATATGTTAGGTACCTATCTACCTATATATCACTTTGGTCTAGAACTGTATTTGTTCTGTGTTTGCTCTTTTTATAATCACTTGTTTTGGTTATTTTCAAACGTCCCGAAGAAGTTTTTTTCTTATACCAACCAAATATTAAATGATTATTTTTTCTGATGACTTTTACAAGGTAGGGAAGTTATACCTTGTTTTGCACTTTCAACCGTGAATTGAAATTAAGAATGATAAATTTAAATTGACTTCATTTGGTTGAAGAATTAAAAATAATTTATTTACATACATATTTTTGACTCGATTTTAGTTGTATCCTTATGTTAATTTTGGACTTTATTGCACTTCCAAGAGTGCAATAAAGTACAAAACTGAAATGAAATAAAGCCCAAAGAGAATAACACAAGAAATGAAAATACAAAATTTTATCTTAAAAGTTGGAATAGAAACTTTTTCATTGAATAATGAAAACTTCAGAACGACCAGCTCGATTGAAGGGTATCTATCATATAGCTATTTGTGCTCAAAACTTCCAAAAAAAGGAAACTTTTTCAAATTTTTGGACATTCTAAGAGTGTGCAAAATCTCAAAAGATGAAAGGCGCCATTCAGATGTATTCAGATGTGTACGTACCAAAACAGTCTAGATGCTTAAAGGAAGATTTAGTGAAGTTTGCTTAGAAAAGCAACTGGAAGACAAAATTAATTTGCAACAATGTATTAATCAACTCTCTTTAAGAAATTGAAGCCAACTGAATTTATCGAACCTGTAGCAGATAGTGGAAAAGATTAATAATAATTATGGTATCTACGTATATTTAATATTTAAGAAAATTTAGCAAAAACTTCAAAAAATATGGAGTTTTTGCACTCTTCAAAGTGCAATAAAGTCCGAAATTTTGTTTTGGACTTTATTACATAGCACTTTATTTCATGGCACCTAATAATCACCTGGTTAAGGGGAGATTCTAAGGGCGTAGTCCTTTTCTTTACCCCCACCTGAGGTAGAATCCCACCACCAGGCCCGTAGCAGCATGTGGCTCCTTGCAAATCTAGCAGATGAGTTTGACAAGTCAGTGTTTTTTGTATATGTCCATTTGTTAAGTCAGTATTGCTGATTAAGTTCAAGGGACTGTTCCTCTTCTCAAGAGAATTTTACCAATTTTAGAAAAAGCATTTAGCTCCATCACCTCACGCTCAGAGGAGTGGCAAACGCAATATAGGCGAAGTGCCCATTCTTCGTTTCTTGGTCGCTATCGTCTGTGACCATTTTTGTGTTTCCATTTTTTTACTGTGGTTGAAGGCGATTTTCGGAGTTTAGAAATTTTCAAGCCATAAATAATTACTATCAATAATACAAAAAGTAAAAGTTCTAAAGTACTGCAAGAATTATGAAAGAGATAAAAATGAAAATTAAATTAACATTTTTCAAGCTTCATTTGGGTTTACATATAAATAGTCATAAATGGGTTAAAGTGCACCAAGTCCATTTTCAATTGCAAGCTAACAGCCCATACATGGTTTATTATGCTCTAAAGACCATTTAAGGTAAGATGTACCTGGAGTCTCGGACTGTTGGACCAATTGTCAGAGAAGATTTTATGGTTGACATGTCTGAGTACAGTTGCTGTGAGATGAGTAACCCCATTTCCACCAACACTCAAATCAGGAGCGCCCTCAGGACGAGTGTTACTTTGATCACTTGCAAATATGTCCAAATCATAACTTAATGCAGATACCCCAGTCAAGACTTAATTTTTGTATCTCCAATTATGAGATTTTGAGGGATTGTATTGTTTTAAGCCACTTCAAACTGGAGTTGTAACTATTTGCTGATAAACTGCTAAGAAAATCATCTTTTGACACCAGAAAAAGATGCTGTCAAAATTGGTGTCGTATTTTAAAAAGCTTATCATGCCTTGATTTGACATAGATTTTTTGGCTCCCAATATGTTGCATGTGAAAGTTTCTTATGTTTATATGTGATTGTTCTTAGGTCTTTTCTAATAGAACTGCGATACAGGCCGTTTGAATACATGAAATTTATAATTTCAATTTATTTTAACTAATTCTTAGTGGTAGGTATTTCAGGCCTAGATTTTTCTTTGATCTTTTTTTTCTGTCTTCGGTAGATTTGATTTGGGTTCGTCATCGGAACAATCACCATCTGTCGAACTTACCTGTTTATATTAAAAAATTTATAAAAAAATCGAACTTTTTTCACTGAAATGAACTTGACACTTGATCTTTCAACAACGAGCTTATTGGAGAATGACGAAGCCCTCACAGAAAAAAAAAAACAGCTTATCATAATAAAATAGACCTGGTATATATATTTCTAAATTGCAGTTTTTCAAAATAGTGTTGTTATAGGAGAAATAAATGATTTTGAATTTGGAAACCCAGATATGGTTTTTTTATTGGGTAAAGGGTTCCAATCCGTTTTGAGATTGAACAATAAAACAAAATAAAAATCAAGTAGGTACCTACATCATTTTCTTCCAAAATTATTTGTGACCTGTTTCAGTAAAATGTTTTGTCATTTTTAAGTTATATTTTGAGTTTTCAGAAATTTTATTAATTATCTTCACAATATACCTATTTTGAAAGTTGATAGCAATGGACATTTGTGGAAGAGCAGATTGGTCTTAAAGGCTAATTTTCTTTATGAATCTTCAGTTCTTCAGTGAGATAAACATTTTGGGATTGTTGGCAGTGTATGTTGTCCTGATACTTTTGTTTTCAAATTCGTTTATAATTTTTGGACTGAATAAATCCTTACAATAACTATTGTTACAAACTTATGGTTTGTTGTTAGAGTCATTTTCCAAAATGGCATACGTATCTCGATTTCCCATTATATCATTCATAATATGGATCTTTCGAAATTGCAACAGTGTGTAGTGACCGCTGTATATAAATTCACAACTACATAGGTACTTACTCGTACAACTGACATAAAATACATATACATACTTATCATATTTCTATAGCTCTGAAGTTCATTTGATTGATGGCGGTTCTAGCTTGTGGTCGTGGTCTTACCTTTTAATTATTATCAACTATCATAAAACCAAATTGTTAAAAGTTAAAAATTAAATTAAATGATGTGATTAATTAGTTTAAGTTATTTATGAATATAAATAAATGAAAATTACAAAACTTAATAACGCATCAAGTGACATTATTCAATTTGATTAAAAATTATTAAAATTTCAGCTTAAATTTTGTTCATATGTACAGTACAATTTTTTATATTAAAAGATATGCGGATATCTCAAAATGGGGAGAGTACGATAACTTAGGCGCCAAAAATTGATAACGGATTTTTGTAGAAGGGTCAAATACAAGCGTTTTTTACTGTGAGAGGGGGGGTCTATCTCGCCCCGTTTAGGAGGTAGGGGCGATTTTAGAAAAAATGACTTAAATTGAAAACAAAAATATTAAAAAACAACGGCAACCTTTTCAATAAAATACTATACCGGTTTTGAAAGCCAGAAGTCTGTTCTATAATCGTAAATTTAAATTAAATTATTTATGTCAATAGTTTTTGAAAAATTTGCACGCAAGCTCAAAATTTTGTTAAAAAAAATGAAAAAAAAAAAGTTTAGACCAATTTTTTTCAAAATTGTAAAATGAAATGCTTAATTGGCTTTTTGTGGTCAATGCTACTATTAATTCTGAATCGAACACAAAAAACCGAATGGTTTTATGCCTTCTAGTTTTTGAGAAAATTGAAAATTACTAAAACTTCTTTTTATGAAATTTTTGATTTTTTATATTTACCTACGGTGACTTCATTTTGAGGATTAATGTTAATGTGGTTCATTTGTAGGTAAAGTACAGCAAATCATTTAGGGTTACCAAGAATGCACCAGAGTAGGTAGAATTGCATGGCATTTCGCGTCTCAGTCAGTCAGTTTGTGAGTAAGTCAGGTGTTACTTAAGAATAGTCAAGTCAATTTTTCAATGTTCAATGTATTAAAACCGTGTTTACAGGAATTTTGATCACAAAAAAAAAAAATTATAGCAAACACCTCCCGAATCTCTAGCCAATATTGAGGCCCATGGAAAAATGTGCCGATAGATGGGTTTATTGCTCTGAGATTAACTTTTATATGGATTGCACCAGAGAAACTTTTAAATCATTAGTTTTAAGCAAAATTTAAGTAACGTTATTTATTAAAATAAAAGATTAACTATGTAAATCATTTAAATGTAATTTGAATTTTATATACCCACCTACAAATTTGTAACTATATATTTACTTATGTATCTTAGTCTGTAAGAGTATAATATGCTCTGGTTGATGAATAAATAATAATAATAATATTGTATTCTTACAATTTTTGTCACCTTTTTGAGTTGGAGTTGAGGGGAGTTGACGCTTTAGTTGGAATTAGACCAATTTCTTCTAAGAACGCGATGCTTTTGAAATATTTTTTTTGAAATATTGAAAAGTTATTTAATTTAGGATGAAGTAGTGGATGCTTAGTCGCCATTCTTTATTCAAAGAAAAAAATACTTCACTCTTACAAAGGTTGAATAACGAATGACCTTGGTAAACAATAACCTGTACCATATTAGCATTAAAAATGTTAGACACAAACAATAAACATACATATTAATTAAGGAATTATATAAATTTGCTGCATTCGTACAGTAGTACCTAGGTAATGTGAATTTTTCATAATGTATTAAATTTTCATGTCTGAACATTTTAAATGCGCAAATTTGGGCTACGTACATACATATATTTAGTAGACATTGGATATAGACCATAGGGTAAATTCAAAGTTTCTTCAAATCCAGATTCTGTAAATGCAAAAGAAACCTTGCATACACCCAACCTCGCACCTACCCCAAATCCTATAGTGTTCCCAGGCAGGGGGGTTGCAGGGGGGCAGCATGGCCCCCCACACATATCTCACTATTTATACGCCGTAATGCGTAAGCAAGCAAAAAAAGCAAATATCCCATAAAAAAGTAGTTTTAGTTATTTTCAATTTTCTCAAAAACTAGACGACATAAAATCATCTAGTTTTCAGTTTTTGAATAAGAATAAATAAGAGCAACAAATTTTAGGAAAAATAATAATATATAACTTTGCAGTTTTGAAAAATTAAACTTTAAACTTTTTTTATGCTTTTTTTCACCAAAATTTGAGTTTAAAACTCGTTTTTTTTCAAAAACTGTGCATAGATTCTACTTGATTTAAAAATTATCTAATAGATCAGAGTATTGGCTTTAAAAAAGGGTATTATACTTAATTTTAAGTATTACCGTTATTTTTTAATATTTTTGTTTCCATTTTAGTATCTGTTTTATAAAATTGCCCCTCCCGCCCAAACGGGGGGAGATAGACCACACCCTCCCATAGTAAAAAATGCTTGTATTAAATTATTCTACAAAAAACCGTTATAATTTCTTGGCGCCTAAGTTATCGTACTCTTGCCCTCAAAATATATGTATATAGATATAATAGACATAGGTACCTCATATTCCACTCATCCGATAAAAAAAATACAGATTTAGTAATTTTGTTGTAGTTTCTTTTTTAAGTCCACAAACCATATCCTTAATTGAAATTGATTCGCCTCAAAAAAAACTTTTTGTTATTTCGATTTCGTTTTTTCCAATATAAACAATAGCTTTTTTTGGCCAGTTGTAAAAGCAATTTAAAACCAACAAATAACGGGTGATTTTTTAAGAGCTTGAGAACTTTAAAAAAAAAAACGCATAAAATTTGCAAAATCTCATCGATTCTTTATTTGAAACGTTAGATTGGTCCATGACATTTACTTTTTGAAGATAATTTCATTTAAATGTTGACCGCGGCTGCGTCTTAGGTGGTCCATTCGGAAAGTCCAATTTTGGGTAACTTTTTCGAGTATTTCGGCCGGAATAGCCCGAATTTCTTCGGAAATGTTGTCTTCCAAAGCTGGAATAGTTGCTGGCTTATTTGTGTAGACTTTAGACTTGACGTAGCCCCACAAAAAATAGTCTAAAGGCGTCAAATCGCATGATCTTGGTGGCCAACTTACCGGTCCATTCCTTGAGATGAATTGTTCTCCGAAGTTTTCCCTCAAAATGGCCATAGAATCGCGAGCTGTGTGGCATGTAGCGCCATCTTGTTGAAACCACATGTCAACCAAGTTCAGTTCTTCCATTTTTGGCAACAAAAAGTTTGTTAGCATTGAACGATAGCGATCGCCATTCACCGTAACGTTGCGTCCAACAGCATCTTTGAAAAAATACGGTCCAATGATTCCACCAGCGTACAAACCACACCAAACAGTGCATTTTTCGGGATGCATGGGCAGTTCTTGAACGGCTTCTGGTTGCTCTTCACTCCAAATGCGGCAATTTTGCTTATTTACGTAGCCAGAAATGAGCCTCATCGCTGAACAAAATTTGTCGATAAAAAAGCGGATTTTCTGCCAACTTTTCTAGGGCCCATTCACTGAAAATTCGACGTTGTGGCAGATCTTTCGGCTTCAGTTCTTGCACGAGCTGTATTTTATACGGTTTTACACCAAGATCTTTGCGTAAAATCTTCCATGTGGTCGAATAACACAAACCCAATTGCTGCGAACGGCGACGAATCGACATTTCACGGTCTTCAGCAACACTCTCAGAAACAGACGCAATATTCTCTTCTGTACGCACTGTACGCATTCGTGTGGTTGCTTTAATGTCCAATAAAGTAAACTGAGTGCCAAACTTGGTCACAATCGCATTAATTGTTTGCTCACCTGGTCGATTATGTAGACCATAAATCGGACGTAAAGCGCGAAACACATTTCGAACCGAACACTGATTTTGGTAATAAAATTCAATGATTTGCAAGCGTTGTTCGTTAGTTAGTCTATTCATGATGAAATGTCAAAGCATACTGAGCATCTTTCTCTTTGACACCATGTCTGAAATCCCGCGTGATCTGTCAAATACTAATGCATGAAAATCCTAACCTCAAAAAAATCACCCGTTACATACACATAAGTATAAGTACATATGCACACATTTACATAAGTTTACATTTAGGTATATTACTGGCTTAAAACTTTGAAAAACTGGAAAAATTACCTGAAATTTTACGTAGCCTCAATGAAATCTACACATACATACCTACATACATACCATAGGTATACAAAAAATACGTACATCATTAGAAAGAAATTTAAGTTACTTACCTTCAAAACCTTAACACTACCCTAAATCGGTCAAAAAATCAATGAGTTAAAAATCGTTTAGTGCACGGTCACTCAGTAATTATTTATTTATCTATTATTTTTTTGTACTCAATCAGAGCCTAAAACCTAAATTAAAAAGTGTATGCATTTTAGTTTTATTTGTAGCATTGTCTAATTAAGTGATGCTGATAATATTTTGACAAGATTTGAATCAATTATTTGAATTAATACGATGCTAAGGCCTTTTTAGTATGAAACAAAGTTAAAAACGTTGATGTTGCAAATTTTGTTCGAATATAATCTACCCTTTTATTACAGTTAAAATCATCGTATTACCTATTTTATTCTGTTAGTATAGTGTTAACTTCATAAGACTCTTTGACATTTAGTGGTTAAAAGGTTTGTTTAATTACTTTTTTTTTTCACGAACTGCCATTAATGAAACTACGTTTAAGTTAGCAAATTGTTAAATAGTATTATAACCTACTAATACCTTAATACATACCTACTAAGCTGTTTAAAATTTTGCGCCATTCTATCTTTTAAACATAGCTGCGTACCTATCTACTTATTAAAAAGGTAGGTACCTATGATATTTAAATACCTGCTTAACAACATACATACATAATTATAAGATTATAAAGAATTAAAGATGCTTCGATTTGTCCTTAAAACTTGTCTACTTTTTTTGACATGACACCAAGAAAGCTAAGAAAAATATTTATCTTTGTTTTTAATCCACCAAAACAGTGAAAAACTAGCATATACCTTAATAATAAAATTCTCTGCGACAATCAAAATCATGTCAAGATCACCAAAAAAGCAAGGACAAAATATCCGAAAAGATACCTTTTCCATATCCTTGCATTTGTCCTACATTTAGCGATTTGTAAATTCAACCCAAAAATCCAAAGAAAACATTCTACCCAAAATTGCAAGGCAAAATACGTAAAACTCACAAGTCACAATACACTATAGATAATCAAATACGTACAAACCTACTATACATATTAGGCTCGCATTCATTTTTACACCTGCATCTATTAGCTAAAGAAAACGAAACAAAATATTTGTGAAATAAGCAAAGAAAACCAACCACCAAGATCATCCCCTTACGTCGCGCATGCCGCAGCCATCAACACATTGGCAGACTGTTTGCAAGAATGCATAAGGGGATTAAAAACAAAATACAATTTCCCAAAAAAATTTCCTTGTTTATTTTGGTCAGGTTCAAATATAAAATAAGCGATTTTGCGACATCTGGATCTCCATGTAACACTACAAAATCGTGTTGCATAGGAATACTATAGAGTGTATATACAAAGATATAATTGAGGGCATATCTAAAATAATACCGTTTTGAGATGAGTTGACACTTCATGATTATGTTTCCATAACAAAAATACGCATATATAAATTTTAGTTTTTTGATTTTTCATAAAGGAACAAAACACTGTGCGCCATCAAGAAGTGAAAAGAAAACTTTAATTAAGGCTTCGGCCGCGCAACGAGCGTCTGAGCGATAGAGTGACGAGTCTGAGCGATGGGTGGCCATTTACAGAGCTTCATCGCTGAGCGATAAGTCATTGTCAAGTGCAGGTGCACTTCGTCGTAGTATTTAGTGGAAAGTCGCGTTCATGTTTATAGAGCTTTTGTAAGATCGAGAAAACGAAGATTTTATATGCACCCCATTAATGGTGAAAGGGAAAATTATGTTGAATCTTTGCAGACATTTATACTGATTTTGGCAACAATGTCTTGTGTCAATACAATCTTTTGATTTTCTGTTGGAAAACGTTCGGCCAATATTAACAAAACAAAGAAAACGAATTAGTGCAGAAAAGCTGCTAATTTTATTACTTATGTTAGTTTTTTGTTTTTTTTTTTTGTTCTTAATTTTTATTTTTAGTTTTGCCAAAATAACATTCTAAAAGTCACTTTTTATCTCAAGTTTTTAGAACTCATTAAATTTTGCCCTAAATGGCAAGACTTTTTAAAATTTTTAAATTTTTAACTTTCTGAGCTGAAAAATTAAATTAATTAATTAAATTGCCTGGAAGAGATTGCTACCACAGCAATAAGATCGCCGTTTGCACAACTAATGCTTGCGTAGATTTAAGTAACATTTATGTTTTTTTGTGCAATAAATAATATATAATAATAATATATCATTATAGACACAGTTTTTTGACATGGCTATTAGTACTTAGGTAGGCCACTAAATAGTTTCAGCCCAGGGCCCCACAAATTCACGATCCGCCTCTGGCCACTGCTTGCCTGATCTCTTCTGCTATTTCTGACACCGTATGTCCAAAAAAGTACATAATTTTAAAAATATTATACATAATTTTTTTTCTTGTCATTCTAATAGTTGAGTTTCAAAAAAAACAGAACAAATCTAAATTATTTATATATTTCAAGAAATCGGCAAATAAAAGTTTATTGTATAAACCGCTTATATTATAACTTAAAATTCTAAAGTTAATATTTTTAAATGTATTTTTGCTTAAAACAATTATATTTGGACAGACGGAAAAATTCTATGCTGTTTGTGCGGCAGTGTGTAGTGTTCAGTGTTGGATATTTGCAAATGGTTTGTGCCTTTACTATACCCTGTTGCTGCGATTTGACTCCCAGATGGCGATGGTGGTCTCTCAATGACGATTCTATTCTGACCAGCTGATCCACTGACAGCCAGATGATTTGTGTTGTTTACAATTTGGTCCATCGCTAAATTTCCATCGAATCGAATTGGAATTATATTATTCTCATTAAGTGGTGATGCAATTTTACCATGAGTGTAGCAAATAGTTTGAATTTGAGCTTTTGTATATTATGATTTTTTGTTTTGCTGAATTAACTTTTATATTTTATTTTACCTTTTGAGCTTTTGGTTCAACTGCGCTTTGATTTTGAATGTGGACAATCAGGTTCGATTCAGTACTCCTCATCTGGCTAGCCTCCATTTTATCCTCCAAGAACTCACATCGCTTGCATTAGAGGTAATGCAACAACTTGTGAGCCACTTTGATTACAGTTTTGAAGCTGCTTTGTTTCGGCATGCAAATTTTCCAAGTCAGAAAGTTTGACTACTTCTTTCAGTGCTGCTCTTATATCTTTAAGATTTTTATCAGGTACCACCGGTACAAGTGTCATTTTAACTTTTTTAAATTAGTAAATGGACACATATTTCAACCCTCTACTGTATTGTGTTATTGATTGAAGTGTCAACTCTCTGTATTGTGTATCTCTGGCAGTTAAATGGTAACGGTTCTTGTTTTACGAGGCCATATTGGGGAAAAACCCCTTTTATCCCAGCTTTCGTTAAGCTAAGTGTACACATTGGTAGATCTTACAATATTGTCAGATCTGTCAGTGAAAAACATGCTTACAATGTCTTACAATCGTGTAGTCTTACAATTAATTGTCAGAAAATTTGTCTGACAATTAATTGTTAGATCATTGTCTGACAATTAATTGTAAGAAACCTGACAATCATGTGTACGCTAGCTGACAATCGTGTAATCTTCCATTGTATTTGATAATCGTGTACACACACAATTTATTGTCAGGCCTGCCAATTTTTATCGTTATCTGACGTTTCTGACAATGAAGAAATTGTAAGATGTTCGTTTTTTAGCATCATACAATTTTTTCATTGTCAGAAAATTTGCAGCCAAGGTTTAATTGTCAGTTTCCATAACCAACAAAAACTGACAATTAATTGTGTGTGTACACGGTTGGTAGAAAATCTACCAATCTCTTACAATTAATTGGTAGGTATTAAGCGGGCTATCTGAAAATGAATTGTCAGTCAACTTCTGACAATTAATTGTAAGAGATTGGTAGATTTTGTACCAACCGTGTACACACACAACTTATTTGTCAGCTCATTGGTAGATAATTGTCAGACATTGTAAGATCTTACAATATTGTAAGATCTACCAATCGTGTACACTTAGCTTTAGGAAAAAACATGTTTTGGTGTCATATTTCAAGGTCAAGTAATCAAATGTTAAGATTTGTTAATTTTAAATAAGTTTCTTCATTTAAAACAAAAAAAAAATACAGTTTTTCAAAGACAATGGGCCGCGAAAAACATTGCACAAACGAAAAACGTCAAATTATTAAAAAAAATGATTTCACAAGGTAAAACTTATGGAGAAGTTCGACGTTTTGTTGACTGTTACAACAAAATGATTCAAAATTCAATAATATACGCTTCCAAAACCGAAACTCGTGGAAACCACTTATGTCGAAAACTCTCGTCAGACGCCTAGTCCGAGAAGGTCAAAAAATATCCTTTCAAGCCTGTCACTGAGCTAAAAAAAGACCTGAATATTACAGCCTGCGTTGAAACCGTTCGCCACAGATTGAGAGAATGTAACTTATAGGGCCCATACACTACGCAAACAAGTTTGTTCAAACATGTGTTTGAGCAAACATAGTTTCGCTACGCACTACTACTCAAACAGTTTGCACAAATATTTTTACAACAACAAAAGGCATTTGTTTGCTCAAACGGTTTGCGTAGTGTATGGGCCCTATTAGCAGCGTGTAGTCCCAGAAAAGTCCCTCTTTTATCTGCAGAATATGCAAAAAAGCGTTAAATGTTTACAGCATTTGAACAGGCCAGCAGCGGAATCGCGCAATGTTTTATGGACGGATGAGAGCAAAATCATGTTGTTTGGCGGAAAAGGATCTCGTTCCTACGTATAAGAAGACCTCCGAAAGCGGAATATTACCCCAAATACACAAACAAAGTGGTTAAGCACGGAGGTTCAAGCATAATGGTGTGAGCTTGTTTTTCCTACTATGGAGTTGGACCCATAAAATGGATTAAGCCCATCATGGATCAACACGTCTACGTGAATATTTTGAAAAGTGTATGCATATGAAGAAATGCCGCTTTTGTAGGTCTTCCAACAAGACAAGAATAAAAGTCATTTTAGCGGTTTCTTAAAAATATGTAGGTAAATAAAATTAAAATAATTTTTTTTGGAAATTTAAGTTTTTATTATTGTACGAACAAAAAAAAAATTTCAAAAAAAAAAACAAATATTGACCCGTTTTTGAATTATAGAATTTTCCAAAAAAAATTGATTTTCTTCAAAAACTTTTTAAGTTTTGAAATACTATGTTTTTCAACCATTTTAGAAACTTCTATATTAAAAGTTTAATAAAACTCTGTTATGCCGATAATGAGAAATTCGAAAAATTGGTTGAATGGTAGGTACAGTCAATTTAGATTGTACGAATTAATCGAAATAAGAAAGTTTATGAAAATTCTAGGTGCCGTTTTCAAGAAAAATACGATTTTCGAAAACCATTTTTTAAAATTTGTTTGGTGGGTACCGTAATGTTTAGATGAAATAATTTTTTCTCACATCTCTTGGATTGTATTAAGAAACTTCCTTCCATTTTTAAAGAAAATCAACCGAGCCGTTTAGGCTGTAGTCGAACAGGTGGGAAATAGACTGAATTATGAGACCCACTTTTTTCGTGTTCTCCATCGTTGTAATGACAACTTTGATCAAGATCTCTAGCTCCCTTTTTTACGAATACATAACTCGTGCCATATAGTACCTATGTACCTATATTTCGCAAGTAAAAAGTGTTACTATAATTTCGTTGAGTACAATTAGATAAGCTATAAATCTTGCCTTCACTCTTAATAATTTAAATAAACCGATAGTTTTCAAGAAATTACCAAAAACATGATTTAAACAATGCTTAAGACATACAAATAAACCCTCATTTTGATATTCTTGGTTTTTGAATACTAAAGGGCAATTAAGGAGGAGTTCCGTCTCAGACGTCACCCCAAACCACTAACCCGTTATTTTCTTAGGGTTGCCAGATATTCAATTTTAGATGGTGTTCAACTTTTTTTGCTGGAGCAAAATTTTGACCTTGAGGTCAATTTTTTTTAAAAAATGTGTAATGAACATAAAGTTTCCTGTTAAACAAAAGAATAATTAAAAAAAACTCATAAATAAGTGCACCCAAAACCCATACATTTTATGATACATGGAAAAATCTAAAACAGGTAAAATTAAAAAAAAAATTATTTTCTGAGGTGTAAGGGGTTTGAATAAAACAATAATTTGTGTACTTAGTTAAAAGTAATTTTTTATTTTATGTTTACACAAATACAGTCATAATAAGTGCTCAAAATGCCCTCCTGCGTTTTGAATGCATGCTAGAGCCCGTTTTTGGATTTCATTTTTTATTCATTTATTATTAAAGTTTATCTACAAGCAATATTACAGCTAAAGATATCAGCACGCCAAGAGCAAGATTTAAAAAGTAAATAAATATAATATCTCGGTTTTAAATTTATTACGATTAAGATTAAGATACTTCATTGAAATAAGCAATGGATCTTGATAAAGTTTCCTTGTAACCATAATTTGTCGTATGTGTTCTTTGGAATAAGAAGACTCTAGCTCGCATAGACCTAGCGGGAGCATAAATTGGAACTAGTGCAAGAAGTGCTGGACATTTAATATGGTAGCATAGTAAGTCTCTAATAAGCATTATGCTATTAGACTAAGAGCCCACAGCAATTTTTAAATAATTAGCATAATTAGTTAGGCCTTTTATAGTTACTAGCCGACCCAGCTCTCGAAATTCGAGTGCCAATTTATTTATTTAATTCATTATGATTCAATAAAAGACAGAGAATTCATGATTTTTTTAAGTTGTTGAATGCAATGAGAAGTACCTACTAAGCACTCAATCCTGGAGTCCAAAGGAAAACAGTTAATGGTAAACAAACTTTCAAACCTATACACATTTTTGACACATTAACAATTTTTGTTTCGATTCTTTCATGTCATTGTCCTTCAGCTGTTGTTATGGCCATAATATTGGAATAGAACCCACGTCGCGTCGCCGGAGTGACGTCAACCTGTGAATTTTGTGTTACATCTAAAACTTTCACTCTCATCATTTTTTCATAACGCGCCTAAAGAAATATAGCTAACTTCAAAAACATAAATTCAATTTACTTTTGTAAAACTTTTTTTGTTTACACATCGATCGGCCAGGTGTTTATTGTCAACAAAAAATGACATAAATGGAAGTGTTCCGAAAATGAGGTAGGTTTGAGCCCATGGAACGCATTCAGCCATGGAGATTTAAATTTGTATCGTAAGTCATGTTCGTCCGCATTTTTGACGACGCGACGTCTCACGTCTGCATTTTCTATCTTTCTCTCTCTCTTTCCCTGACAAATACATTTCGAGTATTTTGTATTCTCTTTTTTCGCAAATATTT
This sequence comes from Philhelius festivus, assembly GCA_963931855.1. NCBI lineage: Eukaryota > Metazoa > Arthropoda > Insecta > Diptera > Syrphidae > Philhelius > Philhelius festivus. The sequence continues at coordinate 132,409,616 of OZ007556.1, read as the reverse complement.
AAAATTCAAGTGCAAACAAATGTATGTAAATAAGTTTTGAAAATAATTGACTTATACAAATAGGTACGCAGAGCTTACACTTTTGCATGAATACCCCTATTATTGTAAAGCCATAACTGCAATGAACTTGAAAAGTGAAAATGTTAAAATAAATCTGCTCTCCTTGTCCATCTCAATTTAAAATTTTATCTCCCATCTCAAAAAACCAAAAAGTACATAAATGTTTCACTTTTTGAAAACACTAATACATTGAATAAATTGCTTCAGAAAATGACCGATAGATGTCGCCAAATTGAAAGCAACAGATGTGGCTAGTGTATGCGTGTATTCTTTTTCATTTTTTCACTTATTGTACTTCTTGCAAAAAGTGCCGATTGTAGTTAACGCTTAATGTTTCAAAATTCAATTATTAGAGCTCAAATACTAAACAAACACGTGCCTAATATTTATATTGATAATATTTATTCATTTAGGGAGGTTCACATTCAACAACAACAACATGTTCATCAACTTCTGTCGTATTGGCGGATTTGTGTAATGTGAACACCACTGCGAACCCACCTTAATGTTTCGGGTTCTGGCTTTGGGTTTTGGGTTTTCGCTGAATGCTTTCAGTCGATTTGACATTTCTAATTATGTGTCAGTTAGAGCTGTAAAAGAAATGACAAAAATGAATACCCGCATGCATACGATACTTTAGGTATGAGTACTCTTTACAAAAACGTCGTTACTCGTTACTATCGTTACTTTAGGTGTTCCAATACAATTCGTATGTATCACGTTAGGCAACCCGCGCACTGGCAACTGTGATCGAAATAAAATAGTTTTATCACCAGTTGATAGAGTACCGCGCACTGGTAACTCTTTACTCACGCTCGCACTCTTTTCTCTCTTGCGCTTATAGAAAACAGCTCAATTGCTACGAATTACATTTAGGCAATCGTTTAGTTTGTGTCAAAACACAAACTTTTTAGTTGCTCGAATTGAGTTGCTCTAAGTGCGCGGTCTCCCACATAAGGCCATATTTTTTCATTTTAGCAACTGAACAGTTGCGAAACTAAAAATTGAATGTGCGCGCCTGGCCTTGTATTAGCCAAATATGGGTGAGTATCGTTACTGTAACGAAATACGTAAATCATACGCAATGTTGGTTGGTTTTATTTGAGACAAATAAGAAGATTTTTTAATTAAAACATTACTCTTTGCCCAAAAATGTTAAAAAATCATTGTTTGTTATGTCTTGTAAAGTTGGTCGCCAAAAATGATACTTTTAATATTTTCGAATGGATTTAATGCAAATGAATAATAGTCTTTTTGGTAACTGTTTATTGTACTTTGACTATATTTTTGATTATTATTTTATTACTTGCGCTATATGTACTTTAGGGGAAGTTAAGCATTTGGAAAAATAATAGAACTCGAGATTTTGGTCAAAGTTGACATTACTATGATTGCTTCAGAAAGGTTGGTACTAGGATGTTCTGGAATGCATGAAATTGCGAGTTTAGGGCTTTTGGAAAGCATCTAGAAAGAAATATTCTAAGGCTAGGCGCGCACATTCCATTTTTAGTTTCGCAACTGCTTGGTTCGAGCAACTAAAAAGTTTGTGTTTTGACACAAACTAAACGATTGTCTAAAATGAGTTCACTATTTTGTGTAACATATAACATTATATGCATCTGCGCAGACATTCAACCAAATAGTTCATCTGTTTTCTAAAAGCAACCAAACAGTTGGGCAACTAAAAATTGATAGTGCGCGCCTAGCCTAAGTAGATCAAAATATAGTATATTAACCATCAACCAAGACATAAACTGTCAAATGCCATTGGAGGATGCCTGAGATCTAGATGGATTAAAATACATCTACAAAATCTGAATTTTTTTTAACGAAAAATCAATTTTTTTGCTCATTAAAACTGTGCAGAAAGTATGAACGTCCAACGCGAGCTCATCTTGTTTGTATGCTTTACGCATATTCCGTATGTCGTACCTGTGGATACTGAATTTGTGTCAAAACAAAAGTAGCGACATCGTGCGAGTAACGACCCTGATTTGTGAGTAAAGTTTCATTATTTGGTATTTCATTGAATACTCGTTACTCAGTAACGAATACATACGATTCGCTACAGCTCTAGTGGCAGTCGATTTGACATTTCTAATTGTTTTTGTTTTCCGGGCATTTTTTGGCATTTTTTATTTATTGTTTTAAACAATTTCGGTGTAGTATATTTAAATAATTTTGGCATTCTGCACATCTATGCAAAAAATGCTTTCGTTTAGTATGTAATTCATGCCCCTTCAGTTTTTGTGGGCCGCGAAAAGTGTACCACAAAAAACATGTTCGCCGTTTTATTATATGATTTACAGATGTGAAAGTCTTGCATACTCTAGTGGGAGCAATAGTGCATCAAGTATGCAGTTATGTCCAAGTCCAAATAATTGTGATAACAACTTTGCCAAAATGTAGAGTTAAGCCCCCTGATTGAAAATATCGAGGTCCAAGACGTTTTACAGACAGCCTTATGCCTGCCAGACGCAATAAGAATAGGCTACTTCTTGCACTAAGAAGGACATCTTCAAAACGTCTTGGACCTCTATATTTGCAATCAGGGCACTTAGCTATTCATTTTGAAGTTATGGCAAATTTTGTATCTCTATTTTTTAGAATTTGGAAAGAACTGCATACTTGATGCACTATAATACACTATTGCGCCCACTAGAGTATGCAAGACGATTTGTAAATTTTAACAACTAAAACCGAATAACATCATAAAAAAACTGTGTCGACGAACTAGTTCGGTCCTTTTTACATGCCATGTCGGCATACTACTTCGATTGCCAGAGTTCGTACTTCTATGCCGACACATATTCATTTCAAACGACCCAAAAACCTTATCGACAATATGCTTCGATGAAGTAGTTCGTGGTGTGTGTTAGGGGTAAATATATCATCAGCAACAGTTTCATGAATCACAGTATTTTGTAAATAACTGCCTTGCACAGCACTAGGACAAGCTGCGCCAACGACAACATCATTACCAGCAACAACAATAGTAGCATAAGATGAGCTTGCATCAAGAGAGTTTACCGCTCCACCATCAACAACAAGACCTTCAGAAGCAACAGCAACAACAATGTTTTTTTTTCGTTTACGATATTGTTCACATTTTTGGAGTTTCTCTTATTTTTATCGGAGCGGGCATTGAGATTTGTAGTGTTTTTATTTTTAAGCTTATCTACTAATTCCAATGCCAGAGGAAAGGGGAAGAGAAACCGAATTTCGATAGTCAACCGCTTTAAGATGAGAAGTAGCAGGTAAACTACTTTTATTCCTCATTGAAAGACGGGCCAAATTTGGAGACGAGAGTGCAGGTCTTTTAGAAATATCTTGATTAGAAAGCCTTTGGTCACGTGGGCTATCGGGAATGGAGCGACTTCTGTTCAATGTATTTGCCGAAGCCGACGCGTTTGACGGGATTGATTCATCTTCAAAAGTTAACGGCGAGTCTTTTTTGAAGAGAATACTCATGTTCTCTTGCATGAATGCAAAGAGATCGGATATTTTATGGGCGAACAAAGATGTTATATTATTTTTGCAATTATCATACTTGAAAAAAATGTTTTTATTGTTCTTAATTAAGTTAATAATATTGTTACTGAGATTAGAGCAATCACCATGCAGGCTTTAACCACACGTACCACACGACACAAAATCGGTATTCGATATTGAGTTTAAGCAAATTGAAAACGCATTATGCAAGTTGTAAGACTGTATAATATCATAGACAAAGATCAGACTGTGACTGTTTGTTCTCGATAACTCTTGCCTTACTTTTAGTGATCCTTCGGAAATTCGTTGTTCTTATTCAGTTAAAGTTGCTTTTTCAGATGAGTAAGCGATTTATTTCATTCGTCCCCATACAAAATCCAATACTGTGAGATCGGGAGATCTTGCCAGTGAATTGGTCCATTTCTGACTATCCATCCATCACCGTATACTTCATTAATCCAATCCTTAAGTTCACGACCATAGTGAGCCGGAGCACCATATTGATGAAATATTATGAAGCTGTTGAAGCAGTGGAATTTCTTATTTCTCGAAGCCTTCGAAAGGTATTTCCAAAAACATTTCAAGAAGAAAGTCATCTGTTAGGATAAAGTTCCTGGTATCTTCGTTATGCTTTTCTTGAATTTCCATTGCACAACCCATAAACGAATAAAATGTCTCTCATAAATGAAGGCATTTCAAAAAGAGCTCTTATCCAACCTCAAATTTAACTCTCCCTGAGAATAGGTAAGGTAATTAAGGTTTTGACAGCAAGTCAAGTAGGTATAAGTACTTTTAACCCTTTTTATGAGCCCACAGAAGAACAAGAACACCATTTAAAATTAAATATCTGGCAACCCCAAGAACATATCAGCTCAATTTAAAAGTAGTTTTAAAAGTTAGTATTTTGACTAAGAAAAATGTTACAAAAGAGGTCTCTACCTTTAGTACTGACAGAGACATTGATCTTAACATGGGTCAGGGTACACCAAAGTTAGCCTTTTTTTAAATCGTTAAAAAGTGATGTCAAAGATGAAAATCAGACTTTACTGTAGAACAATTTTTTTCTTCCCTCTACAGACGAACTTACAATTATCAAAAGCAACGGATCACTTGGAGTAAGTAAGGAACCTGTGAACACTCTCTCCGCTTCCTAACAGAGGCAAATTAATTTACATAATTCGCATTTTCGGGACACCAGACTTCAGGCAAACTACCCTATATAATTGCAGTAACCAATATTGATAAATGAAAATTAAAAATGTTGATATATTCAGGCTCAGAAACTTGCATTATAAGCCCGGGAATTTGTCACCCCATCTGGGCAACAAATCTTGAAAACCCTATAAAATTAAAAACTACAAGTACGTCACAATTTATAAGTAAAAAAGTTGAAATTCCTCTATTCCAAGAATTCGGGAAAGATATAACCGCTGAATTTTTGAAATTTGAATATCCTGAAAATGTCGATATTTGTATATCTATCAAGATGGAAACGACTTATAATTATTTTACTAATGCGATTAGGCATAGTATAAAGACAGTTAATGATATTCCGATGTACACCAAAAATATTCCGATGTACACCAAAAATTACAGATACCCTGAAATCCATTAAGCAGAAGTATCTAGGCAAATAGATGATATGCTTAAAAATGGTATCATATGTCAAAGTAATTCTCCATATTTTTCACCTATCTGGGTCGTTCTGAAAAGTAAGACGCATCTGGGAAAAAGAAAAGGAGAATAAAAAATTGAACCAAGTTTCAATCGACCATAAATTTCCAATGCCAAATATGGACGTCATATTTGGTAAATTCTGAAACTCTATGTACTTTACAATGCTCGATTTGGCTAAAAGATTCCACCAAATCGAACTCAGTCCTATCGGAATATATCAAAAAAATTTGGCCCTACGTATGTATATAGATGATATCACAGTCCTCCCGACATCTCTAGAGGAACACATAACATTGTTACGAAAAATATTTAAGCGATTGCAAGAAGTCAATTTAAAAATACAGTTGGATAAAACTGAATTCTTAAGAAAAGAAACTGATTTTTGGGACATATCTTCACTACGGAGGGCATCAAAGCAAATCCAAATAAAATTTCAACAATTAACAACTATAAACATCCTACAAAATAAAAACAAATTAAAGCATTTTTAGGTTTAACCGGTTATTACCGAAAGTTCATTAAGGACTATGGTAAAGTAGCGAAACCAATGACTGTTTACCTAAAAGAAGGAGCTTAAATTGACACATATAATCTAGAAGATAGAGAAAGTTTTGAAGAACTAAATACCTTAATCACATCAGACCTAAAACATCCAGACTTTGATAAAACGTTGACACCAACTAAAGATGCATCAAACTAAGTAATTGGTGGTATGCTTTCACAAGAAAATCACCCAGTTTTTTTACCAGTGTGAGGGTTCGACACGGAATCAATTACTCCACCTTTGAGAAGGAGTTATTGGCTATAGCGTGGTTAACACAGTATTTTAGACCATTTGTGTATAATTTTGATATTCAATATGTTAAAGAAAAAGATAACTAGGTCGCTGGCGGGTATATACAGTCATTGGAAAAATTATTTGTACAACGTAAGATTTACACAACATCTCTTCATTGAATTTTTATAACTTTTAAAATAAAAAAGATATTGTTAATATTTATTTTTATTAATAATGAATATATAATCGATACCTTAATGCTCACATGTGCTATATCCATTTTTTGCTGTTTTGAGATATTGGTACCAATGGAAAGGTGAGAAGCAGTACTTTCATATTCAATCAAGTTCTATGTCCAAATAAACTCTAAAATTGCTAAAATTTGCAAAAAAGATGAATGTCCTATGTCCCCTATTGAGTAATCAGAAAAGCACAATTGTTCTTTGTCCAACATTTTGTGCTATGTCCGCATTATATGCTTCAACCAGAGCGTTGAACTTGCCGAGTTGTAGAAGCTAAGTAGGGTTAATGATTCTCGAGATGTCTTCTACAGATGACTCCTGAAACCCAAGGGCGCTCATCATCCTCTTACCCATCCTTATATCCCTCCCTCTCCCACATTGGAATGGCGAAAAAGCTATCCAAAGTTACAAGCTCCTTTACCACCCTAAACGTCCTTCTTTTCTGAACGGTGCATACTGTCTGATTCCCCGCCCACTCTCTCCTTTTCCTATTTTTGTAACTTCCCAATTGGGCTGGATTTAAAGTGTTATACGACACGTGCCGATGATCAGCCTGGCTGAGGGCCCAATCAAAAAACTAGCTCAGCCGCTAACGGAGTATCCGGATACCAGGCGACCTCCGGATTAACTAGCCTTATCTGCATATATGGATCTCTGTGCAGATAGACCACCCTTTCTCCGTTACTCGTGGGATCTTTATGGAAAATTTAAATTCAAAAGATGGTGGAAAGTCCTGGGGGGTCATTCCGTAATTTTCTAAACGATAATCGTCAAAACGATAATCGTCGACGATATCGTCCATAATTTGCTTCACGTAACTCGACTACTATGGTCTCGTCAATCGATCACAGTTTTAGAGATTTGTATGCATTTCAGAATCTCTCAAACTGTAGTCAATCTGTCAATTCAATAGAAAACAATACAAAATGTCGATTTACAGTGGAAACTCAATCACTCAACTACAGTCACCTACAAAATTCAAAATTAATGCAAGACGATACCTATTTAGCTATCGTCCAAGCATGGTCCCTCCACCTCAAACAACACCACAAATCCTAAAGAAGGCCCTGGGGGGAGCGGGCGTAGGCCCGACCCTTCTAAGACCTTCTACAAGGACATTCGCAATGCTAAGAGAATACTCAGGGTGTTTGGTGAACAACCTAGCGCCGCGTCGGGGAGAACTCTCAGCATGATGCAAAAATCAAGTGGGCTAAAAGCTTTCTAGCTAATAATAGCGTCCAGGCCAGCGGAGACTCCACGTCAAAGCGTCAAAGGTCTATGGAGGGCAACAAAAATATTAAAAAATAACGGTAATACTTACAATTAAGTATTATACCTTTTTCTAAAGCCAGTACTCTGATCTATTAGATAATTTTTAAATCAAGTAGAATCTATGCACAGTTTTTGAAAAAACGAGTTTTAAACTCAAATTTTGGTGAAAAAAAAACATAAAAAAAAAGTTTAAAGTTTGATTTTTCAAAACTGCAAAGTTATATATTATTATTTTTCCTAAAATTCGTTGCTTTAATATATTCTTATTCAAAAACTGAAAACTAGATGATTTTATGTCGTCTAGTTTTTGAGAAAATTGAAAATAACGAAAACTACTTTTTTATGGGATATTTGCTTTTTTTGCTTGCTTACGCATTACGGCGTATAAACAGTGAGATATGTATGAGGGGCATGCTGCCCCCCTGCAACCCCCCTGCCTGGGCACACTAGGATTTGGGGTAGGTGCGAGGTTGGGTGTATGCAAGGTTTCTTTTGCATTTACAGAATCTGGATTTAAAGAAACTTTGAATTTACCCTATGGTCTATATCCAATGTCTACTAAATATATGTAATAACGTAGCCCAAAGTTGCACATTTAAAATGTTCAGACATGAAAATTTAATACATTATGAAAAATTCACATTACCTAGGTACTACTGTACGAATGCAGCAAATTTATATAATTCTTTAATTAATATGTATGTTATTGTTTGTTTTTAATGTTAATATGGTACAGGTTATTGTTTACCAAGGTCATTCGTTATTCAACCTTTGTAAGAGTGAAGTATTTTTTTCTTTGAATAAAGAATGGCGACTAAGCATCCACTACTTCATCCTAAATTAAATAACTTTTCAATATTTCAAAAAAAATATTGGTCTAATTCCAACTAAAGCGTCAACTCCTCTCAACTCCAACTCAAAAAGGTGACAAAAATTGTAAGAATACAATATTATTATTATTATTTATTCATCAACCAGAGCATATTATACTCTTACAGACTAAGATACATAAGTAAATATATAGTTACAAATTTGTAGGTGGGTATATAAAATTCAAATTACATTTAAATGATTTACATAGTTAATCTTTTATTTTAATAAATAACGTTACTTAAATTTTGCTTAAAACTAATGATTTAAAAGTTTCTCTGGTGCAATCCATATAAAAGTTAATCTCAGAGCAATAAACCCATCTATCGGCACATTTTTCCATGGGCCTCAATATTGGCTAGAGATTCGGGAGGTGCTTGCTATAATTTTTTTTTTTTTGTGATCAAAATTCCTGTAAACACGGTTTTAATACATTGAACATTGAAAAATTGACTTGACTATTCTTAAGTAACACCTGACTTACTCACAAACTGACTGACTGAGACGCGAAATGCCATGCAATTCTACCTACTCTGGTGCATTCTTGGTAACCCTAAATGATTTGCTGTACTTTACCTACAAATGAACCACATTAACATTAATCCTCAAAATGAAGTCACCGTAGGTAAATATAAAAAATCAAAAATTTCATAAAAAGAAGTTTTAGTAATTTTCAATTTTCTCAAAAACTAGAAGGCATAAAACCATTCGGTTTTTTGTGTTCGATTCAGAATTGATAGTAGCATTGACCACAAAAAGCCAATTAAGCATTTCATTTTACAATTTTGAAAAAAATTGGTCTAAACTGTTTTTTTTCATTTTTTTTAACAAAATTTTGAGTTTGCATGCAAATTTTTCAAAAACTATTGACATAAATAATTTAATTTAAATTTACGATTATAGAACAGACTTCTGGCTTTCAAAACCGGTATAATATTTTATTGTAAGTGTTGCCGTTGTTTTTTAATAATTTTTTTTTCAATTTAAGTAATTTTTTCTAAAATCGCCCCTACTTCCTAAACGGGGCGAGATAGACCCCCCGTCCCATAGTAAAACACGCTTGTATTTGACCCTTCTACAAAAATCCGTTATCAATTTTTGGCGCCTAAGTTATCGTACTCTCCCCAATGATATGCTGATAAGCAGGATTATAAATTCAAAACTGAGCGATTTTACAACTCGAAGGACTGTCACTAGGGGTACGCGCGCCGCAAGGCGGTGTCCTCTCTCCTCTCCTTTGGAACCTAGTCGTAAATAAACTACTAGTGATTCTTGAAAGGGAGGGGCACAGGGTGATTGCTTATGCGGACGATGTTGTGATAGTGATATCTGGTAAGCATCCTAACACTCTGAACGAACTCCTACAAAATGCTCTAAACAAGCTTACTACCTGGGCAGATCAATGTGGACTCGGTGTCAACCCCCACAAAACTGAACTTGTTCTATTTACCAGGAAATATAAAATCCCACACATAGACCCTCCCCTCATCAAAGGTATACCGCTTAAATTCTTAGACAAAGCAAAATATCTGGGTCTTATTTTGGACAAGAAATTAAGCCCAATATCCAAGAGAGAGTCAACAAAGCCAACATAGCTCTTTTCTCTTGCAAAAAAGCCGTACGTAACAAATAGGGTCTAGAAACTCATATAACACACTTGCTATACATTTCAGTCATTAGACCGATACTTACATATGGAGTGACAGTATGGTGGACTGCGCTGGAAACAGCAACAAACCGCAATAAGCTTAGCAAAGCCCAACGAACAGCCTATTTAATCATGTGTGGAGCTCTCCGCTCAACTCCTGCTGCTGCACTTGATGTTCTTTTTCATCTCATACCGCTAGATATTTTTAGCAAACAATCGGCCGCTAACACAGCCATTCGACTTAAGGCCTCCTCGCAGTGGATCAATAATGATATTGGCCACTCTACTATACTGAACTCGTTCAGTACTCTACCTAGTAACGTCGATTACTTCACCCCTCATCCAAAATTTAATAAAAACTTTCAAGTTTCCATCCCTTCCAGGTCTTCTTGGGAAAATGAGTCGTTTTTGATAGACGAAGCAATTCATTTCTATACAGATGGATCTAAAACCGATGACGAGGTCGGTAGAGGCGTATACTCCGAAAGATTAAATCTTTGTCTATCTTTTCGTCTTTCCAATCACTGTAGCGTGTTCCAGGCAGAGCTTTTAGCAATAAAAGAAGTCCTCTCTTCTCAGACAGTCAAGCTGCCTTAAAGTCACTGGACTCTGTCTCCATTAACTCACAAATAGCCCAAAATTGTGGATCATCTCTGGTGGAGATGTCAAAACAGTTTAACATTCACCTTACATGGGTGCCGGGGCATAGAGACATTCCAGGAAATTGTAAAGCTGATGAACTTGCAATACACAGAACAATCTTACCTTTGTTGGACAGCAAATCTAATATCGGTATACCCCTAGCTACTTGTAAACTTATGCTCAAGCATGATACCATAAAGAAAGCTAACCACAGATGGACCAGCACCCCAACTTGCCGGTCTATTAAACTGATTTGGCCATTGTTTGAGGTAAACGCTCAAATCAAATAATTTCTATTGGTAGATTGCATATTAGCTTCGTTATAGGTGTCCTTACTGGACGCTGCCTAATAGGAAGATATGCTCTTCGTCTTGGAGTTCCTGCAAATGATTTTTGCAGAAGCTGCATGGATGAAGAAGAAGAGGAGTCAGTTCCTCACCTTCTATGTTCTTGTCCTGCCCTAGCGCAAAGACGTAGACTCCACTTGGGAGACTACTACTATAACGATCCTAGTGATCTAAATAATTCCGATATTCACTGTCTCAAACGCTTCATTATTAGCTCAAAATGGTTTAACGAGTAAGGGTGATTTTTGAAATCCTTGTGGTATCACAACGGAACAAATATTGGTCTAAGTGTGTTGACCTTTTCCGGTCAGCAGCTACTTTAACCTAACCTAACCTAACCGCATTATATGTTTCGTATTATGTGCTACGTCTGGACACAGCACTTTTGTGCACTTTATTTTTGGAATCGGAAAAGGCGATGTATGACAGTAATCGATTGAATCCTTTTGTTGAGCTCCAAACTTCTTTCGTAAAAGAATTCATCTCTTAAAAGTTAATTTTAAATTGTATAATGTGGCGGACAGAACCGAAATCAAAATGCAGGTAGTAATCTGCAAATTCTTGATTTAAAATTCATGGAAAGTGGACATAGTTATCTCGAAGCGGACAGAATTCATATTCATGCAATAATAGAAAGTAGAAAGAGCTCGGAAGTAAAAACAGTTGTACTCCCCTATGGAGCATAAATTGTTAATCGAAATAAGCAGGAAAAGACCATTACCATACACTGTTAGTCATCTAACGTACAATGAATTTATTGATGCTTAATCTTTAAATACTCGTAACATTAAAGTGACGAATACGAATAAGCCAGCAACTGGAGAAAGAATAAATTATGCATGTACTAAGGGGTTTTTGACTACCTTTAATATGTTTGAGAACAGTATGAGCGTTTAGGAAAGTTAAAGAGGATTTAAAAGGAGATACCGATGCACATGCACATTGGTCTTGAATTTCTGAATATTGCAATGGGAAGGAAATATTGGCCCGGGTAAAACATTCCACATTCGTTTAGTGCTGAATTTAACAATACGTCTGAAGTTGGGGCCAAGTACAAACTGATGGGCATTCCCTGGAAGCCCGACTATTACGGTTAAATTTTTTAGGGGAAGGAAGCAAAATAAGCTTTTCACAATGTTTTTAAAAGTAACGGTAAGATAGTGAAAGACAGGAAACATTGCGCCGGTGCTCGAGCGATTCAAATGTTTCTGTTATACTTCTATCACCTTTAATTTTCAACCTTTTCTTGGATTGTGGGTTATTGGTGCACTAGCCCAAATATGGGAATTATACCCAAACTTTGGGCGAATATAGGTTTTATAAAGCCAAATCAAAAGAGGTGAAATACTTGTTGCATCGTCAAAGGAAACCTAAGAATGTTGAGTAAGAATTTCAATTTTTAAATATTAACCCTTCTGATAAAAATTGGATAAAATTACTCTAAAAAGTAAATATAAAAATTATTAAATTAAATTAAATTATTTTTATTTATTAAATAGTAATAATATACATAGTTTTTGTTTCATTATAACTCGTTTCGGTAAAAAAGTAAAGTCTTCAGCATAATAAAGTAAGTTATAAATTAACCGTTTAAGAAATAAATTGTGTTCTAAGTCCTATTTTGATAACTGATATCAAGCACAAAAGTGCTATGTCCTTACATATTTTATTTTATCATGAATAAAATGGAAAACTGTTGAAGAATTACATATTTTTGGTCATTATAACTTTAAAAAGATATCAGGCCATAACATATTTAAATATCAATGCTAATTGAGCTCCTTTAGTAGAGTTATGCACGTATCAAAACTTTAACTTGAGTTTGCCAAAAACAGCAAAAATGGACATAGCACATGTGTGCATTAAGGTATTGATATTCTCAATATGGTACATAAAATAACAAAATCGAATTTCTAACGGTTCGTTTTAAGAACATAAAAACAAAAGTGGACAAATTATTTGCACATCATATTAAACCGGCAAAATTATTTGCACATGTTTGAATTACTGCATTTAACACCACTGGAAGCCTTTTGCCGCAATAACAGCAGCGAGGCGCCTTGGCATTGAGTCCATCAAATTTTGAATCTGTTCTGACGGAACTGTACTCCAAGCTGTTATAAACTCTTCCCAGGTTTCATTTGAAGATCTTCCAATGTCTTGAGGAGTTTTTGATTTAACAAGATGCCAAACATTCTCAATTACATTTAGATCAGGGCTCTGTGGGGGCCATTTTAAAACTTCTTGGTCTACCCCAGATCAAAAAGTTTTTATTGTCCGGGCCGTATGTATAGGAGCATTATCTTGTTGCAAGATAAAATTACTCCCGATGAATATTGACCCTGCCACTAGTGCAAAATCATTTAGTATTTCCAAATAATGCGACTTTGTCATAGGATTGAAGCACCTAACAATTGGTCCTACGCCACAATATGATATGCATCCCCATATCATTATTTTACCTCCTTTGGAATGCCTTGTGAATGTAACGGGTCGTTTGTTTTTTGATTTGCGATCAGAGTAATAAAATTTTCGGCCATAGTTACCATCCAACGAACAAGTAGTCTCATCAGTCCAAAGAACACTTCTCCAAAAAGCCGGCGGCTTATTGATATGCTCCATAGCGAATTCTAGTCTGAGGATTTTATTTTTTCTTGATATGTATATTGGGCTTTTTTTGAATGACGTAAGCGTTTATTTTATTTTATTTCAACCTCCGTCGTATCGTCCTTTCACTAACAGCGGTTTCACGATCTTTGTTCAAATTACTAAGCACATTTCGAGCTTTTGTACACTGGTTACTTTTAAAGGAACGGATAATTTTTGTGTCTTCCCTTTTGTTTGTGGCCCTTTTTTTTCCTCTTCCACTTCCATGAGGTTTTTTGTTTTTCTATTAGGTAATAAATTGTCCTCCGGACGCAGCGATATTTAGCTGAATTTTTTGCTGTCGGAACACCAGAACTCAGAAACAATGGCCGTGCGACACTTTCACAATAAACGAAAAAAAAAAAATAATTAATTGCACCGTTGTTGCGTAGGCGATCGTTATCCACCTCCCAAAAGAAATGCAACAACCCCAAATATGACACTTTTACATAATCAATGTATATACGATCGTATCTCATAGATAATCTTATCTACCCACCATACATGTATGATCGTCCAATAACCACCCCAACCCCCTTGCAACAAACCCCAAGCGAAAGATAAAAACATAACAATAAGGTAGAAACAATTGACTTTAATGAATTTTAATGTAGGAATTTCACTTTTAGAACATAGGTATTGCATATACACAACGAACAAAATAGAAGAAAAGGGCTCACAGCGCAAAGCAATAGAAAAAAAAAAAAAAAAAACTATCTGATGATGTTGTTTCGGGTCCACGAGAGTCCTAATCCAGGGACCAGCAAGTCCAATGAAGACTTGTAAACTTGGTGGATGCAGCAATAAATCTGAAAGGAAGAGATATAGGTATAAGTAAGAAACTAAAATGACAGCTGTAATTATAAACACAGGAACAAACTTACCAATGATCGGAATGTTGCTCCTGTAGAATATCTGACGTATATCGCTTTAGTTGATGAATTTTTTTAATTTTTGTATCCTTTTGTTTTGGGTTTTACCGATTTTTTTTTTTACTTTAATTTGTTTTCTTTTTATTTTTACTTTTTTTGTTCCAATTGTTGCTCGTAACACCATCAAAACAATAACAAGAATGAAAGTTTTGCAAAGTGACAGCTGACACTTGTTGAGGTGAGGGTTCAATGTTCCGAATAGGGCATAGCCATGCAAACAGAAGCTATGATAAGAGCTTTAAAGACTTTCACATACAGGAAATAAAAATTTCTTTACGTGAGCTTTTGATGTGATCGGTTGAATTCAAAAGTGTTAAGATTTTTAAATTAAGGGTAGTGCAATATTAGTATTTTTAAGATATTATAAGTAGATTTGATTGTAGAGTATTTGTTTAGTTTATAGATTTATTTATTACTATTAATTATTATTATTTATTATTATTATTTATTATTTTTTTAAGTTTGTTGCTGCAACAAAATTTTGTAAGCTTAGGCTCCACACCCATACACATGCGTGACCAGGTACAACAAAGGTAAACAGTGCAGACTTAGATTGGACAGATGATTGTAAGTGGGGAACAAAATATGGCTTTTCCAATCTGTAGAAGTTATGTAAGAATAGATATATAGGCCACAGGGCAACGACCGATGATGATGCAATAAAAAGCTTCATTTGATATTTCGAAAGCAAAAAGAAAAGTTGTTGTGCTTTTACCGCAAAAGCAAATCAAATTTAAATTGAAGTGTTTTCTGTGAAGCAAGAAAGGAAAATCCAAGGTGATTTTTTTATATAGTTTTTTTGACAAGAAAAAAACGAAAGTATATATCCTGTGGATTAAGAAATCTATATAAAAACAGGAAGGTGAGGAATTTGTGAGTGATAAAAGGAAAAGAAGTTTTTTTTATATAAAAATCATTTTTAAAACGAATATTTAGATATCAGCCAAAGAAGCAAAAGTGTCGTAGGCGAGATATTGCCATAGGAAAACCTGGAAAATTGGAGACTCCTTTCCGATAAAGCAGAGGTAGGAATTCATTTAGTGTATTAAAGTGTGGAAAAATTAATTTAAAAATATACAAATTTATAGGTTTAAGTCGAAATAGAGGAAATTTCGCCTCAAAGGCATCCGATACGGATATATATATACTTATACATATATAATAGTATATAGATATATATAGTCGGAGAACAAAGGAGCCTGCATACGTTCACGATTTGAGCCTCTGCTAAAGTTTTTTTTTTTTTGTCGATTTGAGGACTTTTGGAATCCTTGGACAAAAGGGTGAAGATACATATATACCAAGAAGGATTTATTTGGTGAAGATCTAGAGCTCAAATCGAAACTATTGAGATTGGTTGGCTGGTGATCTGTAGGGTGTAAAGTCTGTGCTTTTGCTTTGAAGTAGAGTGTACTTAAGGACACTCACACCGGTCGTGAACTCTTGCTGAAATTTGATTTTTTTTTTTGATTAGTCGTGAATTTTGTTTGATTTCCTTTGATAAATAATTTTAGTAGTTTAACTTAATTTTTTTTGAATTTTCATTTCTTTTTAATTATTTTGATTTTTAAATAGTTTTCTTTAAGATTTAAAACTTTATTTTTTTTTGAATTTTTTACCATAAAGTAAGAAAAAAAAAAGGAAAGAAAGAATTTATTAGAGTAAAAGTAAAGATAAATTTAAAGTGTAAAGTGCAACGTAAAGTGTGTCTCTCTGGACTCTCAGAACATATGTATATGTATATATATGTACATATACCAAATTGAGCCATGATCATTTACATATAAAGGAAGGATTTGAACTTGATCCGATTGTACCTGAGAATTACTGCCGGCAGAACATCAAAGGACAACAGAGAAGTAAAACCAGTATGAAAAAGTAAGTTTTTTTTTTTAACAAAAAAAAAATATCTATATTGATATACCTATGCATACATTTATATATACATATATATATTCATAATTATATGAGTAAACAGAAGAAAGAAGTACTCACACTCTGGTTGTACAGGTTCAAGCCACTTAAAATTTTTTATTTTATTTCTTCTTGAAAAGTGAATCTCATTCTGAGATAAATCACTGAAGAATAATCTAAAGAAAAGAAGAATTTTAAATTTTCATTTTTTTTTTCTTACGAATAATTTTCCTATTAAAATTTTTTTTGTTGTTTATATAGTTTTTAATGATTTTTGAAATTGAATGGGATGTTCCAGAGTTAAATAAATAAATGTATATTCGATACAATTTGAGAATTTTCTTTGAGAAAGTGAAGTAAATAATTTCATGATGTGCTAAACGTATAGATAGGTGTGTGGAGGATCGGCTGGGCCGGCGATAAAAGAGGAAACGATGACGAGAACGTAACTAACAATACAGACAAGGAATGATACGACAACTTACGAACAGTGACCTTTCTTTAAAATCTATTTTTGAAGAAATTTTATTACATACATGACAGCATACTTACATTCATACTTACTATATACTTACTAACTAACTTATTTATACACATTTAACTACGTACTTACCTACAAACTTACTGACATCCCTACTTAAATACCTACCTACGAACTTACTTACATATCTACTTAAATACTTACCTACAGACTTACTGAACATATCACTTTAATACTTACCTCTATACTTACTTACAAATCTACATACATACATACGTACCGACATTCTTAAATCATTGTTGATGATGATTTCAAGTTGTAGCTAGAGTTTTCGGATTAGGGGCTATCTCCAATAGACTCATGGCCCAGGAGATAGTATTGGTTGTATCTATGATACAAGGGTGTGTAGGCCAAGCTTTTGCCATCAACATCAGGCAAGGCCTTTGAGACTCGGCGAACTACTGTGTTGGTGAGACAGTGGGGACGATACGGATTTTCGGTCAGCAGGGAAAGAAGGAAGAAAAAAAAAAGAAAACTTTTTTTTTAGATTAGGTTAGTTAGGTTTAGATTTATGATCGTATCCTTCAGATATGAAATTATAATTAAGGGTTTAGTTGTAGATTAGGGTTAAGTTTCATTTTCTTTCATTTTTCTTTTTTTTTTTTTTTTTGTTTTGCTGAGAGATCTGATTTATGCCTCACCCTTTCACCAATGCAGTAGCATAGGTAACTAGGTTTGTGCTCTTCCTTTTTTTTTAGTCCCAAACACCTATCCTATAATCCCATACCCCCTTCCTATCCTCATCCTTTGATCAAGGCATGACTTTATTTTGTTTGCGAAACGGGATGAGTTTGGAAAATGGCAAGAACCACCCCCATTCCTTCGAGCTTAGCCGAGCAAGAGCAAGCATGCCATCGCCTTTTTCCAATCTCATGAAGAAACACCCCTGTGGTACCCCATACGCAACACCGTTCACTATGTACTCTCATGAAGAGGAACGAACGATGCGGCACCATACGAGCGTATTCCATAATTTTTTACGTAGAGTTGTGGAGAGTAGGGACAGATGATAATCTGGAAGGGGTGATAATATTTTCGGTAAAAGCAAACCGAAGGTGCAGAACAAAGCGACGACAAGAAAGCTATTTTCTGTTTTCTTTTTATCAATTTTCTATAGAAATAAGTATGAGGTGGCATTTTTTGCTTCACGCATAGAGAAAAAACGGTATATTGTTAGGTTTGATTTTTTTCGTTGTATTTGTATTGGAGCAAATGTAGGATTTTTATTCAAATACAGGAATTCTTAAACGGTTACCACAATTATTTTGTGTAGATAGATAATTATTTTTGTAGGCAGATTTTTCAAATGCAGAATTTTGAGAATTGGAGTTTTGAGTATTATTCTGAAATACAGAACAATTAGGTATATTGAAATCTAAAATTTTGAAGAGTAGAATTTTGGAATGCAGAATTTTGGGAAATTAAATTTTGAAATGCATAAAAATTAATAAGTAAAATTTTGAAAAGCAGAAGTTTGAAAAAGGAATTTTGAAATGCAGAAAGCTTAATAAGTAAATTTTGAACAGCAGAAGTTTGAAAAAGGAATTTTGAAATGCAGAATTTTAGGAAATAATATTTTTAAATTTTGTGCTTTTTTACTTAGTAATTAAAATTTTGAAATGCAGAATTTTGAGAAGTAGAATTTCGAAATGCGGAATTTGGAGAAGTAGAGTTTCAAAATGTAGAATTTTGAGAACTTTAATTTTGACTAAAATTTTATCAATTAGAAAAAAATCATGTGGTACATCACTCCAAACATCACGAGTATGCAATTTTTAACTCGCTTAGATGCCTAGTTTAGCCAGAAATCACGTTAGATGATGTCTACTTTGGGGGGTCTACGAAGCTCCGCTTAGCCGCAAATCGCATTTAAAGATAAACATTTGTTTTTCGTTACATGCGATACGTGGATTGAAAGGTGGCACTCCCTAGACCCACGAATATGCAATTTTTAATCCTCTAAGATGCTTAGTTTAGCCAGAAATCACGTTAGAAGACGTCAACTTTGGGGGGTCTACGAAGCTCCGTTTAGCCGCAAATCGGATTTAAAGATAAACATTTGTTTTTCATTACATGCGATACGTGGATTGAAAGGTGGCACTCCCTAGACCAAGAATATGCAATTTTTAATCCTCTAAGATACCTAGTTTAGCCAGAAATCACGTTTAAAAATGTCAACTTTGGGGGGTCTACAGAGCTCCGTTTAGCCGCAAATCGCATTTAAAGATAAACATTTGTTTTTCGAAAAAAAAAATATTTTCACATTTTTTACTTCTAATGGAAGAAAAATATATGTATGTATTAAATGTATTTTTTTTTGTTAATTTGTAATAGGTAAACTTCAACTACTAAATCAGAAAAAAACAATTTCTGCTAAAATAATTAACATGGCGATTTTTAAATGTGGCAACCATGTCTTATTTTTTTCATATTTCAGCCGTTTTTTAGAGGCAAATGGATATGTATATGTGTTCGCGTTTTTTTCTCATAATTATTGTCTGTGCGATTGGCAGTGGTTATTTATTTTAAGGTAATGGTTGAAAAAAAAATTTCAAAAAATGGGTATTTTTTGTACGCCCCATGGAACCATTTTTTTTGTTTTTCATTGTATCAAAAACAGTACAACCGATTTTGATCATTTTTTTGCTAAAGCTCCCCAAAAACTTAAATAGAATTGTGTATTCAAATTTTCAAAAAAAAAAAAATTTTGGATTTTTAAAATAAACTTTTCAAAACTCAATATTTCGAAAACCCAGAGAATTGTTTCCCATTTTCCGCACAGTGAGATCGTTGTTACGGGCGATTTCAATGTACACAATTCTTCGTGGCTGCGCTATTCTGGTCAGACAACACCCGAAGGAAGGTATGTCGAGATCTTTGCTGAGTTAAACAATCTGACCCAGCTTGTTGACGAGCCAACTCGGATTCCTGACGTTGCAGGTCAATCGGCCAACACTCTAGACTTGTTCCTTACCTCAAACCCTGATAAATACACCATAAATGTTTTATCGCCTCTAGGCACTTCAGACCATTGTGTCATATCTGCGAATTTCTCGTGTCAACAATCCCCAGTTAAAGAAAAAAAACCTGTAAGAACCGTTTGGCTGTACGAGAAAGCCAACTGGAACGGTTTCAATGATTTCTTCGGGAAATTTAACTGGTCGCTATGCTTCCTCGGTAGTGATGTAGATTCCAGTGCAGATATGGTCTCAAATCTTATTCTCTACGGTATGAGAAATTTTATTCCGAATAGGACAAAATCTATCAAACCGAAAGAAAACTCCTGGTTTGATTCGAGCTGTAAAGAGGCTATCAAGGTAAAAGAAGTAAGTTTCCGTTGTTTTAAAGCCAATCCCACTGAGGAAAACCGGAATAAGTATAAACAAGCTAGAAAGACCTGTTAAATCCATATCCGACGAACAAAATTTTTACATGATCAAAAATTACGGCAAAAAATACTATTATGTCCCAAAGGTAGTAAAAATTTTTGGTCATTTGTAAAAAACATACGAAACACTACGTCATCCTCAGTTCCAACGCTCGTCTTCAATGACATTCCTGTTGTAAGTTCGATAGATAAAGCCAATTTGCTTGCAGCACAGTTTGCTGTTAACTCGACGCTACCAGGGAGTGACATGACTCCTCCTGTACTTGAGAGCGTAAACGATTATATGGGACGAATCTTCTTTCGCACTCGTGCAGTTGCTAGAGTACTAAAAGATCTTGACATTCACAAATCCGCTGGCCCGGATAGTATCCCTGCTATTGTTCTGAAGAGGTGTTCTTCATCGCTGGCAAAACCTCTGCGTAAGCTTTTCCATCTGTCCTACTCTTCAGGTCTCTTTCCCAGTAGATGGAAAACAGCATTTGTCCAGCCAGTCCCTAAAAAAGGCGAATCCTCCTCCCCCTCTAACTATCGTCCAATTGCACTTACGTCCCTTCTTTCCAAGGTCATGGAAACCCTGATCAATTTTCAGCTTAAGAAATATCTTGAAGAACGAAAGCTCCTTAATGACCGGCAATATGGCTTTCGTAGCAATAGGTCCACTGGTGATCTGATGGTATATCGCACCGAAGAGTGGAACAAATCTTTACATCGTTTTGGAGAAAGTAAGATTATTGCACTTGATATTTCAAAGGCATTTGATAGAGTTTGGCATCAAGCTCTCTTATCGAAAATGCGTGCATTTGGTATCGATGAATCTCTTCTTCGTTGGATTAGAAATTACCTTTCGGAACGTTCACTACAAGTAGTTTTAAACGGTTTCAAATCTGATATCCATAAAATAAATGCTGGTGTGCCCCAGGGCTCCGTATTGTCTCCGACACTCTTCCTTATATTCATAAATGATCTTTTGTCTGAAACTTCTAATCCACTCAATTGTTTCGCTGACGACAGTACCCTCAGCTTTTCATATTCGTTTTTAGATTCACATCCCTGTCCTTCGGATGTGGACTTCCAACGGCAGCGTATGATAAGCTCATTAAATTCTGATCTTAACAGCATTGTCCAATGGGGAATCAAAAACCGTGTAGAATTTAATGCCTTGAAAACTCAATGCTGTTTACTGTCGCTTAAGCATAACCCTCCCTCAATGCCACTATCCATGGATGGCACTTGCATCGAGGAAACTGTACAGCTTTCAGTACTCGGTATGTGTATCACAGACCACCTTTTGTGGAACGATCACATCTATATTATTATATAAAAGCGAAACCATTTTAAACCTTGATACGCACGATCTCAGAAAGTAGTCAACCGATTTATTTGAAATAAATTTTATTATTTTCTATATTGTTATAAGAGTGTTTATGGCTATAATGTTTTTTCATTAATAATTTGTCAAACTTAAATATTATTGATTTTACATTTTTTGTCCATTTTTTTTCATTAGTTGACTTATACAACCACTCATATCTTAAAACCTACACAATAATCAACAAAGATTAGCATTGCTTCATAAAGTCAATATTGTTGCGCAAATTTTAAGCCCAAAATCACTTCTTAGTTAAACATACAACCTCAGAAATAAATAAAAACAAAATATAAAATTATAAACTTTTTGAATTCATTTTATCCAGGAATTAGATTTCATCACAATCGTGAGGTCGCTGCTTTGTTTCATTTCATTATCATTCCAACAATTTTAATTTTCTTTTCTTCCCGCTCCCATACTCTCTCTCACTCTCTTAATATCTGTTCCATTCAATAGTTACGTTATTTCTCTTACCTACCTCCCTACAATTTTTCTGTATTGTATAGTTTATCTAATTAATCGACACACACACACATTTTTTTTGTTTCTCTTTTTACTTGCGATATAAGTAGGTAATAGGTACTAACTATAGAGCAAGTTCTGCATTTGGAAAAAAAATCGAACTCGAGATTTTGATCAAAGTTGACATTACGATGATAGCGAAGACGAATAAAGTGGGTCCGACGATTCCGTCTGTTTGTCTGTATGCCTGTATGTCCGTATGTCTGTATGTCTGTACCTCGATCTAGAGCCTAAGCCACTGGAGCTATTTTCTTTAAACTCGGTACTTAAGGGTCTTCGGTGATTCTCTAGAGGAGAAATTGAAATTTTTTTTTTTAGCTCTAAAACTAACAGTACCATCCCATACACCCGTAATGCATAATCTTACTTATGTCGAAAATGGCTCTAACGATTTTGATAAAAAAAAATAGGTGTGATATTATGGACACGGACTACATTTTGGTAAAAAAATGTTTGGGGGAAATGTTATTAACGGTACCTGTCATAAAACGGTTTTTTTGATTTACGAATTTCTCATCAACAGCTCTAACGATTTTAACCAAGGTTTTTATGCGTGAGCTTCTGTACACTCGAAAAAAGATAATCTAAAATTTTTTTCGAAAAAATAGTTTTTTGATTTTTATAAAACTAATATAGGTATTTTTTTTTTGAAAATTCAATATCTAGAAAACGAATACACGAATAAATTTTTAAATTACGTTATAAAATGTATTTTATTGAATACTAATAACTTGCATATCATTTTTGTTTATACAAATTTTAAGGACGATTTAGTACACAAAAAACATTATCAGGGCGTCTGTATGTCCGTACCTCTCTCTACAGCCTTACCCACTGGCCATATGTTCTTCAATCTCGGTAGTTAAGGGACTTCAGTGATTCCCTAGAGGAGAACTTGAAATTTTTTTTAGCTCCAAAACTAAAGGTACCCCCCATACACCCGTAATGCATAATCTTATTTATCTCGAAACGGTTCTAACAATTTTGATAAAAAAAATTAGGTGTGATATCATGGACATTGGACATGGATTACATTTTGGTGAACAAAAATTTTGGGCAAAATGTTAATAACGGTACCTGTCATAGAACGGTTTTTTGAATTTTTGACTTTCTCATCAACAGCTCTAACGATTTTAACCAAAAATTTTCAGCAGGAGCCCCCTTAAGTTTAAAATAATATTGTATATAAAAATATTCGAAAAAAAAAACTATTTCTAAAATTTATACTACCTAATACTTAAAATTTGGCATCCCAAATTTTGTTCCCGAAAATTTTTAAGAATTTGTCATATGAAAAATTACTTAAATATTAAAAAGATTAATCAGACGGCAATTCCATACATTTGAACATTTTTATCTCATTAAATCTATGTTTTATGTTTATAAAATGTATTTTAAATTCCAAAGTACTTTTACATAAGAGCAAGTTTGTGCGATCCAGTCGTGCATTTTATTTTTTAAGTTACTTGAATACAATCAATAGCATTTTGGGTGACAAAAATGGACATTCAATTGACTACAGTGCCGTGCACATGAACTATTCTATAAAAGCGAAACCATTTTAAAGTTTGGGTTGAATGATTTCAGAAAGTAGTCAACCCGTTTATTTGAAATAATTTTTATTATTTTCTATATTGTTATATTTATTATATGCACAAAAACATGAACAAGCTCTTTTTTTTCAAGTGTGAAAGAGAATCTAATTCGATACGGTATGTTATACATATAAACTAAAATTAATATTATTGTAGCAAATATGCTCAGTCCCATTGAGAAATGTTTTAATATGCTAATATTAATATTAAGAAAATATTCGTAGTTACAATTTGCGAAGCAACGCGAGTACGGGTCGGCTAGTATATGATGTCGCCAAAATCACTGCTAAGTGTTTAGGTTTTCTCCGCCGATGCAAGAAGTTTTTTACCCCTTCTGATCTGGCTGTAATCTATAAGGCCTATATTCGTCCAAAGCTTGAGTACAATTCCCATATCTGGGCAGGTGCTCCAAAAACCTGCTTGAGTCTCTTGGACAAAATTCAAAAGAGAGCTATAAAAATGATAGGTGACCCTTGTCTAACTCAAACATTTGAATCTCTCGAGCACGGCCGCTATGTTTCATGCCTATCATTATTTTATCGGTATTTTCATAAACAGTGCTCTAGTGAAATAGCCAGTTGCATTCCTCCCCTCAGACAATTCAACCGTAATACCCGAACTTCTAGCAATGCTCATCAGTTTACCCTTGAGCCCAATTTCGGACGTACTCTCAAGTACAGAGATTCTTTTTTCAGCCGCACTACACGAATGTGGAATGCTTTACCCGGCTCAATGTTTCCCACTCATTACAATGTGCAGACATTCAAAATCAATGTGCATCGGTATCTCCTTTCTCATCCTATCCTATTTTCTTAATTGCTCGCACTGTGTTTAACATTATAAGGGTATTCATAACCCATTGAGTGCGCGTATAATATAAAAAAAAAAAAAAAAAACCCATGCTAGATTTTTTTTAAACTTGATAAGTAAAAGTTTATCAATATAATCTACAAGATGTGAGAAAAAAAATTTATTTTACCTAAAAATAAAGGTACCCACCATACAAATGTAAAAAAAAATTAAAAAATAGTTTTCAAAAATCGTATTTTTCTCGAAAACGGCGCCTGGAATTTTAATAATTTTTTTTCATTGTATGATCTTTAATTTAAAAAACAAATTTTGAAATTAAGATATTAGGTACAGCTTGTACCTACCATAGAACCATTTTTTTCAAATTTTGACATTTGACAATTTTCTCATTATCGAAATTTTGTATAGAGATGCTTCCAAAAAGTTTAAAAACATTGCGTCTCAAAGCTTTGAAAAAAATATTTTTTTAATTTTTGGAAAAAAATTATTTTTTTTCTTGGAAAATTCGATATCTCAAAAACGGCTCAACATTTTTATGTGGAAAAAATTTAACTCGACATTTTGATCAAAGTTGACTTTACGATGATAGAGAAAACGAAAAAATATTTTTTTATCTAAAAAAAATGTTTTTGAAAAATCAATGTCTTGAAAAAGTTTGAGCGATTAATTTTTGAAAATATTTCCTAGTATCTTTATTTTTAAATACTTAAAATTAATATCCCAAATTTTTTTCTAGAACAATTTTAAAGAAATTTCTTATATTTAAAATTAGTTTAATAATAAAAGGTTTTTAAAACTTTGTTTGCATAAATTCGTACTTTTTATATTTATATTAACAAAATACCAAAAAAAAAAAACAAAATTTTTATTTTAATGAATTAATAATTTCCAAATTTGATGAAAATTCGTAGACAAACATTAAAAGAAATATTTGTTTGTTCAAAATTCGCAGGGCAAATATCTTATTTTTTTTACAAAATATATGGATAAAAACTATTTTTTATAAAAAAAACGTTTATTTTTATTTTCAAAGTTTTTCATGTGGGGTGCATCAATAATTTTTTTAAAATTAACACCATATTTCTTTTTTTTTTAATTTTTCTAAAATTGCTTATTGGCAATATGTAAATGCAGACAACCTATTTTTTCCAAGAAAGGTATCTGATTTTTTTTTAAATATTATGTCAATAATAATTTTATTCTATTTATTCTAATTTTTTTTTAATTAATTTAAGTTTTCTAAAATTATTTTTTTCTCGAAAAACTTATTGCTTTATGTGAATATTTATACATTTCTGAAATTGTTTATATAAACATAAAAAGTATTAAACATTTTCTATATTTTTTGCAAACAAAGTTTATATGAATAAATTTTAAAAACTGGTCTATACCTATATCAAATACCTATGAACGCATAAAAATATTTTTTTTGTAATCAAAATTATTTTCTACCATACCATATTTTATATTATGTAGGTATGTACATATGTAAAAGCTACAGTTATGGACAGAGAAATAGCACACTTATGAGAAAAATCTCGCGATTAAAATGTTCGTTATGTCCAATTTTTGTGGTAAGTTTGTTCTCAAGGCATAATGGTCTACATTAATTGATGTAAACAAAAAAGTCTTAATAGTCCCGTTAGCTTTGATAGATTCTTGCATTTGCCTTTTGATTATATTCTTTTCTCTTTTACTCCTGGACACAGAAATAGCACATATTATTTTAACCGTTGAATTTTTATTTCGCGATCGAAATTTATGAGAGATAGTGCTTATTTTGTGTTGTTTATAGTTTCATAAAAAAAGTTTTTAACAAAATGGGCCGAGGAGCGCATTGTACTCCCGAAAATAGGAAAATTATTTTCGATCTTCATACACAAGGTAAAAATCCTACCCAAATATCCAAAACACTAAATTGTTCCCGTAAAATGGTTTATAATGCCATTGGTTTAGTGAAAGCAAATCGAGATATGACAACAGAAATTAAAATTCGTAAGCCACCACCCCGCAAAACTTCGTTACGAATTGACAGAGCCATTGCTAGAAAGTGCAAATGTGACCCTTTTAAGTCATCTCTAGACATTATGGCGGAAGTAAATGAAGAATTTGGTGTTGATGTCTCAAGCAGATTGATAAGAAGAAGACTCAATGATGCTGGGTTGCTTGGACGTGTGAGCAGGAAAAAACCGTTACTTTCCAAGAAGAACATCAAAGCTCGTTTGACTTTTGCTAAGATTATAAAAACAAAAACGTGCAGTTTTGGAAGAGAGTGCTTTGGAGTGACGAAACCAAAGTTAATCGAATTGGTCCAGATGGGAAAACATTTGTCCATCGCCCAAAGTGCCAAGCATACAACCACAGGTACACTCTTAAGACTGTGAAACACGGAGGGGGCAACTTGATGGTCTGGGGAGCATTTTCATGGCATGGAGTGGGTCCACTGGTGAGGATTGATGGCAGAATGGATAAATTTTCTTATCTCAATATTCTTAAGAATACCATGGAACCATTTTCCTTTGAATCTATGCCAGTAAATTGGATATTCATGCATGACAATGATACCAAACATGCATCAAACATAGCCAAAGATTGGCTTTTGGACAAACAAATTGATATACTGACCTGGCCAGCTCAAAATCTCGATCTAAACCCCATAGAACATCTACGAATTGATGTTAAGGTTAAGATTGGGCAGAAAAAATTCAAAAATTCGAACGATCTTTGGGCCGGTATCAAGGAAACGTGGTATTCTATCCCACAAAGTAGATGCCAAAAATTATTTGAGAGTTTACCAAGAAGATGCCAGGAAACTTTGAAAAATCGTGGTCACCCAACAAAGTACTAACTTGGTAATATTGTAAGATTTGAAATTCTAAGAATTTTTCGCTAAAAGGTTGAGTTTTTTACAATTCTAGGAATGTGTGCTATTTCTTTGTCCACAAGAAATAACGTCACCACAAATTAAAATAATTTTTAAAAATCTCCTTTATAGTTTATAATTTTAAATTAATATTTAGATGAAGCTTTATTTGTTGTAAGAGGTCCTGAAATAAAAATTAAAATGTTTTAGTTCATAAGTATAAAATAAAACTAATATTCATACAAAACATCATAAGTGTGCTATTTCTTTGTCCATAGCTGTATTTTCTCTAATAAAAATATAGGTATAGGTACGTACCTATTAGATTTGCTTAAAGAAATAGTTTTATACCTATATGTATATGTTGGTAGGTACATTTAGATTTAGATTTAGATTTTTATTCATTACAATATTACTCAGTAAGATACAATATCTTATAAATTAGAGCAAATATCAGTATCGCAATACTACAAGCTTATGTACATTATTCTGGTATTGACATATTTGAAAAAGTGAAAAGTTAAAAATTTGGTACATTTCCGGTATAAGAAAGAAAAATACAAAAGAGATAAAGAAAAAAAAAGCATAAAATAATAAGTTAATCCTAAATATATTAATACAAAATATCATCACCATAATTATCATCATCCCAACCATCCCAACCACAATCACTGTAGACATCATCAATGTGTATCAAAAAAAAGTCTAAGCGACTTTCCAAACTGGGTCGTGCAGCTTATCATTCTTAAAGTACGGGGAAGAGAATTCCACAATCGAATGGCATGTACAAAAAACTGGCGTTCAGACACAAGAAAAGAAAAACGAATTGGTATTAAGTCGCAAGATCTATTAGATCGTGGGAAATTAATTTGTTGATATAAATATTCAGGTTGACGGAATTGTCAGATGTTATGAAGGAGGGTTAATGTTCTCAGTTTAAACAGATTGTCTAGAGAAATTCCATACATTGATTTCGAAAAATTGGAAATGTGGTTGTATCTTCTAATTCCATATACATAACGTGCAATGCTATTGAACGCTACATTAAGTAGCCGTTTGTGCTCGTAATCACAGTTACTGAAAATCTCACTACCGAAGAGCATTACTGGAACAATCAACGCCTTTACCAACATTAAACGAGTTTTCAGCGGTGTTAAGTGATGAGATGCCCAAAGCATGCGAAGACCACAGTAAACTTTGCCTAACGTAAGTCTTATATGGGTGTTCCAGTTAAGTGTTTTATCAAACGTTATTCCAAGATTGTTTGTGCAATCAACAAACTGAATGATAGTATTGTTAAGATACATTTTTGGAAAATAGGAAGTGTCAGTTACTTTCCTTGAAATGACTAAGCATTTTATTTTCTCAGGATTTAAACAGAGCTCATTGTTAAGAGACCAGAATACAATTTTATCCAAATCCTCATTAATTTCATGCACGCCATTTTCAACCATACCAAGAGGAAAATTGTTATAAAGTTGAACATCGTCTGCATACATATGCATGGAAGAGCTCAGTAAACAGGAAGGAAGATCATTTATATACATAGAAAAAAGCAATGGACCTAATATAGAACCCTGAGGAACACCTCTATGCAAAGGAAGGAAAGAAGACATTGAATTGTTCATAAAAACAGCTTGAGATCGATTAGTTAAGTAGGAAAACATTAATTTAGCAGACTGCAGGGAGAAGTTAAATTGATCTATAAGTTTTTTACAAAGTATGTTACAATTGACAGTATCAAAGGCTTTCGAAAAATCCAACAGAGTAAGAATTGTTACTCTATCCCTATCTAAAGCTTGTCTGATATTTTCCACAACATTTATTAAAGCTGTTGTACAACTATGTTTAGATCGAAAGCCTGACTGATTGGTAGATATCATTTTATTGTTGTTTAAAAAAACACGTATTTGTTTATTTATGAGCTTTTCGAAAACTTTTGAGAGAAAGGGTAAAATAGCTATTGGTCGAAAGTCCTCACAATTACGAGTTTTAGGGATGGGTATAATTTTAGCTTTTTTCCAAATGGATGGAAAAGTACTAGTCGTAAGAATAGTATTAAATGTGTGAGTTATATATTTTATTACAAAAGGTAATATGGCTTTCAAAAAAATCGGATGTATGCCATCGATACCAACTGAGTTAGACTTAATTGCTAAAATACTTTCTAAAACATCGACCTTACCACCCACTGCACTATTGTAGGTAGTTAAAATAGTTGATTGCAATTATTATTTTTGTTCTTCAAAATTACACCAATTATTATACTTTTGAATAACAAAAATAAAAATAATTGCAATAAACATAGGTAAGTTACCTAATATATTAAGATAAGGTTCCTATGTACACACAGTCACAAAAGTAAGTATACAGCAGGAAACAAAATGTTAAGCAGAGAGGAAAAAATTGAAAAAGCATATGTTATGAAACATTTGGCGTATATTTTTTAGAAAATTTTATTCCCTTTTCATAAAATCAATTATCAAAACATTTTTTTTTAAAATGGCTTAGATATCAACTTAAAACTAAAACTCTCTCAGAATTTTGATCACAAAAGTAAGTATATACACTAATAGAAATTACAACATTTTTAACTTAATATTAGAATTTAGTAACTTGTTGGGTAACCTTTTGATTTAATTACGGCATCGACGAAACAAGTTTTTGGGTAACTTAGGGTTATTTTATTTTGTTCCATTCTTCTTGAAGGATTCTTTTATACTCTACTTTTGATTTTATCTCATGTTTGCGGATTTGACGCTCCAGATGATCCCATAAATGCTCAATAACATTTAAATCTCGCGATTGAGGAGCTGTTTTGACTTGTCTTCGCGCATTATATAGCAGCCATTCTCTCACGATTTGCGAGGTATGATTGGGGTCATTATCTTATTGAAAGATGAATGACCTCTCACAACCTAGTTTTTGTGCACTTTGATGAAGATTATTTTTTAAGATGTCGAGGTAACCAAAACGATCTATCGTACTCTCAATAAAAACCAGGTTACCCACTCTAGATGCCGCCAAGCACCCCCAAACCATAACTGAACCACCACCATGTTTAATAGTTCCAGCCAGGTGGTTAGGATCTAACGCCGTATTAGGTTTTCTTCACACTTTTACACGTCCATAAGAGCCATGGATGTTGAATTTGCTCACGTCAGAAAATATAACGGTATTCAGAAAGCCAAATCGGTCTGAATATGACTTCTGGCAAATTCAATCCGCTTTTGGCGATTGACCTCTAGCTAATGAATGGTTTTTTCCTAATAGCACAGCCTTATATCTGACTTCGTGAAGGATGCGGCTTATAATTTGGGTACAGCATGACTTACCTGTCTCTTCTTCTATCTCGGCGCTTATTTTCGCATTTTTCTTTACTTTGTGAATTATTAGTCGCTTCTCATGTTCAGAGAACGTTCGCGGGCGGCTACTGCGAGCCATGTTCGTAAATGTTCCACCTTGTTTCTGCTATTTCAATATTTTTTGGACAGTTGCTGGGCTCCTATCAACAAGTGCAGCTACTTTCCAAATCGACTTTCCTTCACTAGAGTACTAAACTATTAATTTTGGTAAGTCCAAGGAGAGCTCTTTTCCACGTGGTGCCATTTCTAATTTTAAAAGAAATAATTTGAACTGAAATAGGCTAGTCTAGTAGTTTTGCCTTACTTTTTTAATAAAAAAACAACAAATCGACTCAAAAGTTTTTATTGATGCAACATCACATAAGAAAAACTGTCTGTATACTAACTTTTGTAACCTATTTTTTTTACCCGTCATTACAAATAATGAGATAGCAAAGAAGTGGATACAAATTGTACCGTTATTTTGCGTAACAGCAGTAATGTGTATGACACTTGTGCCATATACAGAGAATAGATATGGATTTGATATTAACGGTATTTTTTCGTCTATTTACGTATTATCTTGGTTGTATACTTACTTTTGTGACTGTGTGTAGATATACTAAAATTCAAAAAAGCCTAATCCTATCAAGAATCAATTTTCAAAATTATTCCTACTTAAATCTATTCAAATAGGTATGTGTGTCCGTACAAATAAAAAGCAACGTTGTATTTTGGTTAGATATGCCGAAATTGAACAACGTTGCTTTGTTGCGTATGAAATAGCAAAAACAAAACAAATATTCTTGACAAAAAAATATAACAACAAAACACAGAAGATCCCTCAAAAGGAAAATGATACAAAACAAATTTTATTTTCTCTTTCTCGTCTTTCTCATTGCCAGAGCTGATAAAATTTTCTCGCTCTTCCTCAATTACTACCCCACCCTAAATCAAGTCTCCACGACAATATTTTCCTACGACAGCGCCCTCGGTAGAGTGTATTTCATAACACTTTTTTCTGTTCCATGAGAGTACTATAGTTTATACATACAATGGTTCATCACAACGAAGATGTGACACACCTCTATGATATAAATGATGAACAAATGGACAAACAATAGTGATGTAATGAGGCAATACAAAATGTCCCATACACCAATCTGAAATGTCCCATCACCTCAAAACGAAAAAATGTATTACCTCACACCTCACCACAAAAGCAACGAAAAATATTTCTCTTTACTCTTTCACAAAAAAAAACACTATTCGTATCGAGCATCTCACTCATCGGCCTGATACTAAGACTGAGACTGATGCAGATGCAGAATGAAGTTGTATTGTAGTCACGGTTGCCACTTGAAAAAAAAAATCGTGTCCAAAGTTGAAAATAAAAATGACCAAATGTAGTTAAAAATGACCAAAATAAAAAAAAAAACAATTAAAAAACAGAACAAATAATTCATCATATGTTCTTATGTATATTATACAGCTTACACGTTATTTTTAAATTATTAAAAAACAAAAACAATAACAGATCACGATTGTGCAAAATTTTAGTTGAATTAGTACGATGGTTTAGTATAAATCTAGGTAAAACCAACAGTTTTGCAAATTTCAATCGAATTCAGCATCATACTTTCTCTATCCTTTTATTAAATACCTATTTTATTTTTTTAGTATCGTGCTAACTTTATCACAACAGGTCTGTCTGTTTGTTTAGTTTTTCGCATGAACTGCCATTACTTTAGTGTTTAATAGTAATTTATTAAAATTTAAAATTAAGAAAGAGTTAGTAATCTACTTAAAAGTTAGCAAATTGTTAAGTAGTATCATCATAACACCTTATTACTAAGCTGTTTAAAATTTTGCGCGATATGTTTATGTATGAAGATGAGTTATTTCCACTTAATAACTATAAAAATAAATATATGTTTTCACAAACGCTATTTTAAAACAATTTTTTGCAGACTAATAACCATTAATAATTTTTTGATCTTCAAACTCTTTGGCTATTATTATATTATTAAACTTATTTTATTAAACTTAATCCGCAAAATTTTCGCTCGCAAAATACCAAATATTTTGTGCGGTGGGACTGCGCAATATTTTTAGAAATTCCTTAAATTGGTTGATGCGGTTGACACTATAAGCAAAAAATGTATGTTTTATGTTGCGACACTTTTTTTCAAGTTCACTAGGAACTTTTTGTAATAATATGCAAAGCGAAGATGCAGCGAATGGCAAGTGTCTTAAAAGAAATGACATTGCTTTTCAATTTGGCTTGATGTTCATAACCACACTAACCATAACACTAGCCTCATCAGTTGCAAGACCAATTAAATTTTCAAATAGTATATTTTATTTTTACCCAGCGAAGAAGCAACATTGCGCAAAATTAACGCACAATTTTAAGTTTTCCAGCTATCTATCATTAAATTCGCAAGTGATGAAAATGAACGCATTCAGTTTTTGTGCATTCATTGATCGTGCTGGGGTATTTTTGTTCAATTAAACACATTAACGCACTGTTTACATCATACGCTAATAAAACTGCTTTTGGTATACATTTCATTTTTAAGAACATAAAAAGCAAAAAAAAAGTTTTTTTTTTCAATTTGTTGAAAAAATGACCAAATGGTATAAAAAATGACCATGTGACCAAGTGAAAAAATAATGACCAGATTTGGTCATAAATGACCAAACTGGCAACCGTGATTGTAGTAGGCCTCAAACTCTCTGTCTCTACCCACCAAAGATCAAACCAATGGAAATAGAATGAGGTTTTTGGAAGATGAGGATTTGAAATGAAATGAATGAATGTGTTGTGACTTGTGAGTTGAGTTGTTGAGTACTTTTTACTCAAACGTCCCATTCAAACAAAATTCGTGACATTGTCGCAGGCTGGGTTTTTGTATCAGACTGGAACTTTGTACCAGGCTGGGACTTTGTACCAGACTAGGACATTTGTCATTTAAGGATTGAGGTTCTTTTGCATCTGTTTGAGGAGACAAAATGAGAAGACATAATGAGTGGGACTTATGAATGAATGAATGTTGCACTGACTACAATGTAACAAACAATGAAGATAGGTATGAAGCATTATCGAAAATTATACAATCAAAGGGTTAAAAAAGGAAGGAGTTTTTTTTACAGTTTGGAGTAGGAGGTTTTGTTAATTTTTGAAGGAGTAGGAATTTTCGTTTTTGATATGCAAATGCAAGTGCATTCCTTTTATTTGTATTTGTTTTGTTTTTAGTGTTAGAAAAAAGAGACTAGGGTTTAGAGATCAAGATCAAATATGAGAATTAAAAAAAAAAAATCAATCAATCAATTGTGCTGAGTTTGCGTACGTGAAGAGTCATTACTGTTGTATTTAGTCCAGTGTCCTGTAATCAAATTTGTTTGTAAAAAAAGTGATCAGAACAGGTCTTAACAGAAGAAACATGTTGAGTGGGAAGAAAGTACGATAAATATTGTTTTTAAATGCAAAAATGTAATGATGTATTTTTTTAAACTCATTAAATTCAATTTATTTTGAATGTGATAAAATATTTGTTTTTTGTTGTTAAAAAAATATCTTTTTGTGTTTATCTTTTTATTAAATGCTTTTGTTTTCTTTTAATAACTTAAATAAAATTTAAAAACACCACTTTTTCTTTTAAACTTTTTTTTTTGATTAATTTTTTTATTATATCTTTTTATATTTACTTATTTTAAACTTTATTTCTGTTAAAAACTAAAACTTTTTTAATTTTGTTTTTAAATGTTTTATTTTAAAATAAAGTGTTTTGTATCAAGAATATTTAATTAAATATTATTATATTTATTTATATTTAATTTTTGTAACCTTTTTATTTAATGCAATTTTAAAACTGTTTTTGGAAAAAATATATACAGTGATCCACAAAAGTCTGCGTACAAGCAAGATATTTTTTAAAAATTGCTGTTATTCACAAATATAAAGTGAATTATTTTAAAAAAAAGGTATTTTTTATTAAAAGAAATTCGCTACGTTTTTATTTTCAACAAAAAAAAATACAAAATAAATATTGGTATCACAAAAAATTAATAAAAACAAAATTAACCTCTGAAATTCTTCCACAAAAGTCTGCGTACAGGTGAATATTTCTTGCATTACACTCTCTTTAAGTATCGATAAATTTTTTTTTTGCATAATATGATTGTTTGTTTATTTTTAATCGTTCTAAACGCGTATTGCAAATCATTGTCTTTGGTTTTTTTTTTGTTTTTAAAGCAAAAAATGGCAAATAAAGAGTTAAGTTTGACTGAGCGGCAGTTGATTTATTAATCTTTACGTCAAACAAAAAAAGTCGTATGGTGAAATATCAAAAATAACCTGAAGAGCTCGGTCAACGATACAGAGAACGGTAGATCGCTTTAGAAACGCAGGACAGATTAAATCGGAGACAAGATAAGGCCGACCTTCGAAGCTCTTCGAAAGGGATAAGCGTATGATCAAGCGAATGGTGGAGCAAGATCACTTTATAACGGCTAAGACGATAAGCACACGGCTCGAAAAATATAACAATAATACAGTGCATCCAGAAACGGTAAGAAGAGCTATTGTTCAAGAGGGGTTTAAGTCACGCACACCCAGGAAAAAAACATTGGTCAGTAAAATAAAGAGAAAGAAACGGCTAGCATTTGCAAAAGAGTATGTTAACAAGCCTCCGGACTTCTGGCGTAAGGTTATATTCTCCAGCGAATCAAAATACAACATTTTCGGTTCTGACGGTCCTTTGAGGGTGTGGCGACGAGCAAACGATGCTCCTAATCCCAGATGCACAATTAAGACTGCCAAGCACGGTGGTGGAGGTGTTATGGTTTGGGGCTGTATGGCGTCTTCAAAAGTCAGTAAGCTGGAAGTAATAGAAGGATCAATGGATCAATATGTATACATCGTTATCCTCAAAAGAAATTTGAAAACAAGTGCTGAAATTCTGGGTATATCCAATGACTATTACTTCTAGCAAGATAATGACCCCAAACATACCGCCCATAATCGCGCATGTGGCTGGCATATAACACTCCCCACCTGCTACGAACCCCATCACAGAGTCCAGATATTAACCCTGCTGGGATGAATTGGAAAAAAAGATCCGAACCCACGATATCTGCAAAAAGTCGCAGTTAAAAGAAGCCTTGTTGCTTGAATGGAGTAAGATCAATAGTTCTTATACAGGAAAACTGGTAGGGTCAATGCAAAACCGTTTGAAAGAAGTTATAAGGCTAAAAGGGTATCCGACCAAATATTAACAGCGAAAGTAGTACAAAAAAATAATTATTTGTCTATATTAACTAACTTTTTTCAATTTCTGTTACAGCTGTACGCAGACTTTTGTGGAAGAATTTCAGAGGTTTATTTTGTTGTTATTAATTTCTTCTTGTTATGAATAATTGTTTTAATTTTTTTTTGTTGAAAATAAAAACCTTGTACATTTCTTTATTGAAAAATATTTTTTTTTTAAACAAATAACTTTAAATTTGTGAATAACAGCAGTTTTTAAAAATATTTCTTCCTTGTACGCAGACTTTTGTGGATCACTGTACTATAAAAAAAATATGCATTGTTTAATTTCAAAATAACTATTTAAATAGGTATGTACCATGGGACATTTGAGGTGGGACAAAGTACCACCTCATTTCAAAAAATGAGTACCTCATACAAACTCATTTCAAATTCGTGTCCTACCCATCACTACTATCATGAATAGGAACGCGACTAGGCGAACCAAGCGGCACCATAATTACTAAATTAGCAGAGGTGCCTATGGCAGAGTTTTAACAGATAGACATTTAATACATGACAGTGACAGCAATAGGAATACTGTATATAAAATAGGAGAACAAAGGCACATACTATGTACATTGGAGTAGGATGTAGGTGTGTGTGGGGATTTGGTAGTTGTTATTTTCTGTAGGCAAATATTTTCAAGGTCAATACTTTCAATACTTTTTTGGCGATTACGTATTTTTTGGGATAGAAGAAAATTATTTCTGTGCATATTGTCGTCTGAGTTATATCTTGTTCAAAAGAGCATTTTTGGCGAAATTTAGTTAGAAATGCAGTTTTTATAAATCAAACATGCTCTTTCGAATGGCATACTCCATTTCTTTCTATCTCTTTTAGTTTTTGAGTTATGAAGAACTATTATGTTCAATAAACCACTTTATTAAACATTTGAGTTCGACTACAGCTAAACGGCTTGGCCGATTTTCTTCAAACTTGGTAGATATGGCTTTTAATTCCCGCCCCCCCCCCCCCCAATGGTTTTTTCTTTGGAATTTTTTTTCGAAATTTCATAAATATTTTTTTTTCTCAAAAACTGTCCCACAGCTTAAAAAAAAAAACAAAAAATTTCATTTAGTTAAAGCTAGGCATTGTATATAAATACAATGAGCTAGGTAATGGTTGAAAAAAATTTTACAAAAAATTGTTATTATTGGTACCCCCAATTGGGACGGATTTTGATCATTTTTTTGCTAAAGGTCCCTAATAGTTTGAATACTATTGTGTATTCAAATTTTCAAAAAATAATTTTTTGGATTTTTAAAAAAATTTTAAATTTTTTTTTTTTGAAAACTCAATATTTCCTTAAAACTATCTTCCAAGAACAAAAATTATAATTCGTGTTGTTTTCTTAAAAATATAAGCTTTTATATACAAAAATTAATAAAAAGAAACAAATTTCAGCCTCGGAACAGTTTTCGAGAAAAATACGATTTTCGAAAACCCTTTTTTGAAAAAAATATCAAGTAACTTACGAAAAAAAAATATTTTCACGCGTATACAAATTTTCCTTTTTCCAAAAAATGTTCATACTTTTTTGAAAACTTTAATATTATCAAGTCTTATATATTTATAATATTTTTTTTTTAATTTTTGGAAAAAAAGTCATTCTTTTTTGAAAAATTCGATATCTCAAAAACCGGCGCAATGTTTTTTTCGAAATTTAATTTCCATTCGTACAGTAATAAAACTTAAAGCTAGCGCACGATTTTAGGAGATTTTACTTAAAAACAATATTTTTTTGTTCCACGCTTAAAATACGTTTTAAGCGTTTTCGCGTTTTTCATACGTGGATTGGAAGGTGGCACTCCCTAGATCACGAATATGTAATTTTTAATTCTGTAGGATGAATAGTTTGGCCAGAAATCACGTTTAAAAATGTCAATTTTGAGGGGTCTACGAGGCTCCGGCTGAATATTTTATTTCGAAACTTAATTTAATTCGTACAATAATAAAAACTCAAGGTTGGCGTACCAAATTTTTTTACTTGCGATATAGGTACTATAGGGCAAGTTCTGCATTTGGAAAAAAAATCGAACTCGAGATTTTGATCAAAGTTGACATTACGATAATAGCGAAGACGAATAAAGTGGGTCCGGCAATTCCGTCTGTCTGTCTGTCTGTCTGTCTGTATGTCTGTACCTCGATCTAGAGCCTAAGCCACTGGACCTATTTTCTTCAAACTCGGTAGTTATGGGTCTTCGGTGATTCCCTAGAGGGGAAATTGAAATTTTTTTTTTAGCTCTAAAACTAACGGTACCCCCCATACACCCGTAAAGCAAAATCGTATTTATCTCGAAAACGGCTCTAACGATTTTGATAAAAAAAATTAGGTGTGATATTATGGGCATGAATTACGTTTTGGCAAAAAAATTTTTGGGGCAAAATGTTATTAACGGTACCTGTCATAGAACCGTTTTTTTGATTTTCGACTTTCTCATTAACGGCTCTAACGATTTTAACCAAAAATTTTCAGCAGGAGTCCCCCTAAGTTTAAAATAATATTGTATATAAAAATATTCGAAAAATTATTTGTTGGGTTTTTTTGAAAAAAAATTTTTTTTTTTGAAAAATCAATATCTTCAACACCTATGAACGATTATTTTTTGAAATTATTTCCTAAAATCAATATTATTAAATACTTAAAATTCGCACCCCACATTTTTTTCTTGAAAAAATTTAAAGAAATTTCTTATATAAAAAATTTATTTATTTAATAATAAAACGATTTTTTAAAGTTTGT
The DNA here is from genome assembly GCA_963931855.1 of Philhelius festivus. Taxonomy (NCBI): domain Eukaryota; kingdom Metazoa; phylum Arthropoda; class Insecta; order Diptera; family Syrphidae; genus Philhelius; species Philhelius festivus. The sequence continues at coordinate 132,370,607 of OZ007556.1, read as the reverse complement.
TTGCATAAATTCATACTTTCCTAGAAATCAGACGGCAATTTCATTTTAAATTCATGTTTTATATTTATAAAATGTATCTTAAATTCCAAAGTACTTTTACATAAGAGCAAGTTCGTGCGATCCAGTCGTGCATTTTATTTATTTTATTTTCACTTACAGAATTATGTAATTGCAAGTTTTGCATGTGGAAAAAATTTAACTCGAGATTTTGATCAAATTTGACTTTACGATGATAGAGAACACGAAAAAATATTTTGTTATCTAAAAACATTGTTTTTGAAAAATCAATGTCTTGAAAAAGTTTGAGCGATTAATTTTTGAAAATATTTCCTAGAATCTTTATTTTTAAATATGTACTTAAAATTAATTTCTAATTTTTTTTCTAGAACAATTTTAAAGAAATTTCTTATATTCAAAATTAGTTTAATAATCAATAATTTCTTAGAATTGACACCAAATTCCTTTTTTTTAATTTTTCAAAAATTTCTTATAAGCAATATGTAAATGCATAAAAAATATTTTTTCCAAAAAAGGTATCTGATTTGTTTTAAATATTACGTCAATAATAATTTTATTCTATTTTTTTAATCATTTAAGTTTTCTAAAATTATTTTTTTCTCGAAGAACTTATTTGATTTTTTTTCAAAATAGCTTTATGTGAATATTTATGAATTTCTGAAATTGTTTTTATACACATAAAAAGTATTACAAATTTTCTATATTTTTTGGAAACAAAGTTTATATGAATAAATTTTAAAAACTAGTCTATACCTATATCAAATTTTTTTATATTTAATTATATAAATACCTATCAACGCATAACAATAATTTTTCGTTTTTGTACCTAATCAAAATTATTTTTTTTATTTTTTATTTTTTTTTTTAATTTCATACAATTTTCTATGGGTATGTACCTACATACTATGCAAAAGCTATTTTCTTTTTATTTATTATTATTTTGGTTACCATAACGAAATAAAGCCAATTTGAAATTATTTAGTTTTCAAAAACGAAATAAAACAATTTGAGTTTATTAAGCTCAAATTCCTCTAGATCTTATTTCAAAGTCGACAAAATGGCAACCTCGGTAATTAATCGTATCAGAATTTAAACAAACCAGAACTCTCATACATTCTCAATACTTTTTGCTTGTATTCATTTCGCGCTTCACATATGCAACTTTATATACCTAAATACAATTGATTCTGACAGCAAAAAGAAACGCAGATAATATTTTCTCCCTTACGTCTCTTTTTTTGTTTATATTTTCTCCTTCCACGTCAACTCTGCACTGCTTAACATAGCCACACTTACGATTTTGCGGCACAATAATAAAACTTTTTTTCGTGTTCCATGAGAGTACTATTCAAATTTATATACCGATACCTTAATGCACACATGTGCTATGTCCATTTTTTGCTGTTTTGAGATATTGGTACCAATGGAAAGGTGAGAAACAGTACTTTCATATTCACTCAAGTTCTATGTCCAAATAAACTCTAAAATTGCTTAAATTTGCAAAAAAGACGAATGTTCTATGTCCCCTATATTGAGTTATCGGAAAAGCACAATTGTTCTTTGTCCAACATTTTGTGCTATGTCCGCATTATATGTTTCGTATTATGGGCTACGTCTGGACATAATACTGTTGCTTCTCATGTTTCGCACCCAAAAAGTGAAAAGAGCTAAATTTGGATATTCCGTTCAAAAACTACGATTCACAATCGTCAGACATCATTGTACAGTGATCCACAAAAGTCTGCGTACAAGGAAGATATTTTTTAAAAATTGCTGTTATTCACAAATGTAAAGTGAATTATTTAAAAAAAAAGGTATTTTTCATTAAAAGAAATTTACCACGTTTTTATTTTCAAAAAAAAAAATTTAAAAAAAATATTCGTATCACAAAAAATTAATAAAAACAAAATAAACCTCTGAAATTCTTCCACAAAAGTCTGCGTACAGGTGAATATTTCTTGCATTACACTCTCTTTAAGTATCGATAAATTTGTTTTTGCATAATATGATTGTTTGTTTATCTTTAATCGTTATAAACGCGTATTGCAAATCATTGTCTTTGGTTTTTTTTTTGTTTTTAAAGCAAAAAATGGCAAGTAAAGAGTTAAGTTTGAGTGAGCGGCAATTGATTTATTAATCTTTACGTTAAACAAAAAAAGTGGTATGGTGAAATATCAAAAATAACCTGAGGAGCTCGGTCAACGATACAGAGAACGGTAGATCGCTTTAGAAACGCAGGACAGATTAAATCGCAGACAAGATAAGGCCGACCTTCGAAGCTCTTCGAAAGGGATAAGCGTGTGATCAAGCGAATGGTGGAGCAAGATCACTTTATAACGGCTAAGACGATAAGCACACGGCTCGAAATATATGACAACAATACAGTGCATCCAGAAACGTTAAGAAGAGCTATTGTTCAAGAGGGGTTTAAGTCACGCACACCCAGGAAAAAACCATTGGTCAGTAAAATAAAGAGAAAGAAACGGATAGCATTTGCAAAAGAGTATGTTAACAAGCCTTCTGGCGTAAGGTTATATTCTCCAGCGAATCAAAATACAACATTTTGGGTTCTGACGGTCGTTTGAGGGTGTGGCGACGACGAAACGATGCTCCTAATCCCAGATGCACAATTAAGACTGGACTGCCAAGCACGGTGGTGGAGGTGTTATGGTTTGGGGCTGTATGGCGTCTTCAAAAGTCAGTAAGTTGGAAGTAATAGAAGGATCAATGGATCAATATGTATACATCGTTATCCTTAAAAGAAATTTGAAAACAAGTGCTGAAATTCTGGGTATATCCAATGACTATTATTTCTAGCAAGATAATGACCCCAAACATACCGCCCATAATCGCGCATGTGGCTGGCATATAACACTCCCCACCTGCTACGAACCCCACCACAGAGTCCAGATATTAACCCTATCGAGCACTGCTGGGATGAATTGGAAAAAAAGATCCGAACCCACGATATCCGCAAAAAGGCGCAGTTAAAAGAAGCCTTGTTGCTTGAATGGAGTAAGATCAATAGTTCTTATACAGAAAAACTGGCAGGGTCAATGCAAAACCGTTTGAAAGAAGTTATAAGGCTAAAAGGGTATCCGACCAAATATTAACAGCGAAAGTAGTACAAAAAAATAATTATTTGTTTATATTAACTAACTTTTTTCAATTTCTGTTACAGCTGTACGCAGACTTTTGTGGAAGAGTTTCAGAGATTTATTTTGTTGTTATTAATTTCTCCTTGTTATGAATAATTGTTTTAATTTTTTTTTGTTCAAAATAAAAACCTTGTTCATTTCTTTATTAAAAAATATTTTTTTTTTAAGCAAATAACTTTAAATTTGTGAATAACAGCAGTTTTTAAAAATATTTCTGCCTTGTACGCAGACTTTTGTGGATCACTGTATATATATTTTTATAGTACTCTCATGGAACACGATTTTAAGTTAACTTATTGTGCCGCAAAATCGTAAGTGTGGCTATGTTAAGCAGTACAGAGTTGACGTGGAAGGAGAAAATATAAGCAAAAAAAGAGACGAGGTAGATATATATTTATTCTGACAACAATAAAGAGGGTAAGGGAGAAAGTCTTATCTGCGTTTCTTTTTGCTGTCAGAATCAATTGTAGGTAGGTATATACAGTTTTATATGCCATGAGCGAGATGAATACAAGCAAATAGTATTGAGAGTGTATGAGAGTTTTTGTGAATTTTGTTTCATTGCTCATGCAATATGGTTTGTTTAAATTCTGATACGATTAATTACCGAGGTTGCCATTTTATGGACTTTGTAATAAGATCTAGAGGAATTTGAACTTAATAAACTCAAATGGTTTTATTTCGTTTTTGAAAACTAAATAATTTCAAATTGGCTTTATTTCGTTATGGTAACCAAAATAATTTTATAATAATAATTTTATAATAATCATTTGCAGTGGGTAGTTAGATAGTGGCAATTGAATTTTTTTTGTAATTAATATAGATATGTACATACACAGTTAGAAAACTATTTCTTTAAGAAAATCTTATAGGTACGTAAATATATTTTTATTAAAGAAAATAGCTTTTGCATAGCATGTAGGTACACACCCATAGAAAATTGTATGAAATTAAAATAATAATTTTGATTAGGTACAAAAACGAAAAATTATTGTTATGAATATATATTGTTATGATTTTGAATATAAGAAATTTCTTTAAAATTCTTTTAGAAAAAAAATTGGGATATTAATTTTAAGTATTTGAAAATAAAGATTCTAGGAAATATTTTCAAAAATTAATCGCTCAAACATTTTCAAGACATTGATTTTTCAAAAACAATTTTTTTAGATAAAAAAATATTTTTTCGTATTCTCTATCATCGTAAAGTCAAATTTGATCAAAATCTTGAGTTAAATTTTTTCCACATGCAAAACTTGCAATTACATAATTTTGTAAGTAAAAATAATATAAAAAAAATTTGGTACGCCAACCTTAAGTTTTTTTTTTATTTTACGAATGAAATTAAGTTTCGAAATAAAATATGGAGCCGTTTTTGAGATATTGAATTTTCCAAGAAAAAAAAAAACAATTTTTTTTCCAAAAATTAAAAAAAAAAAACTCAAAGCTTTGAGCAATGTTTTTTCAACTTATTGGAAGCATCTCTATAAAAAATCCCTATTTCGATAATGAGATAATTGTCAAATATCAAAATTTGAAAAAATTGTATCAAAAAACGAATTTTTATCTTTAAACGCGATTTGCGGCTAAACGGAGCCTCGTAGACCCCTCAAAGTTGACATTTTCAAACGTGATTTCTGGCCAAACTATTCATCCTACAGAATTAAAAATTACATATTCGTGATCTAGGGAGTGCCACCTTTCAATCCACGTATGAAACGAAAAACGCGAAAACGCTTAAAACGTATTTTAAGCGTGGAACAAAAAAATATTGTTTTTAAGTAAAATCTCCTCAAATCGTGCGCTAGCTTTAAGTTTTATTACTGTACGAATGGAAATTAAATTTCGAAAAAAACATTGCGCCGGTTTTTGAGATATCGAATTTTCCAAAAAGAATGACTTTTTTTTCTAAAAATTAAAAAAAAATATTATAAATATTAAAGACTTTTGATAATATTAAAATTTTCAAAAAAGTATGAACATTTTTTGGAAAAAGGAAAATTTGTATACGCGTGAAAATATTTTTTTTTTCGTAAGTTACTTGATATTTTTTCAAAAAAGGGTTTTCGAAAATTGTATTTTTCTCGAAAACTGTTCCGAGGCTGAAATTTGTTTCTTTTCATTAATTTCTGTATATAAAAGCTTATATTTTTAAGAAAACAACACGAATTATAATTTTTGTTCTTGGAGGATACCGTTATTTTTAGGTAAAATACATTTTTTTTTCTCATATTATGTAGATTATATTAAAAAACTTTTATTCATCAAATTTGAAAAAAATCGAGCATGGGGTTTTGGAAATATTGAGTTTTCAAAAAAATTTTGAAATTTTTTTTAAAAATCCAAAAAATAATTTTTTGAAAATTTGAATACACAATAATATTCAAACAATTAGGGACCTTTAAGCCTAGTATACAGTTCTTCTAAAAAAAAAAAAACCAATGCATTTCTTATGGGAGAGTTTTTTTCCCGAAAAAAAACTTTTTTCATTTCACCAAACTGTAAACCAAAATCGAAACAAAAATTTATACTCACCACAATTTTTTTTCACGCAAACCAATGTGCATCCCATTGTTTTGACGGAAAAAACTTACAAAAATTTTTTCATGAGAAAAAATTTTTTTTTTCACCACTCATTTTTTTTTTTCTTCAAAAAGAACTGTATACTAGGCCTTAGCAAAAAAAAAATGATCAAAATCCGTCGTAGTTTTTGAGAAAATCGAAAACAAAAAAAATGGTCCCAAGGGGGGTACCAAAAATAACAATTTTTTGTAAAATTTTTTTCAACCATTACCTAGCTCATTGTATATATATACAATGCCTAGCTTTAACTAAATGATTTTTTTTTTTTTAAATCTGTGGGGCAGTTTTTGAGAAAAAAAAAATATTTATGAAATTTCGAAAAAAATTCCAAAGAAAAAAACATCTACCAAGTTTGAAGAAAATCGGCCGAGCCGTTTAGCTGTAGTCGAACTCAAATGTTTAATAAAGTGGTTTTTTGAACATAATAGTTCTTCATAACTTAAAAACTAAAAGAGATATAAAGAAATGGAGTATGCCATTCGAAAGAGCATGTTTGATTTATAAAAACTGCATTTCTAACTAAATTTCGCCAAAAATGCTCTTTTGAACAAGATATAACTCAGACGACAATATGCACAGAAATAATTTTATTCTATCCCAAAAAATACGTAATCGCCAAAAAAGTATTGAAAGTATTGACCTTGAAAATATTTGCCTACAGAAAATAACAACTACCAAATCCCCACACACACCTACATTCTACTCCAATGTACATAGTATCTGCCTTTGTTCTCCTACTTTATATACAGTATTCCTATTGCTGTCACTGTCATGTATTAACAGCCGTATTTATTAGAATTCCCTAAACGCGTGAATAGTTATGCAATGCATAAGGACTTATTCATCCACTATGCAAATTCATATTTATAAAACATTTGCCTACCCTGCATAGTTATAATGAGCTTGTGTCAAATAAAGTACCAAAAAGTAAGAATCTATTACATTTAGCCTTCATAACACTCAGCTGTTTATCAAAAAACAAAAAAAAAAAACATCTTGTCTGTCTATCGAATTTAATAAACAAAAAGGAAACTACCAAAAGCTAAAAGAATTCCAACAATTAACTTTGATTCATCAGATAAAGTATGTTATTATCTCTAGCACAATACTGGAAATCAAATTGTTATTCGTTTCATTATAGCTGGAATACTCCTAAGACAAGTTCTTGAGGCTACAATTCAATAATGCAACATAGTAATTACAACACTAACACACTGGATGAAGAAGGATGTGTGGAGAGACATCACCAACAAGTATATTTATCTAATTAATTCTAAACAATTTTCAATTCAATTTGTTATTAATATATTAGTATAACATTTTTGTTTTAATAAATAAAAATAACACAAAGTTTTAGTTTCAATATTAAGTCAAAGGCATTTTTTTGTTGATAATCTTTATAATTCAATGTGATGTCAAAGTGAATGTGACAGTTCAATACTAAAATGTCCTTATGTAGGCACTATTCAACCTCCAAACGCGTTTAGCTTATAATGCCCCTATTCAACGTCACATAAGTTTTATAAATAACAATTTTGCGTTTAGAGGCATTATAAGGGTTGCATAGCCTTATGTACTCACTATAATGAGTTTATAAATATGGCTGTAAATGTCTATCTGTTAAAACTCTGCCATAGGCATCTCTGCTAATTTAGTAATTATGGTGCCGCTTGGTTCGCCTAGTCGCGTTCCTATTCATGAGAGTACTATTAAAATATATATACAATGCAGACATTAAGGAACATTGAAAAGTCATATAAGACACTTTCTGGAAAAGTGAAGCATGCAAGATCTCCAAAACCCTTTGGATTGTGTTGAAGCAACTGCTAAGACAAAATTTCTTTCGAGCAAATAAAACAACTATTTGTTCAGTTTTGGTTTTTGGGAACCTATGACCAGAACATAGGAAATCTTCTGACTATAGGAAATAACAAATGAAGTACTCTGTCTAACGCAATGCAAAGAAAGCGACGCGGTGAAACCTGAGCATTGTATGTATATATATTTTAATAGTACTCTTATGGAACACGAAAAAAAGTTTTATTATTGTGCCGCAAAATCGTAAGTGTGGCTATGTTAAGCAGTGCAGAGTTGACGTGGAAGGAGAAAATATAAACAAAAAAAGAGACGAGGTAGAAATATATTTATTCTGACAACAATAAAGAGGGTAAGGGAGAAAATATTATCTGCGTTTCTTTTTGCTGTCAGGGGGTGGCCGTAGCGCGATGGTTGTGTGCTCGCCTGTCAACCTCAATATCACAGGTTCGATCCCTGCCGTCGTCTTTGTCGTCTTTAATTCCATCAAAACCTTCTATACATTGTCATCAATGGGTTGCTGGTTTACTCATTACATGTTGTTCAGGCATAACACTAACAACATGTAATTGAGTTAAACAAGTATGCCCAACAAGGATGAACACGAATAAAATAATGTGAATTATAAACGACATACTCATAGAAATAAGACACGGCATTTCTCCGCTTTAGCTCAGCCGCCATCCCTGGAGATAAAAATATCTGAGACAACGACCAACAGTCTCAGAACATGGTGCCACACATCTTTCCTATCCTGAAACATTTAAATGGTAGTCATAATCCCTTGAGCGCGGGTAGATTATAAAAAAAAAAAAAAGATAATTAATTTCAATTTTTAACTAAGAAAGAGTAAAATTATCTTTATTTAAATTTTTGTTTCAACCTGAACGAAGTTTTCAATCGCCCCATATAGTAATTTGTAATTTCACGCGTTTGTTAAAAACTTTAAACTACTCTCCTCAAAAATTAGTAAAAAGGACTTTTGCAGCTTTTCCTTGTGACCACAGATCTATACATTTACTAAGCTAAAAAAAGAAGTAAATAAACTTAAAAACTAATACCTAACCTTCCTGCTAATGCCGTGCTTCTTTCTTGAGACGAGGAAATAATTTTCACTTTCGATTCTGTCTACATAATATCTCCAAAAACAAATAAACAAAACAGAAACATAAATATGTACCTACGAGTACCTACTTCCTGCAGAATACAAAGTCACACGAATGCATTTTGATTTGAAAGAGGGAATAATTTTGCATAGATTTCGATTGTTTGAAAGAAAGTAGCTAAACATCGGCTGGCATGTAAAAAAAAGGCTTAATCTAAATCTCAAATTTCATTTTTAGCATTTTTCTTATTAAAACTAGAAATTTTACCTTTATTTTAAGTGCTTGTCTTTAAAGATCTAATCAATAATTCTCAAGTTATAAGCAAATCAACATAACCTACTCACATAACATACAAAATCCATTTCCATTTTTCTATACCTACCCAAAGCAGATACACTTGAAAACGAAAAGATATTGCCAAAATCCAAACAAGAAAATTCAATTTCAATTCAATTGCAATACCCTCACAAGAAATCAAAATAAAAAAAAAACAAAAACACCAGCCAAGGAGTCGTCGCGGCATACACCAGCCACCAAAACCAATAAAGGAACACAGGAAAAGGCAAATATAAAAACAAAATCCAACATCCATCCACACAGAAATTCTACGAATGACAAAATATAATAAGAAAAAGTAGAACAGAAACAATATAACCCCGGTGGGAAAGGGATGCGTTGCGTCTGGTACGATTTGTTTGTGCTATAAATTTTGATAAGAACAAGAGAACGCTTGTCGCTTAGTCGCTTACCCAATGCAAAGATACATTTTTCGCTCTCCTACATTGTGGTCATTGTAGTACTCTTGTCGCTCTTGATTTATGTATCTTTGTTTGCTGAAGTTTGTCTGCTGAAAAAATATCTTAGGACATTTTTTTGTATGGAGATGAGACATCTGTATATGATTATTTGTGCTATCATACTGTTGTGAACAGAGCTTTATACTACTACAGCGCCATCTGTTGGAAAATTGCATATCTAATTTATGGAAGAAACAAAAAGCTCTTTTCCAATGTATTTCACCTTATTCCAACCATCTAGAACATTCCAAGACAAGAACTTTCGAGAACAACTAATTTGAGTATATAAATAAGGGAGTGTTCACGGTGAGCGAGAGACAGTTGATTTTGGATTATGAAAGTGTGCAAAAGTATTGCTTATTGGATTGTGTTATTAAACAAGTGTGATTTAAATTTGAATAAAATTATATGAGTTGATTATAAATTGAGATTTACTGTTTTGAATTGGAAAGTGTAAATAAAGAAGAGATACTAAAAAGAGTAGTAAAAATATAACATTGGTGTCAGAAAAGTGGAATAAAACGTATTGTGCAGTGAAGTGTGCGGAAAAAAAGGATAAAATAATAATAAAAATGAGAAAGTTACTAAAAGAGCTCAATTGTAATGAGCTGCAAAGTGAATTAAACAAGCGAGAACTTTCTAGAGCAGGATCGAAAAATGAGCTTGTTCTGCGTTTGGCCGAATATTTGAAACAACAAAATGAAGACCCGGACATTTTCGTCCTTGAAGCTGACGCTGAGAAAGCAGACGTAAGTAAAAATGTAGATGTTTCAAATATGATTAGTCTTCTGCTTCAACAACAAAAGAATGTTCTCGAACGTCTCGAAGAGCAACGAAATGAAAAAAGGAAAGAACAGAAGAATGTTCTCGAACATTTCGAGGAACAGAAAAACGAACAAAAGAATATTCTCGAACGCCTGGAGAAACAAAAAGGCCTTCTGGAAGAACAGAGGAACATGCTAGAAGGCAAGCTTGTTAATATCGAGAATAATGTATCTGCACTTGGTGAACGTGTTTCATTGCTGGAGAATCAAGTCGACAACAAAATGGAGACGTTTTCAAAAGAGTTAGATGAACGTGTTTCATTGCTAGGGAATCAAGTCGAAAACAAAATGGAGACGTTTTCAAAAGAGTTAGACCGTGTTCGAAACATAAAGATTCAGGAAAGTTCTGGGGAAACTTTGAGGAAAAAAGAGATGCAACCTCCTACCTTTGATGGACAAACTTCATGGTCTATATACAAGAATCAATTTGAGGCAGCTTCCACAAAAAATGGCTGGGATGAGGCTGACAAGTATAAAGCCTTAACCCTTGCTCTTAGAGGAGCAGCAGCTGAGTTATTGCAAACCATACCAGTAGATAAGAGTGGCAACTTTAATTTCTTGGTTGAGGCACAAACGCTTTGGCAATAGCCATATGAAGGAAGTCTTCAAAGTACAACTCAATTCCAGAGTTCAGAAGAGGGGCGAAACGCTACAACAGCTACAAGCGGACATTGAAAGGCTTGTTCATCTTGCATATCCAGACGTTGGAGGGGAAATCTGTAACCAGTTTGCAGTTGAGGCATTTGTTCGCGCCATTTCCGACATAAATCTTCAAAGGGCCGTGCGAACTGCTGGAAAACGAACGCTTTCTGAAACATTAGCGTTTGCCTTGACAATGGAAGCAGCAGAGCAAGCTTCGCACGGAGTACATCGACTTAGAGAAGCCATCGTCAAAGAATGCTCATGACAAAGAACTGATGTCCAAAGGAACCAACGAAACGGACTTGCAAAGTGCTGGAATTGCAACAAGACTGGACATTTACAGCGTCAATGTCGATTACCACCAAGAAGAGCTTGTCAAGATTGTGGACACGGAGTTTCAAACTCAGAACAAGGTAACAATAACACCAGTGTTACTTCCCGAACAGTTTACCAACAAGTAAGAACTAACTTCGAGGGGCAGAAACTGATTTCTGGTATCGATGGCCCCAGAAACACCATCCAGGTCTCCCAAACTAAACGAGACAACAAAAGTCTGACTGTCGAGGCAACTTTAAATGGCAACAAACGTGTGGTCACCATCGACACCGGTGCCACAGCTTCCATTTTGCGACAAGACCTAGTGCACCTGAATTGGCTACACAACACCAATAGCTACCGTCTGAGAACTGCCACGGGAGAAGCAGCTAGGGTTTATGGTGAAGTCCGACTCAGAAGTCGAATTGCAGATCTAGAATTCTCACACAAATTTTTGGTGGCAGATGTATGTGACGAATGCATCATAGGCATGGATTTCATGAAAGAACATCGAGTAATTTTGGATATTGGCAACCAGGTGCTCAAATACCAGAATACAGAGATTCCAATGATCTATGGGCACGAAGGAACAACAACTCTAAGGACTGTCATCAAAGAAGACGTGATTATTCCTACTTCTTCTAAGGTATTCGTTTGGACAAAATTAGAAGGTGAGTGTGGACGCCATCGATACCTAATGGTGGAACCAGGCCCAGATTGTTCTTCCAAAACGTCATCATTGGAAAGACACTTGTGTCTCGGAAGAACAATATGGTCCACGTACGGATACTCAACACCAAACCGTACGATGTAAGGTTAGCGAAAGGAGAAGCTATCGGTAAGTGTGAATACGAATTGACGCTGAAACACTGAGAAAGACATTAAACCCTGAGGAGCTCAATAGCATCAAGGCAAAGATACTCAATTCATCTTACCTAGACCAATATCAGGTTAAAACGGCAGAAAGCCTTCTGAGCGAGTATGCTGACATTTTCGCTTCACCAAACGGAAAATATGGGGACATAAATAGTGCAGCATCGAATGAATACAGGAAATGCAAGACCCATTCGTCAGCCCGCAAGACGTCTGCCACTGGCCAAACAAGGTGAAGCCGAGGAAATGATTACCACCGTGAAGAAGGACGGTTTGATTGAGAACTCCAAGAGTCCTTGGGCATCACCAGTGGTCCTAGTAAGTCAAAAAGAAGGACCAAAGTACACGGTTTTGTGTTGACTACCGAAGGTTGAATGACGTGACCAAGAAAGACAGCTACCCCCTGCCAAGAATTAGTGACACCTTAGATGCGATGGAAGGAGCCCACTGGTTTTCAACACTGGACTTGAAAAGTGGATATTGGCAGGTTTAAATTCACCCTGAAGATCGAGAAAAGAAAGCGTTCTCCACAGGTAATGGACTCTGGCAGTTCAAGGTGATGCCGTTTGGTCTTTGCAACGCTCCGGCAACATTTTAGCGTTTGATGGAGTGCGTCCTTCAAGGCCTGACGTGGAAAACTTGTCTTGTCTACTTGGATGCTGTTATCGTTTATGGAAAAACATACGAGCAATGTAAGAACCTAAGGGGTGTGTTCCAGAGACTTCGAGAGGCTAACCTTAAACTGAACCCAGAAAAATGTGCACTGTTCAAGACTGAATTGAAGTATTTGGAGCACATCATCTCGTCCCAAGGAGTCATAACTGATCCTGAAAAAGTTGACACCGTCAAAAATTGGCCAACACCACAGGACAAATATCAACTACGAAGTTTTCTTGGTCTTGCTACTTATTACAGACGTTTTGTTAAGAACTTTGCCGGAATTGCGAAGAGTTTGCATCAGCTTACGTAAAAGAACAAGCAGTTGAGATGGTCAGGTGAGTGCGAAAAAGCCTTCCAAGAACTGAAATACCGTCTATGCAATGCTCCGGTGCTGATCTATCCGACTCCAGGCAAGTCTTTTATCATCGATGCTCAGTCAAGCGACGTGGGAGTCGGCGCTGTTCTGTCACAAGTTCACAATGGCGAAGAAAAGGTTGTCGCCTATTTCAGCAAAGTACTTTTGAAGACCGAAAGGAACTACTGTGTGACCAGAAGAGAACTCTTGGCACTCTTCTTGGCAACGAAACACTTCCACAAGTACATCTATGGACAGAAGTTTCTTCTACGAACCGATCATGGTGCTCTTAACTGGGTGTTGAACTTCAAGAACCCAGAAGGACAAGTCGCAAGGTGGATAGAAAGACTGCAGACTTACGACTACGAAATTCAACACCGAAAGGGAAAGCTGCACTCAAATGCCGACGCACTATCCCGAAGACCTTGTAAAATAGATTGCAAGCATTGCAGGCGACAAGAAGAAAAGGAATCCATCAATATTCTGCGAATAAGGGCTGACCCCATTTGTGGATGGAGCAATGAAGAAATAAGATCTGCTCAACAAGAAGACCCCGACATTGAACCTCTTCTCGCATGGAAGGAACATGAAGAAAAACCCGCATGGAATGACATTTCCGATAGGAGTCCAATTTTAAAGGCCTATTGGGCACAATGGGACTCACTTCATGTGCAAGAAGGTGTTCTTCGGCGAAAATGGGAGTCCGCTGATGGTAAATCCTATGTGAATCAGCTTGTGTTACCTCAATCGAAAATCAAAGAGGTTCTTCGAGAGATGCATGATGGACCTTCAGGAGGCCATTTGGGAGTCAACAAGACTTTAGAAAAAGTGAGACAACGATTCTACTGGATGCATGCAAGAGACGACGTTGAAAAGTGGTGCCGAAATTGTGACGCTTGTGCTACAACCAAAGGACCTGGTAGAAAACTGCACGGAAAAATGATGCAATATAATGTCGGCTCACCGTTTGAAAGGATTGCTGTTGATGTGGCTGGCTCATTTCCGGAAACGAATGCTGGAAACAAATACATTCTGGTGGTAATGGATTACTTCAGCAAATGGCCTGAGGCATACGCTATCCCGAACCAAGAAGCCAAGACCGTGGCCGACCACATTGTGTCTAACTGGGTAAGTAGGTTCGCTGTGCCTATGGAGCTCCATTCTGACCAAGGAAGGAACTTTGAGTCGAACATATTCCAAGAGGTGTGCGCGTTCCTTGGCATTAAGAAAACGAGAACCACATCACTTCACATGCAATCTGATGGAATGGTCGAAAGATTCAATAGGACCTTAAAAGAGCACCTCACTAAGGTCGTAGGCGACAACCAATGAAACTGGGATAGGCACATTCCGCTATTTTTGATGGTCTACCGAAGTGCAATACATAGCTCAACAGGACAAACATCATCTGAAATCCTGTTCGGAAGGAGCATACGGCTGCCTAGTGAGATAAGGTTTGGACACGCATCACAAGAGTCTCAGGAAACAGGGGATTACGTGAGTGACTTAAAAGAGAGGCTAATCGACATCCACGAAAGGACCAGGACTAGAATGAGCGCTTACAGCGATCGAATGAAGACAAGGTACGACACAAGAGCAAACACGACAGAATTCCAAATACTCGTAGGAGATTCTGTATGGCTGTATAATCCACATCGTCAAAAGGGATTGTCGCCGAAGCTTCAACAAAACTGGGAAGGCAGTTATACTGTCGTCACGAAAATCAATGATGTCGTTTACCGAATTCAAAGAGGGTCAAGAGGAAAGTTAAAAGTTGTGCATAGCGATCGACTGCACCGATACAGTGGCGAAGCTGGAGATAGAATTGTTCGGGACGAACAATCTTAAGAAGGGGGCAATGTTGTGAACAGAGCTTTATACTAATACAGCGCCATCTGTTGGAAAATTGCATATCTAATTTATGGAAGAAACAAAAAGCTCTTTTCCAATGTCAAATGTATTTCACCTTATTCTAACCATCTAGAACATTCCAAGACAAGAACTTTCGAGAACAACTAATTTGAGTATATAAGGGAGTGTTCACGGTGAGCGAGAAACAGTTGATTTTGGATTATGAAAGTGTGCAAAAGTATTGCTTATTGGGTTGTGTTATTAAACAAGTGTGATTTAAATTTGAATAAAATTATTTGAGTTGATTATAAATTGAGATTTACTGTTTTGAATTGGAAAGTGTAAATAAAGAAGAGATACTAAAAAGAGTAATAAGTTTTATTTAACGAACCTAGTAAAAATATAACAATACCTATAAACACTTCGAAAATGATAATTTTATTTGTATAAAATAAATACCTAACCCGTAAAAAAATTTGGGTCCTTATTCGGAATTCCCCCTCCCCCCCCCCCCCACCAAAATGCATTTTTTTTTAATGAATCGACAAAAAAAAGTGTGCTGTTGTTAAAAATCATCAAATTATGGAGGAGAAACACTTTTTTATGGTAAAAAAGTGAAATATAAAAAAATAAATATAGGTAGGCAATAGGGTAAATTCAAAATTTCTTTAAATCCAGATTCTGTAAATGCAAAAGAAACCTTGCATACACCCAACCTCGCACCTACCCCAAATCCTATAGTATGCCCAAGCAGGGGTGTTGCAGGGGGGCAGCATGCCCCCCGATACATGTCTCACTGTTTATACGCCGTAATGCGTAACCAAGCAAAAAAAGCAAATATCCCATATAAAAGTAGTTTTAGTTATAGTACTGTGGGTGGTCCGCTTTTACTTCACTTTTTTGCCATAAAAAAGTGTTTCTCCTCCGTAATTTGATTTTTTTTATCAACAGCAAGCACTCTTTTATCGATTCGTTAAAAAAAGTTCATTTTGGTGGGGGGGGGGGGGGGGGGAATTCCGAATAAGGGCCAACAGTACTGTGGGTGGTCCGCTTATACTTCACCTTTTTACTATAAAAAAGTGTTTCTCCTCCATAATTTGATGTTTTTTATCAACAGCAAACACTTTTTTATCGATTCGTTAAAAAAAAGTTCATTTGGTGAGGGGGAATTCCGAATAAGGTCAAAAACCTGTATCCACAATTTCTTAGGATTTTATTTTGTTCTTCTTTGTCGCCCTATTTCAAATTGAAGTTTCAATTTAATTATTTATTTCAGATGTTTTTATTTTTATCAAACCCAAAGAAGTCAACCACACTATTCTCGCCATCATCAAAAGATCGCATCTAATCAAATAAAACCTACCTACCTACGCACATACATTATGTATCTATGTACGTATGTAGGAACTAGGACTAAGAGTAACAATATTGTACCTGTTTTTGGCTCTGATAGACAAAATTGAGCAACGAAATTAGAATAATGTGTATGGGAATTGAAAAGAACAAATATACATAGGTACCTAAAAAAGATAGAGAATAATATTATTTCACAAATCCATCCAAAGCAGGGCCGCTGCTACCATATATGCAAAATGTGCGGCGCACAAGGGCGCCAACGTCTAGGGGCGGAAAATTAAGAGATCGATCTAACTCAACATATATAGCATACTCCAAAAGTTTTCCTTAAGTTATTGGAACCTGTTAACATTTGACCGTTCACTACGTAGAGCCCACACACAATCTACTACCAATCTTTATTCATATTTTGTTTGTGACTGTCGCACCTCACAACAAATAACCTCTTCGATTGCAGGCGTAGTATAAACTGCTTAACACCATGTCGCCATAGATTGACACATGGGAAATAGCTTTCCACGCAACCTACATTTCAGACCTATAAACTCAAAAAGGATATTTATTTTTTTTAATTTACAGCCCATGTATTTCCCATAAAATAAAACGAATACAGTGTTTAGAAAACTTTAATTTACTATTCACTCTTATTTTTGTATAAATGGGTATCAATATTCCGATTGCAATGATATAGCTAAATATCTTAAGTCTAAGTTGGTAACTTTAGAACAAAATTAATAGAACATGATTTAAAACATTGTAAATAAATGTAAACAAACCACCTTAACAAAAGGAAAAAAAAATGTGTGTCTCTAAATATTTATGTTTATGTTTTTAAATAAGGATTTACGAATTGTTTTTAATCAATTTTGGAATTGAATTGGTAAATAACTTAAATGTCAACGGATTGAACAAAATCAGAATAACCCAGAAATTTATCGTTTCATTGGTCGTTCGAATTTGAGCTTTCAATTGACATTCAGAGTTCAGACTCTATTTATATCAAAATATAGTTTGCACACTAATCACAAAATGTCAAATTCCATCAAAGGATACCTAAGATGTCAAGGAATTATATATAATACTTCCAGATCCGGAAGTAAATGATTAAGGCCCATTTGCTGATACAGAACATAAACGCTTATATTCCACATAAACTCTTATGTAGTAGAACATAAGCGCTTAGGTTGAACATAAATATTTAAGTTTCATTTCAGCAAATGGCCCTAAGTGTTTAAAAAAGAGAGGTGAAAACAATAACTTTTAAAAGTGTCAAAAACTACTTTGTCTTCTTTCTGTCAGGCTATAAACTATTGATTTTTACCAAAGGATTGATTTGTCATATGTACATAAATTAAAAACTGTGCTAGGAACTCGAATCTTTGCATTTTATATGAAAATTGTTTTGTTGAAGAAAATTATTCGCAATCGCCATATTTTGTGTTTCCTCTTAAAATAAAATGCACGACTGCGTCGCACGAACTTGCTCTTACGTAAAAGACTTCAAAAATTATTGCGATTAGAAAAAAAACTGTTCATAAACATAAAGTTTATCAATTAAATGACTCAAACAAATCTTAGTAGTAGCTGGAACTAAGAATAGGATGCCATGTGATGCAAGCAAATATTAGTTTATGCAAAAATCTAATCTAAAAAATAATTTATTAAAATCTGTTCAGCCGTCAATGAGAAATTAAAAAATCGACAAAATGGTTCTATGGTCGGTACAGTCAGTAATATATTGATTTAATTTTTTTTGATTAATTAAAGAACGTAAAAATTTATCATAAGAAAAAAAATTTATCAAGATTCTCGGAGATGTTTTCGAGAAAAATACGATTTTCGAAAACCATTTTTTAACATTTGTAGAGTAGGTATCGTTATTATTAGGTAATACATTTTTTTCTGTTTATATTAAGAAACTTTTATTTATCCAGTTTTTAAAAAATCTACCAAATCCAAACTAATTTTTTTTTGAAAATTTGAATTCATAGGAATATTTCAAATTTTGGGGCACTTTATCATAAAACAAATTATTAAAATCGGTTGTACCGTTTCTTTAAATTTTTTGATTTTTGTTTAAATCTATTGCACATAGTTTAAATATTTTTAATTTAGCTAAAAACCTTGTGGGGACAAAATTTCGAGACCCACTTTTTTCGTCTTCGCTATCATCGTAATGTCAACTTTGATCAAAATCTCGAGTTCGATTTTTTTACGAATGCATAACTTGCCTTATACATTATGTACATGTACATACTACCTATAATTCTCAAGTAAAAAGAGTAAATAATCTTAAAAGGATGCAAATATTGTATATGCTATAACAGAAACTCTCAAACTCATTTACAGGAGACTCCCCCAAATCCTAGTCTGACTACGTTCGTTGTATAAGAATTTGATGTAGATTGGAACGCGACAACAACAATGCACGTTTGCTTAAATTTTTCAACTGCGAAATGGGGAATAAATAAAACTTCCACTTATTCAACGTATATAGCCCCGGCAACCTAGATATGGGGCGGCAATTTAAGGTTCTTGCACAAGGGCGCACGAACAACCAGCGGCGGCACTGATCCAAAGGCTTTGACATACCTACATAAGTTCCTAATTTGCTTCTAAATGCAACAAAATATCTTAGTAAGTGTCCTTTTTATGAACAAAATTGCCTTAGATTCCCAGATAAACACACAAAATACCATTTTTCTTGCAAAGATTCCTCCATGAAAAATGTAGGTATCTTGTGTTCTTGTATTCAATTCAGTTCAATTCAAATATCTCACGAAAAAATAATGCTACTGATTTCAAATAAGATTTAATGTACTTGTTGAGTTCTTAACGATAGATGGATCCAGATCGGATACTGATACAATGAGCGATAAAAATTAATGCAAACGGAGTTCTTTAATTTACAAAATTTAAATTTATTAATTATAACCTCTCAGGAGGACATCGAAAAAGTAAGTAATTCAGGAAACAAATGTGGTTCTTACATGACATTCAGAAAAAAAATGAAAGAAAGAGAAAGATACACAAAATATTAAAAGAGATAATTATGTAGTTCAATTGAATGATGATATGAAGGTAGTGTTCAGAGACTTAACAGTACTCATTATAAGGTCATACAGATTTGGTATGAATTTGGAAAATATGAACATACCGTTATTTTTTTAAATAAAAAAAATTTCATAACCCAGATATTCTAAGAAGGAAAACAATTTGAAACTCAAAATAATTTTATTTTACGAAAAATAATGGCGCAAAATTTTAAACAGTTCTCGTTTAAGGAATAAAACCGGCTCTACTTAACGCAGTCGTTTAGTTTGGAGACTTGGTCTAACTTTTGCATAATTTTAAACACGTTAGACAACTCTTCTAACTGATGTGGGTTTTACAACAGAACCTAAGCGAATTTGCGTTGAACAACCCTTAATTTGACAGATACATAACTCACACAACTACAAAAACACAAAAAAAAGTAAAAAGAACAGACAACTATAAACCAAATAATTTTTCGCCGAAAAAAGTACATTTTATATACTACCTCGGTACAGATTTTGATTGTTTATAAGTTATTTACATTAGTTTAAATGGAAATAAAGTATAAATCGCAAATTCACAGCATAAAAACTCAATTTGTTGTTGCAAGGTGCAGATTCATTTAGCTATACTCGTATCGGCCGGCCGGCGGCGGCGACGCGCGTCATACATAAGATATGTATGTAGCTACATACATTTGTATTTACAGATTTGTTCATCGTAGAGCACTTTCGTACGATTATTTCGAATTTATAATATTCAGTTATTCAGTCTATTTACAAAAAACATCTTTAAAAAATTGAATGAAACATCAGTAAACATTTTTTCTTCCATTTGCTTTGGTATGAAATGACCATTGTCAATATGGATAAAGTATACTTTTAAAAGATAAACTAGCTATTTGCTGCTGTTAAAGTAAGACGAGCTCTTTAACGTTAAAGTATAGTTTATGTCCTTTAAAATTAACAAAAAGTCGGTTCTCGTTTTATACTCAGTATTTAGAGTCGACTCCCATTCTAAAATTGATTTAGAGTAGGTTTTAAATGTTTAAAATTTTTGTGCCAATGTGTTTGACAACTGGTGAAAATTTCAAAAAAATCAGTTAACAGTTTTTTTACAAAAAATAAAAAAACTAAATAAAATTCTATTGTAAATTGGTAAAAATTGTTTTTTGACTCCAATTTCTCGAAAACTAGTAGTGATATTGACTTCTAATTTAGTTTATTTTATACATAGTATTATTTTGTACGATTGGTAAAATGTTGACAAATATTGAATCAATATTTTTTTTAAACAAATGGGAAGTTATCGGTGTGGGTCGCACCCAGCCTCTTTTTTTTAAATCTATCGAACAGTTTTTGAGAAAACAAAATATTTAAAAAAATCGTATGGCAGGTACCGTTATTTTTGGTCTTAAAAAAAAAAAGAAAAAGACGTGTGGGGGGAAAAAATTAAAAATGATATCTACCAAGTTTAAAGAAAATCGGCCGAGCCGTTTAGGCTGTAGTGTAGGCTGTAGACAGAATTACGAGACCCACTTTTTAAGTCTTCGCTATGATCGTAATGTCAACTTTGATCAAAATCTCGAGTTCGATTTTTTTACGAATGCATAACTTGCCTTATAATATAAATATAAATATAAATATAAATATAAATATAAATATAAATATAAATATAAATATAAATATAAATATAAATATAAATATAAATATAAATATAAATATAAATATAAATATAAATATAAATATAAATATAAATATAAATATAAATATAAATATAAATATAAATATAAATATAAATATAAATATAAATATAAATATAAATATAAATATAAATATAAATATAAATATAAATATAAATATAAATATAAATATAAATATAAATATAAATATAAAATATAAATATAAATATAAATATAAATATAAATATAAATATAAATATAAATATAAATATAAATATAAATATAAATATAAATATAAATATAAATATAAATATAAATATAATATAAATATTAAATATAAATATAAATATAAATATAAATATAAATATAAATATAAATATAAATATAATATAAATATAAATATAAATATAAATATAAATATAAATATAAATATAAATATAAATATAAATATAAATATAAATATAATATAAATATAAATATAATATAAATATAAATATAAATATAAATATAAATATAAATATAAATATAAATATAATATAAATATAAATATAAATATAAATATAAATATAAATATAAATATAAATATAAATATAAATATAAATATAAATATAAATATAAATATAAATATAAATATAAATATAAATATAAATATAAATATAAATATAAATATAAATATAATATAAATATAAATATAAATATAAATATAAATATAAATATAAATATAAATATAAATATAAATATAAATATAAATATAAATATAAATATAAATATAAATATAATATAAATATAAATATAAATATAAATATAAATATAAATATAAATATAAATATAAATATAAATATAAATATAAATATAAATATAAATATAAATATAAATATAAATATAAATATAAATATAAATATAAATATAAAATATAAATATAAATATAAATATAAATATAAATATAAATATAAATATAAATATAAATATAAATATAAATATAAATATAAATATAAATATAAATATAAATATAAATATAAATATAAATATAAATATAAATATAAATATAAATATAAATATAAATATAAATATAAATATAAATATAAATATAAATATAAATATAAATATAAATATAAATATAAATATAAATATAAATATAAATATAAATATAAATATAAATATAAATATAATATAAATATAAATATAATATAAATATAAATATAAATATAAATATAAATATAAATATAAATATAAATATAAATATAAATATAATATAAATATAAATATAAATATAAATATAAATATAAATATAAATATAAATATAAATATAAATATAAATATAAATATAAATATAAATATAAATATAAATATAAATATAAATATAAATATAAATATAAATATAAAATATAAATATAAATATAAATATAAATATAAATATAAATATAAATATAAATATAAATATAAATATAAATATAAATATAAATATAAATATAAATATAAATATAAATATAAATATAAATATAAATATAAATATAATATAAATATAAATATAAATATAAATATAAATATAAATATAAATATAAATATAAATATAAATATAAATATAAATATAAATATAAATATAAATATAAATATAAATATAAATATAAATATAAATATAAATATAAATATAAATATAAATATAAATATAAATATAATATAAATATAAATATAAATATAAATATAATAAATATAAATATAAATATAAATATAAATATAAATATAAATATAAATATAAATATAAATATAAATATAAATATAAATATAAATATAATATAATATAAATATAAATATAAATATAAATATAAATATAAATATAAATATAAATATAAATATAAATATAAATATAAATATAAATATAAATATAAATATAAATATAAATATAAATATAAATATAAATATAAATATAAATATAAATATAAATATAAATATAAATATAAATATAAATATAAATATAAATATAATATAAATATAATATAAATATAAATATAAATATAATATAAATATAAATATAAATATAAATATAAATATAAATATAAATATAAATATAAATATAAATATAAATATAAATATAAATATAAATATAAATATAAATATAAATATAAATATAAATATAAATATAAATATAAATATAATATAAATATAAATATAAATATAAATATAAATATAAATATAAATATAAATATAAATATAAATATAAATATAAATATAATATAAATATAAATATAAATATAAATATAAATATAAATATAAATATAAATATAAATATAAATATAAATATAAATATAAATATAAATATAAATATAAAATATAAATATAAAATATAAATATAAATATAAATATAAATATAAATATAAATATAAATATAAATATAAATATAAATATAAATATAAATATAAATATAAATATAAATATAAATATAAATATAAATATAAATATAAATATAAATATAAATATAAATATAAATATAAATATAAATATAAATATAAATATAAATATAAATATAAATATAAATATAAATATAAATATAAATATAAATATAAATATAAATATAAATATAAATATAAATATAAATATAAATATAAATATAAATATAAATATAAATATAAATATAAATATAAATATAAATATAAATATAAATATAAATATAAATATAAATATAAATATAAATATAAATATAAATATAAATATAAATATAAATATAAATATAAATATAAATATAATATAAATATAAATATAAATATAAATATAAATATAAATATAAATATAAAATATAAATATAAATATAAATATAAATATAAATATAAATATAAATATAAATATAAATATAAATATAAATATAAATATAAATATAAATATAAATATAAATATAAATATAAATATAAATATAAATATAAATATAAATATAAATATAAATATAAATATAAATATAAATATAAATATAAATATAAATATAAATATAATATAAATATAAATATAAATATAAATATAAATATAAATATAATATAATATAAATATAAATATAAATATAAATATAAATATAAATATAAATATAATATAAATATAAATATAAATATAAATATAAATATAAATATAAATATAAATATAAATATAAATATAAATATAAATATAAATATAAATATAAATATAATATAAATATAAATATAAATATAAATAAATATAATATAAATATAAATATAAATATAAATATAAATATAAATATAAATATAAATATAAATATAAATATAAATATAAATATAAATATAAATATAAATAATAAATATAAATATAAATATAAATATAAATATAAATATAATAAATATAAATATAAATATAAATATAAATATAAATATAAATATAAATATAAATATAAATATAAATATAAATATAAATATAAATATAAATATAAATATAAATATAAATATAAATATAAATATAAATATAAATATAAATATAAATATAAATATAAATATAAATATAAATATAAATATAAATATAAATATAAATATAAATATAAATATAAATATAAATATAAATATAAATATAAATATAATATAAATATAAATATAAATATAAATATAAATATAAATATAAATATAAATATAAATATAATATAAATATAAATATAAATATAAATATAAATATAATATAAATATAAATATAAATATAAATATAAATATAAATATAAATATAAATATAAATATAAAATATAAATATAAATATAAATATAAATATAAATATAAATATAAATATAAATATAAATATAATATAAATATAAATATAAATATAATATAAATATAAATATAAATATAAATATAAATATAAATATAAATATAAATATAAATATAAATATAAATATAAATATAAAATATAAATATAAATATAAATATAAATTATAAATATAAATATAAATATAAATATAAATATAAATATAAATATAAATATAAATATAAATATAAATATAAATATAAATATAAATATAAATATAAATATAAATATAAATATAAATATAAATATAATATAAATATAAATATAAATATAAATATAAATATAAATATAAATATAAATATAAATATAAATATAAATATAAATATAAATATAAATATAAATATAAATATAAATATAAATATAAATATAAATATAAATATAAATATAAATATAAATATAAATATAAATATAAATATAAATATAAATATAATATAAAATATAAATATAAATATAAATATAAATATAAATATAAATATAAATATAAATATAAATATAAATATAAATATAAATATAAATATAATATAAATATAAATATAAATATAAATTATAAATATAAATATAAATATAAATATAAATATAAATATAAATATAAATATAAATATAAATATAATATAAATATAAATATAAATATAAATATAAATATAAATATAAATATAAATATAAATATAAATATAAATATAAATATAAATATAAATATAAATATAAATATAAATATAAATATAAATATAAATATAAATATAAATATAAATATAAATATAAATATATAAATATAAATATAAATATAAATATAATATAAATATAAATATAAATATAAATATAAATATAAATATAAATATAAATATAAAATATAAATATAAATATAAATATAAATATAAATATAAATATAAATATAAATATAAATATAAATATAAATATAAATATAATATAAATATAAATATAAATATAAATATAAATATAAATATAAATATAAATATAAATATAAATATAAATATAAATATAAATATAAATATAAATATAAATATAAATATAAATATAAATATAAATATAAATATAAATATAATATAAATATAAATATAATATAAATATAAATATAAATATAAATATAAAATATAAATATAAATATAAATATAAATATAAATATAAATATAAATATAAATATAAATATAAATATAAATATAAATATAAATATAAATATAAATATAAATATAAATATAAATATAAATATAAATATAAATATAAATATAAATATAAATATAAATATAAATATAAATATAAATATAAATATAAATATAAATATAAATATAAATATAAATATAAATATAAATATAAATATAAATATAAATATAA